>JBAMIG010000016.1:13994979-14009136 GCA_037177335.1 Kiunga ballochi | reverse complement strand
AATGTATGACATTTCATGTTTTTTAATTGCATTACAGGAAATAAAGAACTTTTTCACAATATTCTAATTTTCTGAGATAGTCCTATATATATATATCTATACAAAATGTGAGAAATATCGAACATAGGTTATCGTCTGCTTTTTATTAAAATACAATGTCCCACTAAGTTTGACTTAAATGAACAATTCATTAGATCCCCGCTGCATTATATTTGCAGAAAGTGTAACAGTTTGGAGTGTAAATTTATGCACATTCTGCACATCTGTCCAAATACACATATACATTTATTGAGCAGACAGCGCTTCTGATAAACTTATCCAAATATAGTAAAGAAACACACATTTGGAAACTAATGAACCGTATCCCTGAGCATGTGAATGTCCACTCATTGCGACTGTAAGTTACCCACACAGCTGTGCAGATTGCTGCCATGTCTCCTGGGTTTAGAGGTGAGGTTTGCCAAACTACTGCAACAGTTGTGCTGGTGGAAAATTATTAAAGCAACATCTTGTACGGATGCGGGTCTCAGGGCAGCAACATGACACTTTTCACCTGACTGCATTTCACCTTAGCGCTGCATTTTACTCATATTTCATATTTTAAATAAGTTTCATCACGAGGAATTGAGGTTTAAACCTACCTTGTGATATTGCACCTGTGATGCACACACACAGGCACACACACATTTGGCTTCAGGTCAATATTTTATTTTTACTTTCTTTGTTTTTTTGGCAGGAGGTAGCTTGAGTTGCATTTTTTCAGGATACTGAGTTTTCACTGATGCTCTGCCCCACACCTATTTTATCTAACTGCATGAGAACATGCAATTGGCCAACACCTGAAGTTTAATGACTGCAATTTTAAATGAATCCAAAAGAGTGTTTACACCCCCACAGCTGTAACATTCTGGTCAATCAAAACACATGCTGGAGTGGAGGACCCTGCCATATTGTACACTTATGCTATCCCCTGTGGCCAAAGATACTCATTCTTGTCTCGCACACAGCAGCTATGACAACTCTGCGCTTCGTCAGTGTGCACTCGGTGCTCCTGTTGATGTCACACTCTCCGGGGAGCCTACTTTACTTTACTGAGTGCCATTGGCGCTCTGATATAAGTGTCCATGTTAACATCATCTTCACACTTTCCTTTCTGTAGGAACTCTCAACATCATTTTGCAGAACCATGAAGGAAATCATCCCCTCCAAACAGGATTTTGAGGTTCCAACAGAGATTGCATTCATTTCCCTCATGGATGCAACCATTATGGGTATTGTTGGGAGGTAGAGTGGGTTTTGCAAGAATTAGAAAGAATAAATAGCCTTCTACTGGTAAGGCTACCATATTTGTTTTTTATTTGTTTTGTTTTTTTATTATTATTAATATTATAGAAATGCATGCAGACTGATGGATTGGAATAGAATTTGTTACTTCACCTACATTGAAAAGTAAGATAATGACATGGAAATGGGGCATCTGGTAAGCTGGCGGCAAATCCTTTGGGTTATGATGTAGCAAAAAGGTTCCAAATAAAAGAAAAGAGCCTTTGTAGGTGTTGCATTCAAAATGCACAATACTTTGCCACAAGAGATGGAGTGTGTCCTATTGTTTAAAACCTTGGGGACTGCATAGTTTCTGTTATAAATATCAGTTAAAATCTGTAAACAGACATAAAAAAATCAGTAGATGAAAGTCAAACCAAGAACAAAATAAGAACATCTAGAAGACTTCTATAGAGAAATGATAAACAAAAACTAAATAAACTGATTTGACCATAAAAAGCATTTACCATGTGTCACCCTGCATGGTCAGTGAAATTTTGCTTCTAGGGATTTAATTTGTAGCAGTATTCACAACAAAGGATACTTAGAGGAAACCAGAGACATCATTTTTGGAATATTTCTGGACTCATAAGAAAACATGCCAGTGGAAGAATCCATCCAACTAGAAAACATCAAACATGATCTGAATCATGGAGTTGGTTAAAGACCTAAGTGACTGCAGAACCTTTCTTTGGTACTGCCAATGTTTCATTGGGATAATTAATGATCATCAATGACATGTGAGCTTTGCACTAACAAACATGCTTCTCAAAATCATGAAGATGGGACTGAAAAATACCACCAAATTCTAACTAAACAAGTTTATCTTACTTGTGTCTCCCTTCCCCCAAAGAAAAAAAACTATATTTCATCTCGATATTTAAACAGGCATTTCTGAATGATTTTCCACAGAGAGCAAACAACACTACCGCAGATGTTATTTACAACCTCAGGAAAATGTTTCAACTCGCACAAATGGGAGTTAAGGTTAATTACAATACCAGCATTTCATGTAATTCCTTATACGGTCCATCATTGAATGCCACTATCTGTTGTATCCAGTCGTGTCTCCTGAGTTGCCAGATGATCTACTTCCTGTTGTAGTATTTTGTTTTGACGTTCTAACTCTCCACTCATTTAAGGTGTCTTGCCCTTCCTGTCCTGCTTTGATTGTCTTCACCTGGCTTCAATTTCCTCCTGCCTTTTATAAATTCAGTTGTTTCCTTAGTTTTCTGCCAGATTGTTAGAACAGACTCTTGAGGAAGATTATAGCACAGATATCTTTTGACCCAAAACCTGAATTCTGGAATAAATCCCTGTATCTTTGAAACGGTCTCTGAAGTCCTACATTTGGATCCTCTGCTTAATCTGAACATTACACTATCCAAATGAAATCAACAGATGAGCGTCATACTGTTTTATTTTCAATTTTATATTCAAATCACATAGTGCTTATTTAAAAAAAAAAGTTTTTTAGTAGTTTTATTTGCATTAACATTAGTCTTAAGGTTTTTAACAATGTATAGATTACTTGTTTTTATATGTGTTAAGTCTGGGACTGAAGGAGAGACAGACCATGAGAATCAGAAAGTTCTGAGTAGTCTATGCTTAATGGCTGCTGAAACAAATGAGCCATCCTGCGGGTGGGCCTGTGTTTTCTAAATTATAGGCACAGATACAGTACTTCAAATCAGAACAACTAATGAAAATGATCAATAAACCAGGGAGATGTTACAAGAACAAAGAAGATTACCAAACCATGCTTGAACTTTGCAGAGCTGGGTCCTTGTTTGGGCTGACTGCTGTTTGCCCTGGTCTTGGGGTCATCCTGACTTGTGTGTGTGTGTGTGTATTAGGCTCCTCTTGACAAAGCAGCCAGACCATCATTCTTCCTGCTTTAATGGTGGACAGGACAAGTTAAAATAAAAAAAGTGGCACCACATGTTAGTTGTCAATCAAACACTTAAATCTAAAGCTGACTTTGTTGGAGCAACCAGTCCAGCATTTGCCTCTTACACTAAATAACAAACAAAATAATATTCTAGATGTCATAATGATTAATTATAATAATTATTTGATAAAAAAGATGTGATGAATGTAACAGTGTGTACCAAAGAGCCACAATGTGATGCACCTGTTTTGCATCTGACAGCTGCCGGTTACAAGGTTGAAGGCCTGTTTATTTTTGATTGAAAGATGCACAACTGTGTGCTGTCATAAGAAAATAGATGGACAATATAACTGCCTGAGCCCCACCACAGAGCCTCATCAAGATGAATTATGCTAAGCCGTGCTTTGAGCCTGCAGGATAGAGCAACACTACCACACCTACACACATGCTAGTTGTATTCTGACCAGCTGACACCCAACACAGACTACAACGCAGAGCTAATGGGTACATAAAAGTCTGTCTACCTCTCTCCCTCAGCGCCTTCAGGGCTAGCTCAATGGCATGCTGCTCCAGTCCGTAACATACAGGCCGAGACAACAGCAGGCACCACATCGGTAACTAACGCTCTCGCCTTGTCTTTCAATAATGAGGCCTGACAGCAACGGAGAGGAAAGGATGCTGACAAAATGCCAGCATACACACAAACACACACACTCTTCAACATAAAGACTGCTGTGTGGCAGTTCTGTCAAGTAAACAAACACATTTATACCGTCAATACTCTGTCAAAACAGTAATTAGCCTTTATTTAAGTGCTTAAATTTCTTTCCTAGCCTTCAAATATGCAATGTGAGAAAGACGAAAAAAAACCTCATCTCTTCATGAAATCCCGCTCAAGCAGAGTAGGTTGTCTTTCATCGCTGTCATGTCATCCAGTTATCTTGATCCTGCACACAATGATCTCTCTTTACTTAACTACATGTGTCTGCCCATTTGTCTTCTTTTTTCTCCCTCACTGATTCATCTGAGAAAGTGTTGTTTTTCTACGTATCCAAACACCCACACCTCCTTCTCAACTGGTTGTCTCTAAGCAGATTATCAGTCTCAGGCACTCCTCGACAGGTGTAAAACAAGCATAGGCTTTGATAAACTCCTATCGCCACAGCATGGAAGCAGTCTTCTATTCTATACAAATGCAGATGCAAGCAAAAATAACCAACAAAAGTCCACATAGTCTGATTGTACTGTTTAGTAAAAGTGACATATTTAGCTGTTTAAATATTATTATTATTATTATTAAGTAGGATTATTTGTCTATTTTCTTCTCCAATTCTGAGTTGCAACTGGAAAAGGGTTAACAGTTCTCACCATGCCTGGCTTGGAGAAATAAAAACTTTCAAGAGTCTTTTTACAGACACAAACATTTCTTGACCCTTTGTGACACAGTGTGCAGAGAGAGAGATGGCTAGCAGGAAAGAGGAAAGCAACCACTCCAAACCATTAGCTAAACCACAACTAATGTTTAGGCTCTCCTCTTATTTTAACAGAAATGTGTGAAATGTGGCCAGACTGCCATGCCTCACTTTGCTGCAAGTAAGCATCTGAATGTCAACTATGGAGTCAGTTATAATAACTTTTAACTAAAGGAGGTGAAAACTGGAAAGCTATTGTTCTGATTGTGTAAAGCACTTTATAATTTCTTTTGCTTATGCAAACCAAATGTCACAGGTATTGTCTCAATGATTGATGTCGCAACTGTGATTTGAAAATGTTATTCATCCCTAAAATAACTCAAACAGTATCAAGCAAAATAATTAAAATGCTTAATTTTCCTAATCAGCCAGATCACTGACTGAGCCTATGTGTGTGCTAACAAATTGATTAATAACAATGACATTTAAAGCAGTTCAACAGGTACACTGATGGAGGCTTGTAAAGTGCTAATGTAATACAATGTTTAGAAAATATAAATGCTAAATCGATTTAAAAAAGAGATGTCAAAACAAAATACCAGCCTGATCTCATTAGACTTACTGCTACAGGGATATGACTGAGTTAGGACAGTGTTAGGACCTTAGGTTCCGTACAGGATGCAAAAGCGAGTATACAGAAGCTGCACTTACTTTAGGTTCAAACATGACTGATAATTCTGCACTAACTTTTTTGCTTTCCCAGCAAAGCCGTTGCTGATTAAATGATAATGTGCTTCTGAATTACTTTCGGTTATTTTTGATATCCTGAGAGCGCAGATTTTTTTTCATCGGACTCTGATTGGCTGCTTTCTGCTGCAGAGTCAGAGTGATGACTGATTGCTCTCCTCCTCACTGTAGCTTTCTGCCTTGCACTCGACATTTTGCTGAAAGTTTGTAAGACATTGCTGCAGTTTGGCATCTTGTGGAGCTTCAAAGCAAATTCCAGTGTCTTCTCCTGCAGTTCATGCTGTAGCCTCAGAGCATGGGCGGCCCCTGAGCGCCCGCTCCTTGCATATCAAAAGCAGGTTGCTGTCACTGCACTTAATGAAGACCTTGCATTCTATTTCATCAACTTCTTCTTCATCTACCAGTCCTCCTCGAATTTCAAATGGTAATTCCATTATTTATATGCACTCATGTCTTTTACTAATGAGTACACTGATTCCAGTGTTGCTTCATATGGTGTGTCATGTTCTTGTGACTTTACAGCTTTGATTTTACTCCTCGGTTTTGATATAAAAACAAAGTTAAAATCTGAATGAGAGTGGGAGAGTTCAGGAAAGATACAAACAAACCAACTGAATACTACTACGATTGGAGCAACAGTTATTTTGCAAGTAGCATTTAAAGCCAGTTATATCAAGAAAATCTCCCTCTCCTCTCTTCTGCAGTTGTTCTTCCTCTTTGCTGTTTTTCCCTGTCATCCTGACATTTCCCATCTTTTTATTCCCTGTCCTCATTATTTTCATGTTTTCTCCTGTTTTCTTCCCCCTCTCTCTTTTCTACCCTTCACCATTTCACCTGTTAGATCTAGCCCAGCGTGGCTGTCAGCGCACAGACACTTTATCCCCTTGTGGTCCCAGCAGCTCTTAGCTCTTCATCCTCCTGCAAGACACAGATAGAAGTGCTATGGTTTGTTTTTCTGGTAGTGTTAATTATGTAACCCAATTATACCATCGCAAGCTGATGTAGGGAAGCTAGATTAAAAGTGATTGGCTTCATTACAATCGCCGGAATGCTGTGCAGGATGCTGACAGACGGGACCTCTTTGAAGTTACCTCTCCTGATTAAAATCAGATATTTGACGTAATGTGTTCTGAAAAAAAAACAGCAATTGTGATGCATGTATTTAGTCCTTCCTCTTGTTTTTTACATCTAATATTCACAATGACAATCTAAAGTCGCCTTGAGATCGTCGAACTTTCTTCAAGTCCATCTTTTTTTAACTTGTTTGTGTTGTTTTTATGGTAAATAAGTGATTATTGCAGCAAGATGAGGCGAAACGTCTTAATTTAGCTGCAATTTAACAACCTGATTGGTTTCCAACTAGTAAGGTCATGAGCTGCATACATGTATCCATACCCATTTTGTCCTGTATCTAACATATGATCCATCCCTCATTTTTGCTTCGTTCTGTGATATGTCCCTAATTTTTGCTAAGTGACAAAAATATTCCTATTTCTAGATCGTAGACTCGATGCAATAGATCAAATTAGGTTGATTCACACAATATATATGAAACATTTTAAAATTTATTCCCATTGAGAATAAATACCTCTTTCTTGAGGGATTCCTGTAATAAAAGGCAGCAAAAATGACAAATAATCAATAACATTCAATATAATAAGATATTATTTCTTTACTTTTAACCTTGAAAGGAGAATTCCAGTGACACCAGTGGTCATAAACTTACACAAGCTACCAAACGTAGATGAATTAGTATTTAGGAGATAAAATCAAGCTCAAGAGGCCAGCTCTGAGCAATGGTGTTACATCCATCACAAACACATTGCAGGCACAATGAGATCCAGTCACTTGGACCAAATTTGGAGGTGGTTTTGGCTGTCCTTGACTTTAATGTGGTAGCAATATGTAAACCAATGCGGCCATAGTCATCAGTGATAGACATTTTTATCAACAGGTTGACTTGTTAAAGGGATGAAACGTGTTCATTTAAAATAATTTGCAAGCACTAATTCGGATGAGGCCAGTTAAAGATAAATGCAAACCTTTTCACTCTGCAGAGCTTGATCTTCTATGGAAGAAGTGGAAGTTCAATGACGACTTGAGGGAAATTACTTAATGATTTTGTTTAAAAAGGAAAAAAAAGTTAGAGATTCACTCATTTTGTCCCTTTTGTAATAGAGCAGAGAGAAACCAAGCAGCAACAGAATTAAAGATGAGAGAAAGCAATGATGAACAAAGAAAAAAACTGCCTATGATCTGATATCTATTGCATTTTTAAAGCACAAGTAAAATACACACATCAAGATACATGTAGGAAATACCACATCTTAGACGTGTTTATAAGGTACTATGCAAGAGTCTCAATTAAAATATCAAAATGTATGGAAACATTAACACTAATGCAACATAGGGGGTAAAATCACAGCTTGCACCATTCTAATGAATGGAGAGTCAATTGCTTGCATGAAAATTCCTATTCTTCAGCGCTGTTTGAGCCCTCTTATAGCTTACCTTGAATTTTTTAAGTAGTCTTCAGGAAAAGTTCAACAGGCTTCTTGGAGGATTTTCCAAAGCTCCTCTATGAATGTTGGGTGTCTTTAGTTACATTGTCTGTCAAGATGATCCCACACTGTTTCAATAATGTTAAGGTCTGGCTCTGATGAGGATTTATAAATCCATAGACATGTACCTGATTAAAATCAATCAGATCTGCGATTCCAGCTGACATGTTAACATGACCAATGGATAATGTGATCAGTTGTGTGTAATATATGCTAGAAAGATTTTTATGCGTACTAATCCAAAACAAGAAGACTTTTTTTTTCACCTTTAACCATCAAAATTTTCAATAATTAAAGTTTTGGTTTCCAACTCAGTGTTGCTTCTGCTACATTCAAGCTCTATTTTACTGTCACTCATTATGTTGTTTAACCCTCATGTGGTTTAAGCAGATGCAGGAACAACATCCACCATAGTAACAATTAGAAATTGTGTATAAATGGTTTTTATTTCTGCAAATCCAATGAAAAGGCTTTAAAGGTAGGAAAAGATTTAGATGACTCCTCTCAACTGGATTGAAAGCTCTCTCTAATCAAAGTCGATCGGATAATGTGAGGCATTTACTCGACAGATTTCTTATAGGATTGAGGTTAAATTCGATCAAAAGTTTTCAAAGTAAATGTAGCGAGTAACATTTTAGCTTCTATCCAATCATGAAGACCATTTCTAATGCACCTGTCAGGCACAGTTATATTATTTCATTTGCATTACTTTAATCTCCATTTTAGGCTTCTCCTTTTTTTCTATCCTACACTTGACAAAACCTTAGCTAATAACTATTTAGTAATCATGCCATTATTATAAAAAAAACACTGTTCTAAGTCTGTCAAACTTTGCTATTTTTTTAAATCCAACTAAATCAGCAGCAGTAAAAAAAAGCCTGGGGAACCTCTGCTTGCTTAGGATTACTTTAAAAAGCTCACATAAGAGTCTGACTCTTTGGAAGCAAAATATAATGAAATGAGAAGTGGTTCATGCTACTGCACATCAGCACAACCACCAAATCTCTTCACATCAGTAGCTAAATAATATCTGTATTATACATCTGTGATCTGCAACTCTGCACTCTAAATAAATGGTTCTGACCATTGAAGAACTCAGTCAAGCACCACTTGACTACATTGAAGATCTATTTTATCTGATGGATAAGCAGTAGCTACATTTTCAGTAGTCTGGACACAGTGCACGGCTGTCTGCCGCCAGAGCGATTTGTTTGGTCTTTGCAAACCAAACTGGGTTCCACATCTATTTGCCTATGAGGTGAAGGAGAAAGCGATCTGATCGAAAGGTAACTGGAGGCTCACAAGGCATCTTAATGCCATAATGTCCACCTGTAACTAGATACCTAAAGATCTATTTAAATGTAGATTTAATGGGCTGCCATATGGATGTGATTTGACTAGTTTAGAGTGACAATCCAACATTTTGATGTTTTTAAAATCCAGATTTTCATGGGTGAAAAGACGACACCTTCCAGTGAGGAATATTGACACAATAGTAATTAATCTTCTCACATGTGACTAAACTTCTGTCATTACATACAAAACAAGCTCAGAGTACGACTCACTTATTATTAGGTTATAAATATCAGCCTATTTTAGGACGTTTAGGACAATAATACGATAAAAAATAACAGGTAAGGAACAATCTAATGACTTGTCCAGGAGATGTATCTGTCCAGTATTTACCCGAGGCGACCAAATGAGGAGCTGAACTCCGGAGGATGTTTGGAAATCAGGACTTATTGTAAAAGCTTGAGGACATCTTCACTTGCATACCTATTTCCTCATTATGCTGGTTATACTTTTACTTGTTTTTCCTGACTTGTTACCTTTTTTCTAAGTGTACATGGGATGTTGATTGATTATCCGCCCTACAATTCATCTGTCCCCCTTGCACTACTTTTTAATGTAAGGATTTCTGACTCTCATTTGCTGGAATGAATGAACTTTGCTTGATTCAACATGAACTCTGCAGCCTGACACTGACGAAAATGCCTCCACTTGATCAATGACCTTATCTACCTGAAGAGACAGCAAAGACGAGGCCATGTCAAGAAAGACAGGCATAGAGGAGAGAGGAGGGAACAAAAATGAAGGATGAGGAGTGACGGAAACAGGGGGGGACAAGGAAGCTTGAGGGGAGCGCAGGGATTACGTTCATCTCAGTAAATCACTTCCACGACTCATAGCCTTCATTCACAGGAGACTCTCTGGAGGAAGAAAAAGAAAAAAAGCTGTTCTAATCTTTTTATTGTTATTATTATAGAAATGCCAATATCTGCTTTCAATTTCCAAAACAAAGGTTTTTTTTCTGTTTTTTTTAATAATTATTATAAATAGGAGCCAAAAAAAGAGCAATGAGGAGAGAAATCATTCTAAATAAAACACACTGTAATTAACCTTCTCACTGCTGCATCACACTTCTGTTCATCACTATTATACCCAAATGGTGATAATTTTGCAGCCTTTCAAACTTAGCACTCCTCCTCTCTTCTCCGCCTACCTTTTTGTTCTCATCTGCTTCTCTCTCTTTATTTTTCTTCCTTCCCACATTTCTTCTTCCTCCAAACTCCTACATTTCCTCCTCTCTTCCAGCTCCGCTCTGTCTTTCCCTCCTCCATACAGTCAAATGCGCTTTCAACAAGTCTGCAATGAGACGTACGAACCAACATTGCCCCCTAAAGGCTGCAGGATTTGGCTCAAGAGAAGAGAGATGGTTGGAACAATTTTCCCATCGATCTGTGTCATTTATGTTATGTTTTCAGATAGTTTCTTCATTTCACTATTCACGTTATGACTCATTAACATGTTTAGAGGACGCTCCATGTCTTAAGATGACTGTGATTGCACACTAAAAATATTTTGGTTAATAATTCATTAGTGTTTTGTATCATTACCAATCCATTTTGCCTCAGACAAAGCATCTTGCTACATCTCTTCACTGTAACCATGAGAAACGAGCTCCAGTCATTTGTTATGCTTCACTGGCAGACAAGTTGCTTTGAATATCCCCTCCCCAGATTCTCAGTCAGAATATCAAGCAACTGAATTTATGAATATGAAGTGAAGAAAAAACTTGTTAGATGGCGCTGCCTTTTTAAGACAGCTTTAATTAAAATTTGCTGAGTCTTCGAATGGCCGTCCAAGCAGATGTCAGCCAATATCAGTGACAGCAGAAAATCGTAACCTAGAGGAAAAACTGTGATATAAAAATGGCTCGTTTGAAATGGAAAATGCTTTTCTCTCCCATCATAACAAGAAAAGCAAATTGTGACCATTTTAAAGAACAAACCTGGTGTCTCAGAGGAGGATGAGGCATGAAGAGGACTTGGCATTTAACATAAGTGTAAAGTGAACCGTGATAAAGGTTCACTTATACCAGTTGAGTAAATTCAGTTTTGCCGTATTCTGATTTATTTAAAGTGAAAGGCATTTGTTTTGTTGTTTATTTCATGCTTTTCAGGAAAAGCTAAATCATTTTTGATGAGTGCGGACTGGAAAATCTTTTAAACATTTCGGATAAACAGGAAGGATTCTGCTGCAAACCAGCGTTTTTTGCATTTACAATTCAAAGTCACTATTTGATAAACATTCAGGGATACAAACTGTTAACACTGTGTGCACCAGAACAGGATGGGAGCTGACAAGAAAGGAAACATGGGTGTCACAGATAATGAGGGAAGTGGTGTCCTTCCTTGTGATGTGAAGGAATTTATTCTCAGGTTGTCGACATTCTGAGTGAACACATGTTTTAGATGTGCCACAAAGATGTTTCATCAAAGCACAAGGGTGGCAAGATGTTTATTTGTTTATTTATTAATTTATTTATTTTGCTGCAGTGCAATAACAAACATCAGCATTTTCATTACTGCTGCATGGGTATTTGCATATCCTCCTCTGTGCAAGGCACTGCTGTATGCTTTATACTGAACCTTGGCCACCGACAAGTCATTGATATTCAGTATTCAGGATGGTGTCTGAGCTGCATGCAGAGTTAGCACCCCTCTTAACTCTCACCACCATCTGGTAGCTGCAAACCAAGGCAAACAGGCATAGCACATCCATAGTGGATGCCACTCCTCATTGCTAAATGGGGCTACAATTCACACAAGCCTAGAAAAACTAGACACACTAAATGATGCACAAACGTTGCCCAGTATGATGAGTCCAACATCCATCCATGCAACATCCAGATTGTACATAAATATCTTGAAAGCATGAATCAATCCTGCCTTGGATCAAACATCTATGTGAGCCTATAAGGATTAAGAAGTAACCTGTTCCCCTAGAGTGTCACTGAAACGCTGCATAAAGAGACCACACACACACACACACACACACACACATGGTTTAGTGTAACACAGACAAGAGATAGAAAGTAGTGTATCTCATGCTGCTGGTGGTGTAATAATTTAGAGGATATTTGTTCCCCTGCTTTAATAAAATAAAATGTTAGTTTGTTATAAACTCCACAGCAAACAAATATGCAGAGATAATCTATCATGTTTATAAACATGACCTAAAAACATGACATTTTTTCTGACTTTTCTAAGGGCAGAAGGGTATTTAACCCCGTACCCAGCAAGGTCAAATGACTCATCTTAAACATGAGCACATAATCTAAGAGTGAGTAACCAATTAGTCACCCCAAATTAGCCTTGCGATAGCAGTGGGTATAAAGCATCCCAAATCTCACCACTTTACATTTCCTCTTGTTCTTGTTTACAAATGATAAAAGTAGCTAAAATGTTCAGTGGGTGTAGAACATGTTGATCCTTAATCAGATTTGTAAATTCAAATGTTTAAAACATCTATGAACTAATCGAGTAAGTATGTACGAACTCGTGAATTTATGAGGGGTTGAATTGTAGCTCAACTCTGAGAGTTTGACCTTTAATCAATACGTTGCTGGTTTGAATCCAGCTTTCTCAGTCCACATGACAAAATCATCTTCAGCGTTGCTTTTTGCAAGTTGCTAAAATTATTGTAATGTTACGTTCCGATTAATATTTTAGTTGATAATGAGCTGATCATGTTTAATTGCCCATAAATCCGAGCTAAGTTATGCAATTTGCTTTAAGCAAGTTGAATGATGATCCCAACGTTATTAACTAAGCTCAGAAAAGTTGTTTCTAATCTTTAGTAAAAATTTATACTTCAGTATGTATTTGAAAAAGTACAAAAGAGCCACTATATTATAGAACTTTTTTTTTGTTTTTAGTTGTTGTAGTAGTTGAGAGGAGAGAAGAGATTATGAATAAACATTTATCATTAGTTAAGTCAACTTTGTACATTTTTTTGGCATGTGTATTAACAATGTTTTCTCATGTTTATTGTTTTTATGTCAGAGCTAAAACAAAATTGTAACTACCCCCGCCCCCCCCCACCAAAAAAAAAGAAACATGCAAACATGTTTTCTTTAAGTAAAGAATTCATCTTCAAAGCAAATGGTTTTTATGAGGGATATTTTATTTGTTTATTGATCATTTTGTATCATAAGGAAAATGACTTGTCTAAAGATTACATGTATCCACCAAGAAATCCAAACTTCATTTTCTGTTTGGGGTCTTGGAATAGCTCACTAAAAACCGAAAGGGGGCAGAAGATGCAAGATTTGCAGAAATTTGATGGACGATGTTTCATTTCTCTTGTTTGATTAGACCACAAAGCTGAGGCACCCAATGAAGAAGTCTAAATATTTATAGACATTTTTAGATGACAACCTATCTTTTTTTATTCTCTATTTCATGTGAATATCTACTGATTCACACTTGTGTCATTAACTTTGGCTGTTAAACACTGATAGTAACCCTATTTTCTCCTGACCTGTGACCTCATTTATAAAGCCATCATACGCACAAAAAACGGCGTACGCCAATTATAGTCAACTTTTGGGGTTTATAAAAACACGACTTTGCGGAAAATGTCCCTATCTTCACGCAAACTATGAGCAGGCGTACGCACTGAATCAGGAGAAGTGAGAAACGGCGACACCAATGGTAGAAGAAAGAAACAAAGAAAACCAATGTGAAGTTTGAGACATTTGTGCAAAATCACATATAACTGTCATAAGTATCAATGACATCGATATCCAAATTCACAACCGAAATGTGGTAATAAGAACATCAACTAAAAAACATTCTGTCATTGTGAAATAAAGCAGGTCTGCATGTTATGAAGCCACTTTAAAAAGATAATCAGTTGATCAGTCTGGACATGTAAA
>JBAMIG010000016.1:13962489-13978470 GCA_037177335.1 Kiunga ballochi | reverse complement strand
CAGCCACATATTTTCAACATACTGAAGTATTTTACAACCTTTTCCAGCATGGAGCCAAGTTTGCAGTAATGTTTTAAAGCTATTATTCTGGTTTAAACAAAACCAAGCCATGCAATTCACTCAGCATAAATACTACCAAATACAGTCATTTGGTGTAACAGGTGTTAGAGGGGATGTTAAGCAGCCGTGTCCATCACACCAAAACTTTCTCCCATTTCCACCTAAAATGCAAACCTGCAGTCCAGACTATTCACAGTATTGTCCAGTTTTCTTCCAACTCCCTTACCTGTCTGAATAAATATTGAAATGAATGAATCTTAATATTTAAAAAACAAAATATAAAATCGTCCCTTGACATCTGATATCTTCTACTGATGCGCTGTGATTTGTCTGTTCTTTTGGAAGTGGCTGCCAAAGAAATCACTAAGGAGGGAGTCGGAGGACTAAAATGCTTTCTGTGCCAAATAAGACACTCATGGATGAAATGAAACCCCCATGGCACAAATAAACATCCTGACAAACACTATTATTCTTTGTATGACACGCACTACCTCTGTCCGGCTCTCACACACACACAAATCTGCAAGCGTAAAGCGGCTGGGCTAGAAAAGACACAAGAGGGATTCGCCCAAACGAGTTGCATGTGAAAGATGAGCTCTGAGTGTAATCCCTGCAGAAGGTAAATAGACCAGTGAGGGTTTTATAAAGAAGCCAAGGAGCAAAGCTGTAAGTGTCACCTTGTGCTGCAGCTTAGAAGGCTGGGGTTGAAGAGCACAGAGCCAGATAGGACTGGGAGAACAGCAAGCAAGCATCTGTTTCATAGCCCGGCTGTTTTATCTGTCGGTCTGCCTGGATGCTTCTCAGCTTGTACATCTCTTTCTCGTTTCTGTCTTGTCCTATTTTCTCTGTGTCTTTGTCTGCATTGTTCGGCGTCTGGCAGACTTTTTTTTTTGTCTTCTCTCTGAAGATGAGTTGAATCTTTAATGATTCACTATGGAAACTTTTACTGATGCGAAAGTTATATATAAAAAAAAAAGGCAGGAGGGAAATATAAACATGAAAAAAGAAACAGCCTGAGAAATCGGGATCTTCATAAGTTTTCAGAATTCTCAAGTGGGAACTGCACAAGTAAAAACTTAGCAGAAAAGTATCCACTTCATTTCTAGAAAATGGTTTTTCTACAGGATCCATGTAAATTTATAAAGCTTTTAGGAGCCTCTGGGGCACCGTCAAGATTTATTAGGAGCTTGTTGCTTTTCGCTGACCACACCAGAGGACATCAAAGCCTTAGAAGAAGAGCCTTCGTGTGTCAGTGTAGGACATGGCAATAAGTTTGCAATAGTTTGTGGCAATAAGCAAGGCATTTTTCCTCATGCTGACAGATATCCGGATGTATTCTAAGAAAACACACTTTGGTTTGCACCTATTTTGTGTACAAGATGGTGTCAAGAACAAGAGCTTTGGTTGCTTTTATTTCTCATTGAATTTCACTCTAGGATGAATAAAGTATTTGTATTCATTTATTTTATTGAGAGCAGAGAGACATGAAAGTTGGGATATGAGGGACATGAAAAAAATGCATTATAGGGGCAGGTCCGGACCCAAATCTCAGGCTTCTGCAACTTTAACTTTTGTAATCCCTTCATACTACCCCATTGCATTTTTAAAGATTAAATATGCAATATGTTAACAGTTATAGCAGCAAACAGCTATTTCCTGCAAAGACATCCCAGCATCTTTTGTGTTTGAGCCTCTCTGTTCTGTTATATGCTAATCAGGTACATGCAGTTCTGCCCCCCTCAATTATGGTTAATAGCAGCTTCCTTTGTCAACTGAGAATAATAATCATCATCATACAATAAATCGTGCCTCATGTTTGTTTTGTGCTGAAATAAACCTGCTGCACATACATATTTCTACCTTCTTCCAGACATGTCATTATTCCATTTAGATTTAACATCCATCTATTTGTTTCCTATAACGCTCGGTCTAAATCAGCGTCACAGAGAAGCCGGGGCCCATTCCAGTAATTAGCAGGTGAGAGGCAGTTAGCTTCAACATTTTTCATTAAAATACAAAGGAGTCTACTGACATAACTAAACATAGAGCGGTTTATCATTTTAACTGATAAATGCCCAAATGTTAACGGAAAGATTGTCCTCTGAACATGTCAAAAGTTTAGATTGAGTTAATAAACATCAAGTCTATGAGCATGGCAGTTCACAGACGCCATGACACAACTCTGCTGTGATTGAGTACTGTGACCTTTCCACTGGTGCCTGGTGGTGATAGATAAGACCCCAAGTTGTGTTGAGAGTTCATCCACCCAACGGCTTTTGTCTCCAGTGTTACAGCCACGCAGAGATGATGCCAAGGTCACCAGTGTTCTGCGCTGTTCGGCTTTGTTGGAGGACAACGATAAGCAATTAAACATTTCTCTTTTTCTTTTTTTCTTTATATAAACAATGCTATAAAATGTTTCAGACACAACTTGATGCAAAATGTTATAGATATATAGTCAGTGATGCTGTCTCCTGCAGTCCCCGACTGACTCAATAATGTGAAGATCACAGCTCAGTGGGCAATATAGTCTCTGCTGCAGATTTCTTGCTCCTTCTGTGTCTGATGGCAGTCATTTATGACTCTGACTTGTATGGATTTGTTTTCATGCTGTAGAAGGAATGTGTGAATCAGAAGTTGCTTTAAGAATACAACACAATAGAGAGGAATCTATACACACAGAAAGCTAAAGAGAAAAAGTGCATGTGCAAGAAACTAATTTCAGCATGTCGTTCGAGTTGCTGCCTGTAACGTTATTGTATCTTTTATGTGTCATTACTCAGTCTTCCCTATTTAATCTCTTTATCTGCAGTGCAACCCCTATCTTCCACCTCAAGCACCGTCTCTTCTCAACTTCTTTCTTCTCATTATCCCTCATAGCAACATCCCTCCTCCTCTCCCTTCATCTCCCACGTTGCCAACTTGCACACACACACACACACATCCCTCCCTTTGTCAGCAGTGAGATCAAAGCATCAAGACATGGGGTATTTAACCCATCACTAGTGCTGCTGATCAGCACCTTCTAAAGTTGTGTTGGCCAACTAATAGAGGCTGATATTAATCCCCACACACACACACACACACACACAGACAGTGAAAGACCTGTAAAGGGACTGACAGATCACACATAAAAAGAGATACAGGTGTCCTCCAGTGAAACAGCAATGCATTTTTGGTCAAACAGCTGTGGGGATCTTGGTTGCGTTTTATTAAAATTTTAACACACACAACACGCACACATAGACACACACATACATATGCATACACA
Source organism: Kiunga ballochi (assembly GCA_037177335.1). Lineage (NCBI taxonomy): Eukaryota > Metazoa > Chordata > Actinopteri > Atheriniformes > Pseudomugilidae > Kiunga > Kiunga ballochi. The sequence goes on along the minus strand of JBAMIG010000016.1, from coordinate 13,975,139 downwards.
ACCGAAACAGCACCTAAGCCTGCAAGGAGAAAAAGAGGACAGTTTATTGGCATTTAAAACACAGAAAGTGCTGACGCCTGCTATCGATTGATATCTTTCATCTGTTCGATGGAGCAAACGCCTGCATAATCACAATTACAGTAGGTTCTAATCTTTCATCTAAAGCTGATTCATTTTTGTCAACCCCTTTCATTTATATTCATTAGATCCCAAAACCTGAAAACGTAGGTTTCTTTTCATGCAAAGGTCAGCTGCTGCTTACGGTCATATACCTTTAGCACCAGAGTTTTATTCTCTACCTCTTCCTCTCCTATCTATCTACGTATATCGCTATCTTAGTATCTCAGAAAAGCTATCTTGCTGTTGGACTTAGGATGCGGCTGAAAAAAAAAACAACAACAAAAGCAAAACTGGTGCCTCATCAAATTTCACTTCTACCAGAACATTACTTCAGTTTCAAAGTCCTTTCATCATAAAAAAAGTTCCTTCATGATATCCAAGCAGAGCACAGGCCACAAATTAGCACATTCATTACTTTTTCATCAGTTAAAGTATGCTAATGTTGTCAAATAAAAAGAAGCAGACCAAAAGGCAATATTTCCCAAAGGGGCTTAAAACATAAAACAAAATCCCTTAAGGTCTACCCGTAATTGATTATAAGGTTTTGTGAAATAGTCTGAAGACTATTCCCATATATGTAGGAACTATTTTTTGCACTACCTAATAATGTCGGAGGAAAAAAAGGGAACTTTTTACCATTAGTGTCTGGAATTTACAGCTTTCATCTAAAACAAAAACAAAACAAAAACATGTAAAAAAAATCAATTATATGCAAAAAATGATTTAGTGAATTTTAATTGCAGTATTTTTAATTAAGAACACATTTTTTTGGAAACCTTATCCTTAACTCTCTGTAAAGGCCTGCCCTGTCCTACAAAACCTTTCACCTGCACCACACCTCTCAGATGGGCTTTATTTTTTAAAGGGCTGTGCTAAAACATGACAGGGTGGAAGAACAGCTCCATAAAAAACCTATTACTGTAATGAGTGTTACAGGAGGTTTAGTTTATGTGTAAATGGGGGGCTATTTTCTTCTTGACCTCTGTAGCCCCATCTCAAAAGGCTTTATGGACAGAGTGCTACGGGCAGCAGATATTGACAGATCCATTCTACAGTGATGATGAGGCTATTGATGAGATAACACAGGGGCAAATACGAGGAGCGAAACCTTGGAGCTTTGAGCCATAAAAACTGTGGGCAGTGCTTCCCACCAACCTGTGAAGAACAAATTCAATTTCTTTAGATGCATTAGAGAATCTAATATGTATCATGTTGCACCTGGATTCAGTAAACAGCCTGCTGAAGAAAACCAGCTCATTTCCTAATAATTCATTTACCATACAATATCGATATTCAAAATGTCTATCTTTTAAAAAAAGTTTCATGCTTATATAAATTCAAACCACTGAGGGCAGAAACACAGAGAAGTCAAAATCCAGGGATAAAAGAAGCTGAACAGGGCATTTACATTTCCATCTCTTTTAACTACTCTCATCGACATATCTCTCCTCTCATCTTTTTTTTAACCTTCATTGAAAAGCCCAGTCGGAGCAGCAACGACTCACAGAGCAAGTGAGAAACATGGGCAGGAGCTTGTTAGCTTGGTGCAAAACAATTTGTTAGCTTCACGTTCACAAGTTGTCAAATCCTTTGCACACAGATGTGAGAACAGACTCGGCACATCACCAATTAGGCATCATCAGCAGGGGGCCGGGCACAACTTGTTGTGGCAGAAGTAATTAATTACAACATCTATCCAAGCTTAACAATAGTCCATAATTTTAATAATCGCGGTTCCTGTCGTCACGGTTCATTCAGAAATCATCTGTTGTGAGGGACTTGTCAGTATCTGCGTCATGCAAATTGTCTGGCTGAGAGATGACAGCATCAGCGCTCAGATGCACCCTGTGCAGTTTGATTGCAGAGGTAATTACAGTTTTTTGGAATAATTTGTCAGTAAATTAACCCTGACTACATGGTGACAACACAGGCTGATCTTAATCATATTACAACATTAACCTTTTGCTTGTTAATAATCATGGATCTCTGCATTAGTGACATAAAGGAAAGGAGTTCGAAATGTTTGCTCCCAAGCTTTGATGAGATTTAAAGTTGTCATTCATACTTCAGCCCTAAAAAAAAGTAGATTTTTCAGCTTTGATTGTGTGCTTAGTGCATTCAGCAATAGGTAGGCTCCTACAAAGTAATGGCAACGTGCTGTTTTGCCAATAAGTCTAAGGATGATAAAGTTCATGGCCCAAGAGGGAAGCCTACACTTCCCTCTCCCCAGCCACATTTGCCAGCTCATCAGGGAAAATCTCGACGCGTTCCCAGGCCTGCCATAAGATGTAATCTGTCCAGCGTGTCCTGGGTCTCCCCAGGGGCATCCTTTCACAGGGACGTGCCAGGAACATCTCACCAGGGAGGCGTCCAGGAAGCATCTTAACCAGATGCCCGACCATTTCATCTGGCTCCTCTTGATGTGGAAGAACAGCAGCTCTACTCTGAGTCCTTTCTGGACTCAGAGTAGAGTCCTCTAAAGAGGACTAACTCAGAGTAGAAACTCTCTAAAGGGAGACACCGGCCACCCTGCGGTGGAAAACTCATTTCAGGCGACCGACCTCTGGATTCTTTTGGTCAGGACCCACAGGTGATAGTAGGGACAAATGACGACAAGTAAATTGAAAGCTGAGCGAGAAGGCGAAGCTCCCTCTTCACCACAACAGTCCAGTGCAGCGTCTGCATTACTACAGATGCAGCAAGAATCCGCCTGTTGATCTCACACTCCACCCCCACCCCACCACTCAGATTTCTGGACAAGACTCTAACCACCCACATGAGCATTGAAGTCCCCCAGGAGGAGTCCTAGGGCAAGCACTCCCTAGCATTCCCCACAAGGACCCTTGAAATGGTTGGTACTCTGCATAACCAAAAACAACAGTCAGGTTCTGTCCCCACACCTGAAGGCACTCGACCATTGGGGTTCACCCCAGTAACTCCAGTAACTCCTTCGGACTGAACCTGACCTGGCCCCACGGGCAAAGGCCCGGCCACCAGACGCTCACCCTCATGCCCTCTAGAAAACTAATTGACTTTTAATAAGTAACTTATTTTGTAGGAAAATAGATTTGAAATTATTTTGTTTAGTGGGAAAAATGTTTGTTTGGCTTGATGAACATGCAGTTTTGGCCCACCTTTTAGTTGGTCAGAAAAAATTTGGCCACAAGTCTAATTTAGTTGCTACTTTCTTTCTTACACCTTCATCCACATCTATTTGCACACATAAATACTCCACAACCTTTTATTTTGGTCTTTTTTTTCTTTTAGAAAACAATTTATTTAGGAAATTAAAAGATGATGAGGGTAATTAATCATTACCATTATCCTCGTAAAAAAAAGTCCATGCAGACCAAAAGTCGTAATCCTGCACTTCTAAGCATCACACCTAAACCGACAAACATGTTGGTCGTGTTTCTAAAAGAAGAAATCTCTCAAACAAGTTTCAACCTTTAGGCATATAATTCATTTTACACTGGTTTTAATGACATGCAGGCATACCCAGACATAGTCCATGCATTGCCTTTCACATTGGTAAAAGAAATGGGTTACCACTACAGACCTTTTTTTTTAATCATACTATAAAAATATTTGGATACATTTGAATAACACCCCAAATACTGAAAAGAGCAAGTGCCACGCAAAAGCAGCCATAATCTAGAAAACACATTTACACCGGGCTAACCATAAGCATTTGTTTTGACCGTGGGTGTTATTTTCATCAGCTTCGAGTCATTTTCTTGTCTTGTCTTGCAGGTTCCAGGAAAGGATTTTAAAACATTTACTCAGTGACCCTTACTGACTCAGGTTAGAACAATCCCAGAGTATAAAAAAGGAGCTTGAGAGAAAGAGAGAGAGAAAGAGTAGAAGTAATCAAAGTACCAAAGAGTCTGTTACATAACTCAATTACGTTCAAGCTCATGTTAATGGTTTTCCTGACAAAATCAAGAGTGCAGTGTATTCACACACACACATAGGTTTACATGGGGACAGGGATGGCAAAAAATGAAGTCATGAAAATGATTATTTTTTCAAAAGAAGAGAAAAACTAGGCTAGAGGACGGTGCGCCAAAGATACGGAGAATGGAAAGGAGAGTTGGATATAACAACTAAAGGATAAAAAGACATCCTAAGGGAAATGCAGCGGGTAGAGGAGAAGTTAAAAGGACAGTCAGAAACTGCATGACAGATGAGCAAATTAACCAAAGACTGAATGGAAAGTGAAAGGAGATAAAGCACTGAAAGGGAAGAAAGACAGGAAGAGGCTGTTCAAAAAGGACAATTAATTTGACCAGTGGTGTAAACGACACCCTATAGGGACACAGTACGAGAGGGAAAAGTGGGAGAGGCAAAGGCACAGCAATGAAAAATAGAAGATAGCACTGGCAGAGAAGAAATGGGAATCATATACACGCAATAAAAGGCTAAATAACTTTGCTGGAGGATCAAGTAGCACAAATTACTGCTGATCAAGCAGAAGAGGAAAAACGCGCAGTAGGAAACAACAGAGGAGCTGCGTAAATCTGAAAGATAGAGGAGGGAAAAAAAGAAGAAACAAGCTGGGCTTTCATAGGAGAATTTAAAAGATCCTTAAGGGCCACCCAGAGGAAAGAAGACTGATCAGAGGGGCGCACTGGCAGCTGGTATAGATTTAAATTCTTACTAAATTGATACAAATCACCCGGGGTTTTGAAAGTTACAAAGAGTTCTCTGAGAACGTTGTGCCTACTTATGAAGAATCTGCAGATCATGTGCAGTTTCATTATTGTTACTGGGGTGGGAACAATTTCAGGTTACGCTCAAATCACCAAGCAGACTGTGCATGAAGGGGAGAGATGAGTATTTCTTTTAATCGTTTGATTGGATCTGTCCACACAAAACACCAGAAATCCCACACTGCGCAAAAACCCCAAAAATCCAGAGATATCTCTGGTTGGATACACTCAGACATACCTTATGCATGGTGATATCTGTTGTGGATACTCACCAGCCACAACTGTTTCTGTTTTCATGTCAGGAGCATATAAACTCCCTATATTGGACCACTTTAATACTGATATAATCTGTAGTTCAGATTTGCCTTGGAAATCAGGTACTAGCCAAGACCCATATTCAGAGAGTATCTCCACACTAGATATCCGGACAGGACATTTACAGATTTTTCTCACGTCAAATCTGGTAATATCTGATGCCAGTACACTGGTGATATCTGGGGTCAAGATTCTAGATATGGGACCAGATGTCATATCTGTAGTCTGGATAGAAGGGATATCTGTTGTTCTGAAATTTCCAGATTCTACCCATGTCAAATCTGGTGATATCTGATGCTAATACACAAGTTATATCTGGGGTCTTAAATAGCTGTAGAAAAAGAAAAAAAAATCAATTTTAGCTGTATCCAACCAAAATCTTAAATAAAATATGCTTCTTTTTTTTAAATGGAAAAAAGGCAAAGTGAGTAGCAATAAATTATAGAAGACTATGCTTAGTCAGGTAGTTAATTAGTTTAGATATTGTAGATAATAGGTGAGTGCTGCATTTTGTTATATGGTTATACGTAGCACGGTACACCCTGAACAGGTTGCAACTGAGAGAGAGAAACAATCATTCAAGTTCAAAATAGCTCCCAATGACTATTAACAGTGACCAATTAACATAAGACCTAATCTCCTGGTTTTCTGTTGTTGATGTAAAGATACAGAGTAAATTGAACTTAGTGTCACTAAATGCACTTTGCAAAATTGTGCATATTTCCTTTTTGAAGTCATTAATTTGGTTAATATGTGTTTAATTTATTCTGGTAAACTCAGGTCATGTTCGTACTACAGGCTTCTAATGTATTTTGCTGGAAGCAGCTAGACTGAGGGAAAAGCTTATAAAGAATAAAGGAAATGAACAAAATGTGTTTTTTAAAACGTTGAGGAACAATCATAAACATCTTTTTAAACATTTTTAACAATACTTTTTTAATTAGAATTTTTAATACATAACAACAATAATAATAATAATAGAAACTAACAAAACACCTTTTTCTTAATTTTTTATGGAGAACTGGTTGGTTGGAGGGTATCTTGTAAATGATGTGTCTCAGAGCGTGAGGTCCCCGTAACCCTCCAACATCCATCTGCATTCCTGCTGCCTCCAATGCCTTCCTGCCTGCCTGCAATTGGGTCCTCACTCCACCTCCGAGCTCCCAGTTTTGACAAAATGACTGTAATGTTTTTACTAAGATCATCGTTGACTAGGGATGGTGAAACCAAAGCCTCATGAAACACTGAGCAGATTTGACACAGTTGCCTGGAAATGACACACTGTGTTAGAATTATTTGACACATCAAACAGCTCCACTTGCTGGTTGTGGAAATCTGATGCATCAGAGAGAAGCCCTGATGATCACTGCACATCTATCATCACCATCTCATTTTTGACAGTGTTTAATAAAATAAATCTATTCCAAATTAATATTTTTTGTCTCCATATAGTTGATATGAGTGGGCTTTTGGGTGGTATTGGTTTATAGAACATAGGTATGGTGGAGATTAGTATTGATATCTTTAATGACAGTCTTAGTTACCTTCCACCCACTTCTGTAGCGGGACCGAGAGAAATGTGCATGTGCAACAGGGATAACTCAACTCAACTTTATTTATAAAACACTTTAACAACTATGTTGGCCAGAATGCTGTACACACATTTTAAACATTTAACACTCGAAAAATTTGATAGAAGAGCAGAAATGTGTTATGAGAGGATGTAAAACCAGGAAGCGACTCTGCCTGCCTCATATTCAAAGGCAGCTCATTGTGATTTTTTTCAGTGATTGAGAGGCAGTTTGTTTAATGTTGTTATGAAGAAATGCTGGTGTTATTCAGTATCCGTATTTTCTCAACAATAGTTGGCAAAATGTGAATCTTACAATCTTATGTGATCATTTAATGTCACACAATCGCCAGCAGAATTTCTTCTTCTCAAAATCCCACAATCTCCTAAAGGTTTTGAAGGCCTCTTACAGTACTGACTGATTAACACACCCGGCCCCTTCGAGCTGCTCGACACGAATCGATGACGTAACGAGGCCTCGGTTGACATGGTCACGTGACTTTTGATGTGGTGAATCTTTTTCAAAACAATGTGCGTAACACCTCCGTGTCACATGAGCTGACGGGCTGCTCGAGTACGATGTTCCTGGATATGACACCTGGTGGCCGATTGTGTTAAAAACATGTGACGCATCAAAGCTGCTTCAGTTGAATGTGGACATGTGATGCTTCATAGAAGCTCTGACAAGACTTCCTCAGTGCTCACTGCATATCTATTTACCCTGTCTCATTTCCGACATTGTTCAATAAAATTATACATTTTCTACTACAAATAAATTTCTCATTCTGCCTCCTTATAAATGATCAAATGGGCTGTTGTCTCCAGCATGGAGACATATTAGAAACCAGCTGAAGAAACAGTAACAGAGACTTACAGCCAGAGAACAGCAGTGGAATAGTTCCTAAAAGAACTTCAAGTACACCACAGTCACACTGAGCACATGTCAGTCCGAATCTAAAGCAGCAAATACGATGGATGTCATACACATGCGACCAGCAGCCTTTTTTCACACACAAGCAGTGATAATGTTTCTTTAGCTTACTCCACTGTTAATATGACTGACTTGTTCCGTGTGCCAGAACCTGAAGTTGTCATTGGTGTGGATGTTTCAGAAGATAGTGGCACTGTTACCTTCTTCACAGGGAACATCTCTGAAGTTGACAATTTCTGTCTTGATGATACCATAACACTCTCCTCACAATCTCCACTGTCACTTAGCTGTTTCTCCCCCAACTCTTACTGCTCTACGAGAACCCACTGGTCAGAAAGAATGAAAACAAATCTCATTCTCCACAGTGGCCAGATACTTAAAGAACTCATTTCACATTTCTGGGATGAAAGTATCATGCAGGATGACATTTTTATCCAAAATTGAAGGTTGGAAAAAGCTGTTGACGCTAGGGGAGTTTTGAGGGATGTGCTCTCTGAGTTTTGACAGGACTTTTATTAGCAATGCACATTGAGGAATGACTTTAAGATACCTTACATGTGCCATGACTTTGGTCAACAACAGTGGGAAAGCATTGGCCAAATCATTGCCTTTGGTTGGCAGAAAGAGAAGTACTTGCCTTTAAAACTTGCCCCTGTCATTCTGGAGCAAGGTGTTTTAGGCTATATTAAGAGTCCTCTTGTTATTTCAGCTTTTTCAGGTACGTTTCACAGTCAGATCGAATGATTTTTTTAATCCTGCTGTTCAGATTTTACAAGCATTGCTGGAAATGATGGATCTTCACAGCTGCAGATAACATCAAACATCTACTGGAAGAGCTTGCCCACCAAAAGCTCATTCAGGAACCTGCTTTTGTTATCAAGCAGTGGTGCAAGGTTCTTGCAAGAATTGGCCAGTAATTGTTAATAAAGCTCCAGTGTTTGAATTTCGATTTTATTCAATACTGAAGACAGTGTCACAGGATTTTTTTTTTTTTTGTCATACCTTTCTCAGATGGTTATAAAAACAGCAGCAGTAAAACTGTGGCGATATTAGCTTGGCTATGCAGTTTACTCCAATTTAATAGCAAATACTTATCATGTGCCTGCAGCAGGATTTTCAAAATTCAGTCAGGCAGTCTGCTTGACTTGATATCGACAAGCCCGAATAAGCGGTGCCTTGTTTGAGTGATGCCATCCATTAGCTTCTGTTAAATGTAAAGTTACACTGGGCTTTTAATCAAGCTTTATTGATAAAACTTTGCTCATGCAGTAAACGACGGTTTACAACTAACTTCTGCCTGTCACTCAGAAGCTCGACGCTATCAATTTAGTCCAAAGTTTACGACTCAATTTTTTGTTTTTGCAGAAACATATACTAATTAGATTAAGCAAGTTAAATGATCTTGTTCACAATGGTTAATAAAATGAATCGGATCCAAACCCAGACCTAATGGGCTTTTTATCCATTCATACTCCAGCTCTGTACGTTTCATACAGATTGTCAGGACAGATTTGCTTAGTCTTGCTGACGAGCAGACAGCTGCAACATGGTCAGCTGTTGTTTTGGCTGAGGAGTTATGCCAACTTCCCAGAATATCTCATGATAATCCTCAAATTTGTAAAAGGAAAGGAAAACAACTAATAGAAAGAAATTCTTTCCAGTGGAGAGTTTACCTCTAGATTTGTAAGTGTTAATTAGGGATCAGTAAAACATTTTGCAGCAGTGAGGAATCATTTCTTTTTTCTTTTCTTTCTTTTTTTGCTTGCAAACAAATACAGAGCTGTTGTTTCATCAACCTTGCTCGGAGCATTCCCCCCACCATCTACATTTCACTTCCAACTCAGTGAAAGTGTATTTTCCTTGAACCTTTTTCAATGCATCATGCCCACTGCCTCGGTCATGACCTGAGGTGCATAATAAACATTAGAGACTACAAAATGCTGTGCAGCAGATCAGCCTCTGTACGAAATAAATACGAGGGAACAGACAAAGTGGTTCTCCCTGCTTGGACCACAACATTTTAAATATGTAATGTTTTTATATGGAAATAATGTGCTTTATGTAAAATGAATGTCTTTGGGTTTTGAGTGGATGCCGTAACACACATTCTGGCATCAATTCATCCAGGCTCATGGGAGGAGGTTAGGGCATCAGTGCTCATGTCATTTTCTGGTAGTGACTTTGTACCAGATCCAAATTCAGACAGACTCACTACAAGGTCTTTCACTGTGTTTTCTCAAAGTTACTCCAGGGTTTTTCTGTAGCTATTTGTTCACAGTCTCATTAATATATAAATGTTGTTGCACATGCCTGGCCATCTTAAAAGCAGATTTCCCCCCAGATTAGCATTTTTAAGACTGCATATATCATGACTTCTTTTCCTGTCCTTGGACAGAAAAGAATCAGTCTGAATGACACTGCAGTCACCATGTTTGAATGTAGCAACTGAAATAAGTCAGATTTCAGCTTCTGGTGCATTTACTTTGTGTCAAATGCACTCAAGGTAATGCTAAAGTAATTAAAGTGACGTCTGGTTAAAATGTCAGCTGTTTTTCTATTTGTAAGGTAATGTGTCTAAAATATTTTTTTTACATTAACCTTTGCAATGTAATGTTTTTCCATTCAGTGTGAGAAACGGACACAATGGTTTTTTTTGTCTTCTTTAAATAGGGTCAACACGGACAGCCATGGCTCAGCTGGTGGATTGGTCATCTTCCAACTGGAAGGTCAGCAGTCAATCCAAAGTGTGTGTCTCTAGCAAGACATTAAACACCACATTACCCACAACATGCTCAATAGAGCATTAGCTTAGATTACAGAATAACCTTATTTATTTATTTACCATCACTTTATTTTATTTTAAATATCTGTTTTACCTATTTGTATTTATTTATGTGCTTCTTTTTCAATGTGTATTTGATTGTATTTTGTTTAATTGTTTTTTTTTTTTACATTATTTTAGGTTTATTTTGTTTGTCCTTTTTTTAACTAGTCTTTTCCTCATTGAGACCGTTTACAGCAGGAACCTTACCTCGTCTGTAGGGAATTGTCTCCCTCAGGGTGGTTTGTCAAGTCTTGCACTGTAGCCCTACCTGTGCTGTGGACTATTGTGAGGGGTGAGAGGGTAAAGGGTGTCTGTGTGTGTTAAAGAGAGTGATCGGGTGTGTGCTATTGACTTTATACTTAAGTGTGTAATGGTCTCATATAAATTTGTATTTATTGCGTTAATCCTTTAGAGCTGCATTTGTATGAAAAGTGCTTTTAAAAAAAGCTTGATTTTATTTTTGTTGAATATATATATAAAAAAAACTAACAGTGCATATAAACTGTTGCATTAGTAGTTGTGTGAATGGCTGCGTGCAAAATGCATGTAAAGTGCTTCATTAAAACAACTTTAAATTATGCATTTACCACTTAATATGTCTGTACAGGTATTTGGGATTTTGCAAGTCAATCTAATATTTTATTATTTTGTTCATGTTTCTAATTTACCTTTGTTTCCAATCGATCGAATTTAAAGCCCAATGAGCCGTTGGTCCCTCAGTTTAAGGAATAACATTAGTGGCACAGGCTGATGACTGGCTTCATGTTAAATTTCTATGTGAAGGTTTGTGGACTCCAGGGCGGCATTAGAAAAAATAATCAGTGACTGATGTTTAAATTCCAGCAGAAAATATTATAAAACTGATTCAAATGGTGTTGAACCGTACCATATGCTATAAAACAAGGATAGACTCAAAACAAAAACTAAAATATCACAAATGTGCAGCAGAAATTATTTATATAAATATAAATGTACTTCTGTGTGTTACGCTAAATCGGTTTGCCCACCCATCCTAGCACAGCCACACAAATAAGAAAAAAACATTTTACAGCCAATAAGAGCTTATCATACAGGCCATGAGAGAAGAAACCATCAATCAGAGGCTGATGACAGCTGGGTAATTTAAACTGCAGCATGCCGCGGGCTCAAATATGTGTGTGTATCTGCAGTTGTGTGCATGTCCAAATGTGTATGACAGTGCAATATGTGAGAGCATGCTTCTCATCTGTTCTTCTTCTTCTTCTGAGTGTGAGTGTACAGGTCTACGAGTGCTAGGCTCCACAGCCGTCGACACGTAATGAGAGCTTTATGTGTTTTCATTACTTTGTGCCAGACAACAGAATCATAGTGAGGAGTGTTGGCAGAGAAGGAGGCTGGAAGAATGCAGTCAAATCAGATTAAGGAGCTGAGATGTATGGTACCACAGGTGAGTAGGCTGACTGAACTAACAAACTAGTTCAACAGAGCAACACACACACACAAACATTCGCACACCGGCCCTTTTGCAAACGTAACAGAATGAAACTGCAGGAAATGCATCATGTATTTGACCTGCTTTGATTTGGTCCAAACTAAATTCTTGTAACAAATTGTGCTTTTATGTAATGAGAAGAGGGGAAACTGATTGTTTTGTAAAAAAAAAAAAAAAAAAAAAAAAAAAAGACAGATTGTTGCAAAAATAAAAACCCTCAGAGGTAAGAAAAGCCAAGGATGTGGCTTTAGAAAAGGTGACAAATCTCTACAAATAAGATTGGCAAGTAGAAAGTGAAGTCCTTGAGATTATGTAATATTTACTCTTGTTGGGTCAGTACTCAAACATAACCCTGATTAACTTGGCTTGAATCAATTTGTCTCGTTCTAATTTTTATCACAGGTTTCAGAGTTTGGCACTTGATTCTATTGCCCAAGAAAAGGCTAGCTCGACGAGAAATGGAATAGTGGAAGCCAAGTAAAATAATACAAGTGTAGCGTTATAGCGTAATAAATTAATATTAATATGAAATATTAACATTAATAATATTTACCTCGGAGCACCAACTTTTAACTTCTAGCTTATGGTGTTAAGCTAAGACTTAAAAGGAAACCTATAATGGAACTGGTCGAGTAACTTACTCAACCAATGAAGAAATAATTGATTAATTTACTTAATCAATATACTTAATCAGTTAAATAATCAGT
>JBAMIG010000016.1:13940226-13955653 GCA_037177335.1 Kiunga ballochi | reverse complement strand
CCGGCCACCCTGCGGAGAAAGGAGAAAGAGAACAGTATCAAGCAACAGAAAGCCAAAATTATAATTACATAAAAAAAATATGCAACAAAGAAAAACATTTTGATTGCATTATCAATAAAAATTATTGCAAGATTTAGGACTCATACCTGTAAATGAAATTTATTGTAGTCTTCCGCAAGGAAGCCGTTTTATCTATGAGGCCAGAGGAAAAAACACCTGGGGCAGGGTGAGCTGAGTGTGCACCTGAACTCAGGTCAGTTCAGTGTAAAATCAGCTAAAGTAGCAGCGGATTCTTCTTGCAGCATAATCACAGCCACAATTCAACAGTCTGATGTGGACACTCATCATAAAGGTTATGCTGGTGAATCATTTTTTCTACTTTAGCATTCTTGGCAAATACAGGACAGAATGTGGAAAACATGTTGAGAGGAGAGTAAACAGGAATAAATTTGGATTGGCAAAATAACAAAAACCAAATAGTTACACAAGATCAAAGTCAAAAGCAGCTGCAGTTGGAGATACACGTACAAAGTCACAATATTGCTCTGGAAAATTACAGTAGATAAACAGGCCAACCATCATCCACTGAGTTTACTTCTGTCTTTTTTAGTAAACACTTCTCTGTTGAATTTATTCAGAATAAAAACTACAAGAGCTTCCTCATGCTTCATAATGTTATACACATACTCCAGCTACAAGAAATGCAGAGAAATAGAGTCAGAGAGTCAGGTAGGAATGCCACAAACTGCTACATATCGGTTCAATAGCTAAATATTGAATTACATTGAACATTTCCTACAAAGACATTACATAAAATGAATTTCCATTCACCGTCCTTGAGCTTCATACTTTGTGATATTTTAGACTCAGTCCACAGGTTTAGGAATCCCAAGTCAACTGATCTCCATTAAAGTCACAAAGAAGTCACAACAAGGTTAGAAACCGGCAATCTATGATAACTTTGATGCTGTTATGTATCCTGTCCTCCTATCACACTTAAGCCATCTTAACAATTTTGTGCATTCATCAAATTCAGAGCCAATAAATCAGCCATATCAGCACCACGCCAATGTCCCTGGTGATTGATCATTTGCAATTCCTGAAATAATCTGCATAAATATGTGAGCATGCATATAAGTAAATACACATACCACAAAGACACACTTGCACAGACACATCCTCTTAGCTGCATTGAAAAGAAAATTTCTTATTTTTACTGCTGTTAATAATTACTAACTACTTTATTCAATGGTTAATAAGAAACACATGCCAATTGCTTCATATCCATGATGCAAGTTACCAACTTATGGCTTTAGGACATGAACGATCTGCCAAAGGCCAGAAAATAAAATGGAGTAAATTGGACACATCAGTAACGTGCACAATTACATGGAACTGACATGCATTTCTGTTGTGGAATATTTTTAAGCAACTCTTACTTACAGAAAAAGAGCAAAGAGCTTCTGGAGGGTGTGTGGTCAGTTGGGTTTGAGGCAGGAGCTGAACCTATTGAAGAATATGTTCAGTTCATTTGCTTTGTCCAGACCTCCATCAGTTTGATCCTCTGCCATCTTTTTTTTTTTTTAACTTGTCTTGTCCAGCATGAAAGCAAACAAAAGGATGATCTGGCTGCTGTATTGTGCTGAGCGTGTATTTACAACCGAGATCCTCCAGGTAATCAGAATTTTATTTTTTTTTGGATGTATATTTGTTCAACATGATCCACACATGTACTGGACATGACCTGAAAAAAAAGGGAAAGGACAAAAAGACAGCAGAAAGAAAAAAGGAAACACAAAGAGAAGTCCACCCATCCGCCAAATCTGTACAGAAAACAAAACATATCTCACGGGGCCCCACAGGGGGTCAAGTGCAACATGTGCTGATGAATAAGTAAAACAAATTCAGGGGAATATTCTATTAGTGATAAACCCAAAAAACAGCTCAGTGACCGTGCCATCAGGCCAAATGCTGGTGAAAAGTGTTGCACCTGCACCAGGCCCCTTCACAGACACACCCACTTCAATAAGGTTTCAATGCAGTCAGTCTCCTGCATACTGAATAGTCATTCAATTCATCTGTTGCTCATTACCTCTTACCCCATATAAACTGGTCACTGCTTATTCCATGTTGGACCTACCATCTCTCCTCAGACCCCATTGTGTTCCCTTTCCCGGCTCCGACTCACCTGATTGCTTTTGTGTCGCCTTTTGGATTGCTTTCTTTGCTTAACGACTTCGGACTACTGCAGGATATTCCCTTTGGCTCTGCGCTTATCTGGATCCCTGCTTGTCTCCCCATTCCCTTGCGGCTCTAATTCCTGGTTGTGACCCTAGACTGTTTCTCGGATTCTGCTCTGCCCCGATTGTGACTTTGGA
Organism: Kiunga ballochi; assembly: GCA_037177335.1. NCBI lineage: Eukaryota > Metazoa > Chordata > Actinopteri > Atheriniformes > Pseudomugilidae > Kiunga > Kiunga ballochi. The sequence goes on along the minus strand of JBAMIG010000016.1, from coordinate 13,953,275 downwards.
CTGGAAAAGGTCACCTAATCTGGATCTCCATTCATTCTATGTGGTTTAGAACAAAACCGTTAACACTGTTCCTTTGTTCTACTGGTGTCCTTTATTACAGAAAGGTGATCCTCCATCTTGAAGCCAGCAATCTTCATTCCTGACCACAAATTCCTCACATTGTTTTGCTGAAGCTGGCTTTCTAACTTTATTTTGTAGTCCTCTTTACACCTGTTTATGCTGGATGGTGCTGTCATACAGAAGTTTATATAATCTGGTTCACACTCTGTCAAGGTGTCAATGTCATCTCCATGAGGTTCTAATTTAGCCTTGAAGCATCCTCTCAGGGCATCTTCAGCATCATTAGACCAAGGAATGCATCCATTCCCTGATATAACGGTCTACTGCAAATACAGCACTGAGGTCCAATAAAACAGACATTTTGTCAATCCTCTATATGCAAACATATCCCAGTATTGACTGGTGAGGGCTGTCTTAGTGATGTGGTGTTGTCTAAAATCTGACTGTTTTGTTTGAAAAACTGCTTTTCATCAGATTTATCATTTTTAATTTTCTCACACTTGAAGTGGTAAATGTGTGGTATGTCTAGTTTTAGCAAAGGTTTGATACCAGCTGTTTTCAGTGGTTCTGGGAAGATGCTCTAAACTAAAGACACTATCTGTAGCCATTCTGCCATCCTTTTTCAAAATTTTCACTGGTGTGAAATTTCTCCATAGTAAGATTTTCCTTCCAAAAACAACTTTTACTTAGTGGAAGCAATAGTATCCATAATAGCTGACATTTTAGGATTAAAACTAGTGACAGCTGATTGACTGAACTCTCTCACAGAATATGTGATAACAAAAAGACCTGGTGAAACCTCTCACTCATGTTTTAAGTTAAACACCATAATGTGATTACCTCTGTTAAAACGTGTGACGGGGAATCCTACTCTTGAAGAAAAAAGTAATGATCAGACAGGCCAACATTACACATAGAAAACTTGGAAATGTCTAAACCCTTTGAAATCAGCAAATCTCGAGCATGTCCTTTAATGTGTGTTGGCTCGGTTATATGTTGAATCAGCTCAAAGTTGTCCAGACTGTTATACAGGTTTGGTCTTGAGGCTTGTCTATATAAATGTTAAAATCACCAACAATCAATACACAGTAAAAGTAATTACATATCATATACTCAGAGGTTCACTTAAATCATTACAAAATGGGGCAAAATATCCAGGGGGCCTATAAATATTTAGAAACACGACCCCTAGATGAGGCCTTCAGCTGTAAAGCCATGTGTTCAAAAGACGATAAACTTCCAGCTTTGGAACCAACAGCAGTGGTCAACCTATGTTGCTGTGATCTAAGTTTAAAAGAGTAGCATGAGTACAGGTGTATGTATTTACATGTTTCATAGCGAGAGGGACATTACCAGGATCGAGCCTGATTGGATAAAAAAGGCGGAAACACCAAGCAGAAATCATCACCATCCAGATATTAGTTTGGTGAGAATGACCAATAGCCGCATGACCCTGCCTCCAGCACAGTTTTCACTTTGATAATAAAATCTTGGGACAAAGCAAAACTTAGGTTTTGAGAAAGAGAACAAAAAGTCTAGATAGTGTAAAATTTAACAAGAGTCCGCCGTGATGAACATCACATTAAAGAATATAGTGATAGATTTAACTACTGTTTTATTTCTTGTTAAATTGCTAAGTTTATTTATGATATGATTCACAGGTCTCATTTCAGACATTTCTTGTAAATAACAAACTGCACATTTTTTTAGAAAGAGAAATTAACCACATACATAATACAGTTGCATTAATATAGCCTTGTGGCAATAAAACAATGAACAGTATGATAAGTGCAGATAGTCAACCCATCAGTTTTGTGGTTACCCCTTCAGTTTAACTCAAGCTGTTAAGCAACCACGAAGGAGACAGTTGTTATTTTGCTATTTTGACCATAAAGGTGAAGGGATAACTGGCGACCTGTCCACGGTGTACCTTGCCTCTCGTTTAATGATTGCATGGATAGGTTGCAACTACCGGTGACCATAATCTGGAATAAGCAATACAGATGATGGTTGGATGTGTGGATGTAGAGGTGGGCAATATATATTGCCTAAGATAATATCGTAAATGTTGCTTTGAAGATGTGCAATTTTACATTGAGTATTTATACATAGAAAACAAATGGCACATAGACGATAAATGAGGAAAACATGAACATTGTCGTTTGCTGAATGAGTGCTTTCAGAGACCAATAAGTGGACTGCATTCAGTCATGTGACCGTGCGGCAAGAAACTCAGCCAATTAGCGGACAGGACTCACCAGCATCAAAATCACAACTCAGCTTTGTATGGTAGAAGCAGGAAGATTCAGTCTCTGTAGATAATTTAGTGGCAATAAGTGGCTCCACATCACTAGCCTAGCCTAGGTTTGGCTTTCCACCAGCGCTGAAACCCACTCTGATGGGCTACTAAAGCCAAAATGTGTTTTTCATGCATGTTTTGCAGAAATGCTACAAAATGAAAAACGATTGTTTTGAAACGCTTTGTCTATGTATAGGTGTGTATAAGTAAACAGAGCTGACAGCATTATTTGTTGAAAGAATTCTTTAAAAATGAGAAAATCAACAGGTAGGAAAAGGAAAAAAAAGACATTTTAAAGGATATTGTCGGATTATCTGTATTTGGAAATTGAAAATAATAATGGAGAGTTTTTTTTTGCCCAAACTGCCCACCCCTAGGTGGATGGGTGGGTGGAAAATTAAATAAATAAATAAAATCTCACAATTAAATCATGATTAAATATATACTGAGCTCAGTAATGAGCATGAAACATTATTAGTCTATCCATTTACAGAGCCCGCTGTGTACACCACAGCACACTTCAGTCTCAACAAGTTGGTGATCATGTATCGCTTTGAATAAACAGATTAATTCTGTGTTAACATTTTACCATTTTACCATTTTACACAAAACAACTAGTTTGGTTGTTTGAGCATCATGGGATGCATGGAGCATCACCATTCTTCTGTTTGCTCCTACATTTCTATTTATATACAATATTTATGACAGTATTGGTATCATTGATTTCTTTTCTCATTCCCATTGGGTCATCCTGATCCCCTTGTCCTCTTTTCTTTAAGTTCACTGTCTCAAGGCTATCCTCCCTGAAACATCTGCTGGAGGTTTTTTATTTCTGTTAAAAGATGAATTTTTCCACATGAACAATAGCCTGATCTCCAAATTAGACTCCAGTCAAACCTGTTATGTCTCTGTGATAAGCATTACCCATTTATAATCAATTCACTACATACAGCAGGCCGCCATTTAAAACTACAAACTGCTATATGTATATCTTTTACTCTGCTCACAGCCCAACTGTTCTCACCCTTTTTTCTCCAGTTTAATCATACACTCCTACAATACCAACCCCTCAACTTTATTTACACAAATACACCAAATCAATATGTATGGAAGCGCTTTGCTTAGTTAGGTAGTTGCTTCCCAGATGCTTTGTTTTGTTCTGTTTTATGTTTGTTTGTGTTTTTAAATCTTATAACCCATGCCTTTTATTCTCCACTTGATCCAATTCAGGATTTAAAGTGACAGATTAGCTTTGAACACATGTCTTTGGACAGTGGAAGAGTGCTGGAGTATCCAGAGAGAATCCCTACATACCCTGGAAAAACATGCAAAATCCACACAGAAACACTTTCGGACCACCCCTCTCCCGAGCCTCAAACCAGTAACTTTGCTAATGTGAGGCACATTAGAAGAAGGAAATTGTCTCTTAGTGTGCCAAAATTAATCATCGATAGCAGTAAGTTATTAATTTGAGTAAAAGGCCCAAGTACAAAATTTAAACTAGGTGATCTTGGCACTATTAAATGAGGATTTTAAGTGATATAAGGGCCCACATGATTAAGCATATTGGTGTTTAAACTACAGCAATGTCTATTGAATTATGGTTGACCAAATGCATGAGGACATCTCAAACTGAGGCATTATGCCGACTCAGCACAAAAGAGGTGACTTTTCTTGGCTGCACCATTCGACATTCACTTTGGCCAAGTAATTTGGCAACATGCAGTCACTAGCAAAACTACTTACTTTGGGTTTGGAGCCTTAATTCTTCCATGTCATAATGTTTTCATCCACCAGAGTTTTTCTGGACCCAACTCAACTTCATCAAAGTGTTAAATGCCTTTATACCATTTTCAGATGATGTTTGTTGGTGTAACAACAAGAAAAAAGTCACTGAATTAAATCATTACCAGCTTTACCTCTTAGTCTCATAAATCATGTTGCTTATTGCTTTTGTGAGGTTTTGTTAGTTAGTGGTTTTTTGTTTGTTTGTTTTTTGTTTTGTTTTTTTTTGGGGGGGGTAGTTGGCTGGTATTTGTTAATAATATAGTTACTTATAGAAAAATATTATAAATCAGAGAGGGGACATTTTCGCAAGTACTGGTTGGAGCAAATATGTTTGTATTTTTCATTCACTACATAGATTATGTGTTGCTTAACAATAATTTATTGATTTAACATTTACCTTATATTAGAAAATATGTATTGTATCTTATCAGTGGAGTTTACTGTCATTTAATGCATCAAAAGATTTATTAACTATTAGTCTGATCAGTAATGGATACATTTCATTAACATTTGAACACTAAGTGTTGTTGGACTGCCTTTAACAAAAAAGAAAAAACGTAATGTACATGATCAGGTATGTTCTGCTTCCTTCCTCACTAAAATACGAGAAAAAGAATTATCCCAGGCACAACACTCTTGTTGGTCCTGTCTTCCTCATGTTCTCACGCTACCAGGAATTGATTTCACTTTGACAGGAGATATAAGAAGAGGTGAGCCTGGATGATGAAGGCGATGCTGATTCAGCAGAGATTCAGAAGGGTAAGGTGACTCATTCCTAATACTCCAAATGAGAATTTTATTAGTTTAGTTTCAGACGCCATAAAAATAATGGATGTAGTGAGATGCACTACAGTATATGGATATTGGACGAGGCTGCTTAGTAGCAGAACAGCCCAGAAACAGTTCATTTTATATGTGTGCAAGCACAAAGCAGAGACAGTGACAGCTTGATTTTTTTTTAGAAACCTCTTGATGTAGCTCAAAAGAAGCAGAGTATGTCCTGTGCTGTATCTGAGAGAATTGAACTTGATTAACCTCATGTGCTGCTTGCACTTTAATTCCTACAGGAATAGTTTTTAACCATGAATTTTACATGCATTACTTTAACATGTTTCTATTTTACAGTTACAGTTATTTAATTTAGCCTAAACTCTGTACAATACACAATGTGTGTGTGTGTGTGTGTGTGCGGGGGGGGGGTTGTGTAAATTGAATGACAGTATATGATTGTTTAATCCATTGAGGAGTTTAATGATTAACTAACCAGGACGTCATAGAAGTTTTGTATGTCACCAACCTGGTTATTTCCCAGTGTCTGCGTCTCTAATCACACTTTTCTTCTTGGCCTTTCTGAATAAAGAACAAGATCTGTTTCACAAAGCTTTAGGCAAACACCATCATTCCTACATGTAGGTAAATAAAAAACCAAGGAGAAACACATGTGATAAGATACCTTTCCCTCCTAGGTCCTCATGAAAGGACAGTATCTGTCTCTGTGTTCAGCAAAGCTGCTTCATGGGCTCTTTGCAACACCTGGTATTCTATGTCCATAAAACCAGTGTAAAGGACCTTGTGGGCAGGAAGTAGCATCTGGATTCTTATGGCAACATGATAGGTTGTTGGTTCACAATCACAGGTGCAACAGTAAAAAAGCAGTGAAAATTTAAGCTTGAGTAGTTGCTCTCACAATTTGTCACAAAACTTATAACATACACACTTCTACAACATGCTGAGATACAAGCCCTACTCGCTTTATGGTTTCAGGCTCGATGGGATCTCTGTTTGGCTGTGTGGTGAAAGAATACCAAAATCTTTGATACTACAACTGATGTCTTCTGTAATAAGCTGTATTTTGTATACCTAGATTTTTTTCCAAACACTGAGGTAGTAGGTAGATGCAATGAACCTCACCAATAATTTGACCTCAGGCTTTAGCTGGGTCCAGCCCCATTTACCTATCATCCCTGAAACAAACTTAATTTAATCGACTCTTCATAAAACATCTTTATCTTGAAGCTCTCAAATGATTGTCCAACATTGCATGAACCAACCTCTTGAAAATAGTTCAGTTCAAATGACATTGGAGGATAAAGTCAATATACAATCTACTGATTTTATGTAAAATGCTGACAATCAGATGCAACGTTCCATTCAAAATGTTAACATGTTGGATAATGTAGGAGAAAAATAGATCATGTCACCTTGCAAATGCTAAATTATGCAGATTATACTGATAAAAAGACTCCTCCCCAAAACACTGAAGATGTCCTTAAACTAAACATCTGTTATCCACTGAGGAAAAACAAAACCACATGCCATCCTGAATGTGCATGGCGAGCCAGATTAGTGTTGAGATGTTCCATCAAATGTTTGTTTTTTTGTTGCTGTTTTTTGTTTCTTTAAATAAAGACGATAGCTCCTTTGTGTTTTCTGAATGTCATTCAGAAAGAAAGATTTTTTTTTTCAGTCTTCTCTGATTTAAGCTGTTCAGAGATGCCTTTATTGTCATGTTGACCATTAGCCTGAAATGAGACAAGAAACCAAAATGGATGGATTGTATTTTTAGATATTTTCTAACAAACAGCTTGTCCAACACTTTCTTCTGACTGCTTTACTCGACCAGACCAATCAAACATATACTCAGTGACACGTACTTATTCTATTCTACTGTCATTTGACAGACGCTTTTATCCAAAGCTTACGTATGATAAGCTGTCATTCTAACTACATCTATTAACCTAAAAGCTAAACTTATAGATACAACTTGAAAAGGTACTTAAAGATCATCGTCAGCTGCCTGGAGACTGCAGTGCAAAATTTAAGCACCCAAAGAGTATATGAATCTTTAGCTAAAAACTGATCTGGTCAAGTTAGTATAGGCTTAGTAAAGGTAGTAAAGGTATAGTAGGCATATCTCATTTCCTCTGGTGAAAAGAAGCATGCTCCATAAATGAGGCCATTGCTCAATCCCTTGCCTTAAAACTGGGATGTACAGTCAGTGTTGAGAGTTTTGACCAAAGCATTTCAGTTATTTCACTCAGACATGAAGAAAATGTATTAACTTGTGCAATAAAAGGTCATTTCTTTTCTATTTTGGTAGGCTGATTTAAACAGACAGTTTTTTGTGTGGCATCCAAACATAATATTGGCTGGCTGTCCTGCTCCACATATGCTATTGGCCGGGTCATCATCCATGCTGCTGATATTCACTCAGAGCAGCTGTGGAGTAGAGACAGGCTGTCGTCTTCTTTGTTTCTTTCTCTGGTTCAAAGCTCTGCTGTGTTTCCAGTATTGCTTCATTTGCAAATTTAGCTTAGACATCGGTAAGCTCTCTGAAAACAGAACAAATACTGAATTTAAAGCATTGCAGGTTTCCCAGCTCAAAGAAGCCTGACTCAAGTTATATGCATCCAACAGCCTATGGAGTCTTGCATAATCAGGTGTGATGAAACAGACAAACATTGAAAACCTGCATGCCTGTGGTCCTCATGGGACAGGATTAGACAGCTCTGGTATAGAGCATAAATGTGCTTTTTTTTCTCGAGCTAAATCCTCACCATGTTCTTCAGCCATGTTTCAATTCCTTTTCTCTACATTTCCTACTTCAAGTGCTGCTATTTATTTTATTTTATGGTGTCTCTCCTATTTAAAGTACTGTCACAGATATTTTTCAGGTAATTTCATTCCTGTTTTCCTTTATTTCTTCAACGCCAACATCCTCTCCTGCACATTTGAAAGTTCTACCTTCAAAGCCCTCCATAAATTCACAGTTTCATTTTCCATTTCAGCACAAATCATTAAAAAAAACTAATTACTGTTTATCTGAATTTGCTGTGACAAGACACCTTCCAAAAGCTGTATTCAAACAAGATTTATTTAAATCCATTTATTTTGCTCTTCCTACCAATTTCCCTAATGTGCTCCCATTTGTGACTTGGTAATTTTTAAAACAGAAACATTTAAGCAGATCTCTTTAATATACTGACAGTCAAATTACCATCAGACACCTGTAACAGGAGTTCCTGTTCATTGCTCCTCATTGAGGAAATGATTTAAGATGTGACTGTGCCTATTAGTCCTCTAGGGATTGCAAATTACTTTTAAGATGAGCACTTATTATGTACGCTGCTGGAATGGGTATAAATAGGCTACTTTTTTGTTAATTTGTTCAATTTTCTACTCTTACTAATCAAGTTAGTGAGTGAAAGAGACTAAAAAAATAAAAATTTTGCCGCTATGTAAAGCACACAAGATGTATCAACTCTACATTTCTATTGTGTGTCTCATTTTTATGTAGATTTACTAATTTCATCCCATACTTGGGCCTCTTTAGAAGATTTTAGCTCCTCTTGATATACCATGATCTCTCCAGAAATTGTGACAATGCGTAAGGAGTTTGAATAAAAAGACAATAAATCATCGTAAAACCTGGAGCAGCTGTGCAGAACATCTGCCAAGCAATGATAAACACTGTAGCCTTTAAAGCGGATTTTAATCTTAAAGTCAACATTTAGTCCAAATGTCAGCTACCGATTTGTTTTCCAACATTTTATTTCCACACTAAATTTTGGTCTTACCTATTAATGTCTATCATCAGTTTAGTTCACTGTTTAATTCAATAAAAATCCACAGAATCAGTCCTCTAAGAGGCATGATTTCTGTAGAACAAGTGTGACAAACACAACAGAATTAATCTTCTTTTTCATGGTCAGTTTATTTAATTGTATAACACAAACCAACTAAATCTATTCAATCCCATTTTCCTTGTTTTCTTGTTTCCTTTCACAATTCTCATTTTCTTCACCTTACCGTTCCCTCCTCCCCTCCTTTAGAAGTGGTCGCTGCAGCAGCAGATGCGCACAACATTGACATGATGTACACAAACACAATTCAAATGTTACTGGTCTTATTCTCTTTAAATAACGTGTTGTCTAGCAAAGTCTAAATTAAATCAGGTTCCATTGCTTCACTGCTCTAGTGCAACTTGGAACATAGCTTTTAAGCAGATTTGCAAGCACCAGTCCATATAATCTGAAAAAAAGTGTGTGATCTTGTGACTGGCCATCACTAGAATTTCAAACATCCAGTATGGCTACTGTCTAGCAATGACAAAGCGTATCCATATGAATACTGTCAACTAGTTCACACTTCTCACATCCAGTTATTCACACATGCACACACTGATCTCTTTGCCCATCTGCTAAATGCAAGGCATTCAGGCAAATTTGTGCAGAACAATTAGGTGCAAAAAAGCACTGTGTGCATTTGTCAGTGAACAGATGAAATGCAGTCATGCCGTTACTAACAGCTGGCAATGACAAAAGATTAAAGAAAATTCTGCATCACACTTTGAGCTTTCACGATTAGGACATTTTAACATACAGATATTGTGGTATTCATGTAAAAGTTCAGATGAATTCATTGTTAATGTTGGATTTTATGTCACTATGAAAGCCAAAGTGTGGTGTTGTAATTTACCTCATAATGAATGAGAGGAACACAGCTCAAACATAAATAGGAATGATAACTGTGTGTCTTTTTGCATTAAGACGGTAAATATCATTGGTGACTGAGCAAGTCAAGACCATATCATCTTTTGTTTTGTTCTACAACTTGGGACTGTATTGCTCGAGATAGTTGTTCATACATCTAAGCCAGGTGTGTCCAAAGTGGTAGAGTGGGTGTAAAAAATTTTTATCTCACATACTAATCTATGGTATCATTTAGTCTCTAGTCAGATATCATTGAGCACCGGTATGGACTCCTAAATGCCACTTTAGCATTTGCAGGTTCAATAAACATACCACCCACTTCTATTTATTTTCAACAGGCACTGCAGCAGACATCCACTCCCATTACAGCTGTAACCTGGGGAAGCCATTGTTAATAACACTGCCGAGTTAACAATGTTTCACGCTTTGTTCAGACTCTTGAAAAAAAAACAATTATATAATAATAACATAACAGCTTATAACAGCTTTTCTTGAGAAAATGTTATGTATGTGTTTGCAATGAGAGGTTGTTCCTAAGTGTGTGTTTAAGGTCTGACCAGCACACACATAGACTTTACAGGAAAATAAAAACCTCATGAGACAGATGCTTCTCCAGGCAGCACTATGATGAATGGGATGTCTTTCAACTTCAGCTACCTGACCTCAACTTTCCATTTTTCCGAGCAGCATGCACTTAAATACACTCCTCTTGCTATGCAGAGCTTTACTAAATCAATGTAAATCTTTCATGTAAAAGCGGCCCGCTATCTTTGCAGAAGAACGTTGTATCTGATGGTTGTCCTGAAGCGCCACCAATGCCTTGGTTTGCATTACACAATGCAATAAATAAAAAGGCACCACTTAGTGAGCTAATTGTGAACGCAGTGGCTCCTCTCAGGAGTCCTTGTTTAGTAATGAGGCTGGCAGTAATGAAAACAAAGAATACCACAGGACATTCAGCCACACAGGAAAAAAATATTACTAAACTGTTTTTCTAAAACCACTGTAATTAACCTGAGGAAAGTTTGGTTATTGGAGCAATCTTTTTTTTTTCTTTTTTTTTGTGAAATCAATCAGATTCACAGAAGAGGCATTGAACAGGGCTAAATGATGACATTTTAAAGGAAATCATTGAACATAGAAAACAAAGGCTGAATGTGGCATCTGGATGGCCTTTGCTGTGATACCACATCATGCATAATTCTACCGGGGCAGCAGCTTTTACTGCACATAGAGAATAGCATGTTTACTTGTTTTAATGAAAATTGATTAGTGTACAGATCTTTTTCACATACAAATTAATGACACTGGCCACTTGCTAGGGTCCTCATGGCTGTCCTACCAATACAGAACTATATTTGGATAGTTTGGATTCAATGTTGATCGAGTGTTTGCCAATAATATTTGTTCAGATTTTAGCTTTGATAAACTTTGATAAACTGTGCAGAGTGTAGATTTTCATGTGCTGATAGTGTTTTTCTTTGATTTGTCATTTATTTCATCATATTTGTTTGACAGGAAATTGAATTTTATTTCAGAATGTCATTTTTTGACCGACCATTTTTCAGTTAGATACATCTTAGTACTTTTATCCTGGGTTTTCCCAATCAAACACCAGAATGTAGTACTCTGGTGAAATCAGAACCATAGTTGTGTGTGGCGTTTTCCCTTTGGAGCTGCTTTTTGGAAACCATATTGCCGAGTGGTTCCCACTCCCACGACTACTCCTGCTGAGGTCACACTCATGCATAGGCATACAAGACTTGTGAGGATCAGCTGAACTTGAGTGAGAATATCAGAGTCCAGGCTCTCCCACAGATACAGTCCTTAAGTACTTGCTCACATGTTTGGAGACACACATACATATCATACCTATATATATATATATATATATATATATAACAACCCTAAGGGGGAATGGCCACCATTACCTTCAATTCTCGGCTGCCCGTATTAAAACAAGACAGCTTGTCTATTACTCCGCTCATCTTCGTTTTTGTGCTGTCAGCCATTGATTTCCCTGACCTGATCTAATCCTGAGTTCACATAGCTATTCAATAATTAGAGAGGAACATAGAGCAGTGGAGAGAACTAGAAAACGGCAGTATCACATGCACCAATGGTAATTAAACTCAAAGTTCACAGTTGGATCAAAGACCAAGAGTGAAAATGGTGAAGAAGCATCTGATTTTATTTCATTTGTGTTTTCCAGACTCGGGGGTTTCCTGTAAAATTAATTAGCTAATCATATATGCCAGTATCTTTCTTACTTTACTTTCTCCAAGACTATTTTCTTTCCACTTCTACTCTCCCTGTCTAGATGCAGGTCGACTGGATCTGAAACTGCACGTTGTCAAAATTACATGGAGCCAAAACAAAGCCCTCTACTCATGGTACGAGAACTAGGCCACTTTCTGCCTTTATGGGAAGTTGATTGAAGCAAGTTTAAAGGACCTATCTGCCAGCAGAGAAGATTCAAGTGTGTCATTCACCGTCTGTAAAAACTTATAGCAAGCTGTATGGTTGTGTGTCTGTGTGTGTGACTTTGCTTCCATCTACTGGTTAGAGAGGAAATACCACTGAGAAAAGTGCAGGCAGGCTCCGTTGCCTTACATCTGGGATGGGCAACTCCGGTCTTTGAGAGTTGAAGTCCTGCAAGTGTTAGAACTTTTCCTGTTGTAACACATCTGACCCATATCAGAACTAAGTATCAGACTTGTGCAGAGTTTGCTAATTTGATTTGATTCCGGTGTGTTTCAGCAGGGAAATTCCTAACACTTGCAGGACTGCTGCCCTCGAGAATCGGAGTTGTCCATCCCTGCTTTACATCATACAGAATTTATACAAGTAAAAACATAAATTAGTTTTTCATAAATTCTTAACTAAATTTTCATACTTGGAGACCTGTCAGCAACAAAGAAATATGTTGTTCTGGGATTCTTATGTTGTCATATATATTTCATAAAACCTCTCAAGTTTTGTTTAACAAAGTCTCCATATGTGACACAGTGAGCTTTTATAATGAATAATGGGAGCTGCTCGTGGCCTTCCTGTCCTCTTGCCTATAGGGTGTCTTACGGGAGCAGGTTAAAGGGGTGGGAGGGGAGATAGGTGTTCATGGATAGGTGGGGGGTGTCTGAGTTAGTGTGTTGCGGTGGGGGAGGAGTGTGTTGATGGGGGAGAGGGCGTGGTTGGGTGGGACGAAGAAAGGGAAGGGATATAAGTGTAGGAGTGTGAGGTATGAGAAAACTGTTTGTGTGAACAAGTAGTGTGTGTCTGTAAGTGTATGAGGGTATGTAGGAGTGGGTGGGGAAAGGAGGGTGAGTTGTATGTATGTGTGTGTGTGTGTGTGTGTGTGCATGTGGGGGGTGGGAAGGTGGACAGAGGAGTAGGGTGTGTGTGTGTGTATG
>JBAMIG010000016.1:13899948-13927251 GCA_037177335.1 Kiunga ballochi | reverse complement strand
GTTTCTTTTTTTTGCATAGCGAGGGTTTGTATTGTTATATATGTATATATATATATATATATATATATATATATATATATATATATATATACATATGTACAGCCGTTAAAAGGTGGGTTTGCTGCCTCCCAAATAGCAGCAGCTAATAACTTCTGCTGACACAGAAATAATGGCTTCATTTTATTTTAATGTGCAAAATTTCAACCTAATTGTGAGTGTTAAACTTTATCATGTTTACTTTCCATGTGTATCAACAGAGTTAAAAGTTAAACCTATGCTTTCTTGGCAAATCTTCTGCATCATCCTGTGCATGATTTGGGGAGATGAATAGAGCCTTCTTGTAAGTTATGCCATGGCCTGCCAAATTTAAGGTGGATTAGCGTATCTCTTTTTCTCATTCTCTGTAGAAATACAGTCCAAGTTGTCCTTTTGGCAAGGCAGCTTGCATCAGTCAAGCTGTCTGGTGCGAAATATCAGTGGTCCTGGTTGTAACTACTGAGCTGCATCGCTCATCATTGAATGACTGTAACTCTGTGGGTTTGATGCAGGGCTGTTGCTAAAAAGAGTAAGCGTGTTCACTCAACCTTTTCTGGGTCAATAACACTAAAAAAGCCACTCGTTTGCCTCCTCTCATCTCAATCAAAGCTATTGCGTTTGTAATTTAGAGCGGGCATAAAAGGAAAATAACTTGCCTCATTTAAATGCTAATTTGTCTTCAGCTGTAGATTCAGCACAATGGCAACAGGTTGGCAAAATATAGAATACATTACACCAGAGCTCATAGATCAGACACAAAGACAGCTTTCCAACCAGGTTTCACCATAAAAAATCTTTTATTTCTTCATGCATCTTTTGAGGCTAAGCAGCGCTGCATAAATACACAGGAATCAATGACCCGTAATACTGCTGAGACTGAAAATCATTACTTATGCTTCTTTTCTTTATCACATTTTCCTGGTTAGGGTTCTTAGTATGGTGACCTCCATCCTTCTGTTCACAGGGCTAGTTTTTTTTTTATCAGTCATAAATACACATTGTTTATTTGTATTTCTTATATAAGGTCTGCATCACTTGTGCTTAAAGAAGAGAAATACTGAAATTAAATTTCTGGCACAAATCAACACAGATTTACAGTCAAGGTGGATCGCAATGAGGTTGTCCATTGTCAAGAGATTTTATATATTGTTTAAATTGTTTATTGCATTGGGAAGGAAAAATGTCTTTCTCATGCTCTTGCCCTGACTTTCAGAATGCATCGAGACGCTTTGCAGTCATGTATGAAGCAACTTGGATGATAAGCAAAAACCTCCAAGTGTGAGTTCATGGCTCTCTGCATGAGAGCCTCTCAGCATCTATCTGAAATGGCGTGAGCTCTGTTTGAGAGCGAGCTGCTGTCCCCTTGTAAACAAGTTTAAGCATCTTGCGGTCTTGTTCACGGGTGAGGGTAAAATGGAGCGTGAGATTGACGACCAGATTAGCTCTGTGTGGGGACAATAATGCAGAAGTTGTATCAGACCGTGGCGGTCAAGAGGGAGCTGAAATGGAAGGCAAAGCTTTCAATTTACAAGCTGATCTATGTGCCGCCTCTTAGCTATGGTCTATAGTGACTGAAAAAAATTAGATTGCCAGTTGTGGCGGTTCAGACATTTGATCAGGATGCTTCATAAGAGCCTTCTTTTGCGGATTTCTGGACACGCAATGCTAGTGGAAGACCTTGAGGGCAGACCTCAGGCTAAACCTACAACAGAGTGGAGAGAAAATATATTCCATCATGCCTCTGAATGCCTCATAATCCCCAAGGAGAAGCTGAAAAACCTTGCTATGGAGAAGGATGTATACCTTTCCAGTGCAACTTGACCTGGATAAGGAATAAAGAAGAACTGATTGATGCATAACTTCTTTAGGGAACTTTGCTTAAGGTGTTTCTTTCTTTGCACCCTCCATCATTCATTTTTCTGCTTATCTTTAACATCTTTCCTATCCTCCATATCTTTTTCTTTCAGTGCTGAATAGCTTCCCAGTAACTAAGCAACACACACCCAAGTCTTCTCTCACCCACGCTCCCCCTCTTCTCTAATTTGTTCCACCTCTGCCTCTTTTTCCTGCTTTCTCACATCCATCTGAATCTTTAAACTCTTTCAATCCCTCTCTGTGTCATCCTCTGTCTCTGTCAGTGCTCCATCTTTCTCCATCGCTCTGTCACTCTGCAGCCACCCTCGCTCTGTCTCTGTGATCGTGTGGGTTGAGAAGTTACTTGAATATCCTTCTACTGTCATCCAAGGTTAATCTCAAACACACGCCGCACCCCCCCCCCCCCCCACACACACACACTGACCTTTACATATAGAATATTTCATCATCTCTTTAAGGTTTTCTATTCTTGCTGGTTTGACATGCTTGGCTTAATGTACGTGAGTGTGTGTGAGGGTGTGACTTGCTCATTTAGACTTTAGCGTATATAAATTTCCATTGCAGAGAGATGACAAGAAAATGGTGCAATTTTTAATTGGTGGGGATTTGCCTGCAACAGAAGGTCATTGGCTGATAATACGTCAATTATCTGTCACACAGCTGAGAGAACAAGATGAGGAAGAAGGAGAAAGAGGAACTAGAAAAATCAGCAAAGAGATGGAGATAGCCTCATTTGACTTGTCAGCCATCTTTCCCAGCGGAGGTCCGAGAGAACAAGCTGCACACCGCCATGTACACAAGTGCACACAGCAATGTCACCTCCAGACACAACTACAGGGGCTCTCCAAAGCCTCAGGCAGCTCTACATTTTATGTTTCTCTTATTTTAACAACTGCTTTTTGTGTTCACATGTTGATATTGTCTGTCTGAAGCCCTTTGTGCATTAGGTTTTCATTCTGTCATCCGGGAAAATCGCCACCTTCAAAAGTCTGAACACGAGCCCCGAGTATTTTATTTATCACTCTGTTGTTGATATTTGCAAGAATCAGAGCTTCAGGTGGTGAGGTAATTTAGTCATTATTACTAGAAAAAATAAATCCTGTGATTGTTCAATTGGATGACAGGAGCTAGGACAGTTTCATCTGCTGAAAAAAGAGCTGCCAGGTTTTTTCAGGTGAGCTGCAGCATGTCAGTGGTGGCCTGTTTGCACATTAATGAGAAGCTTCCTGCTTTCTTAGGAGTCTTGTTCAAAAACCTTATTAAGTGAAAAGGCTGGTTAAGTTGAATCAGGGATAATGGAATAGGCATAAAAGCCTGCAGGACCGCTCCTGGCTTAAAGGTCCTTTATTTATATATTTGCACATTTATGATGATATACTGCATTTTGCAACATGCACCACTGTATAGTTGTGACACACCACTAATTTCTTGCTGTGAGGTTTCTTATCTGGAACTGGGAACGGCTAGCTTGCTTCCAGCTTCTCTTGTTCATCCACCCTGTCCGCACTGAGCACCCAGAGAGGCCCTCACATTTCCCCGCCCAACCTGTGACATTGCCTCAGACAGAACGTGTCTCCCACGCCTACCCCGTGACGTGGGGGGGTGGGGGGCGGGGTTTCCGCAGTGCCGCACCGCAGCAGAATAAATCAAAGGAACAAAGCCACAAATGGAGAAAAATAAAACTAATTGGGGGATTGTTTTAAGGAACAAATAACACTAATAGAAGGTTAAAAGGTCATTAATGTTGATTTTGTATAATATAGACCTTTTAAGCATACCTTTTTTCCTGTCTGTCACTTTTCTTTATCAAAGGGTTTATGTATGATTTTGCTCACAAACCAAAGTTAAAAGTTAACCATATCACTTTATTAAGGAGAAAAGAAAATCCATCATACACACTTCCCATCACATTTTATCCCCTCCATCCATTTATTTGACAAGGATGAATAAATAACTTTTGAGTATATTGAGTCAGGATTTTTGAGTTTTCTAGGAATGTGCACAACAAGCAAAGAGGCAGGAATGTTTCTGCATTTCTCTCCCAGCTCTGCTGACATGTTTTCCTCTTTGTTGTTTAGCTTTCAGTGATTTAGAGAATCCGCTCCACTCAGCCATCACTCAGATTTGACCTCTACATTTTCACAAAACACTGACCTGCAACTGATGTTGATGTTTGTGATTAAAACGTCAATTGCTTCCTTGCTCCTCTTCCTCCGTTCACTCTCCCTTCTCTTGGATCATCCTCACATTTTTAGTTCTGTTTCTACATGCTGTGTCTCACCTTCCTTTTTCTTCTCTCACTCTAACTTCCTCTTCAGATCTGCTCACCTTGACATGCATGTCAGTTTGGATCCAAGGGACTGTCGTCTCCATGGCGATGCATAGACGGATGGATCACGGAGCGGAGGCACGATGGAGGGCCGAGGGGACAGATGTACAGTGAGAGCGTGGAGGAGATGGAGAAACATCTGACGTTCTCTCGGTGGGGCAGTCATGAGTGTCGTTACAATCTGTAAACACACACACACACACACACACACACATGCACAGCAGGGACTTAAACACAAGGGAAATTTGTACCTTCAGCAACAAGAGAGTGAGCACAACAGGAAAACGGCTTCTGCTTTCTTTGCAAGTGTGACACGTATCTCTTGACAAATGATAAATAAATTATAGATGTGGTTTTTACTCACATAGAATAAATAATGCATGTTTGGCAGAGGCAGGAGGCAGGAAATCATTCATTCTGATAGTAATGCTCCGGCATTTGTTTTGAACTTCTCAGACTGGTGAATATTAAATTAAAAGTTTTACTGGTTTTACATTTTTAATAGTCATTTGTGACTTTGTGAACTGTTTTTGTGCTGCGTTTCCCTTTATGATGGTTAAAACAAAAGCTAACATAATGTAGCACACCAGTCATGTTTGAACTGTACGGGTGAAAGGTGTGTTGTTTACATGGACATTTATCATTTTGTCCTGTGTTCCCCGTCTACACTCAGCTTGGCTTTAAAATGGCTGAAACATCCAATAAAACCCAGAATATTTTTTACTAGAAATAATAAACCTTTTGAGCTAAAATGTATAATTAAAATTCAATTAAAACAAACATTAAAACAAAATAATGTTTTATTTTAATAAAAGAAAAAATAAAAGATGAAAAAAGCAAACATGTAATGTTAAGATCATTTAAATAAAAGCTAGCATAAAGCTAGCAGGATAATAGCAAATAAAATGATGATGTAATTCTTTATTCAATTAAAAAATGTATATAGGCCTAATTTTATTTTTTAATTTTTATTTATTTATTTTTTATTATCAATGACACCATTACTGACGACTAGCTAATGATTTTTGTCATTGCATCATGAAATTGTAAAGAGCCAAGTTTGTCATTTATTTTCCCTTTGGCACAATATTTTGTGTCAAGCTTGCAGTTCAGTCTCCATTTAAGTGCTCCTCATGGAGTTTGTCCCGTACTGCTACTTTAAAATAATTTGACTAATTACCACACCTTTGAGGCACAGCATTATTGATTATTGAATTATCAATGATAACAACTTAAAAGAGGACCCCATTTCTTCTCCTTTTTTTTTGCTTTTGAACCACACCTCAGATGGTTTAAAGCCTTGTTGGGTTTCTTATTATATGGAAAATGAATAAATGACTGAATAACAAAGCAACAAGGAAGAGAGAGAAAGATGACATTCGACAAAGGCCAACAACAGCACCTGTGTGACAGGTAAATGAAAGTAGCAATTTGACATCAAGACCCTGTCTGTGGTTGATTTGTTAAAGAAACGCTAGATGATGATATTATTAGACAAGAGGAAAAGAAGCAGAAAAGGGACAGAGCCAGAGAAAACACAAGAGTCAACTCTCGACTGACTTTTAGCGTCAGGAGGTCAGTGTAAGATGCAGATAGATACAGACTCAACCATCATTCGGGGTCGTGTCACCAAGGAAACCTGACATTAAAACTAATGCCCGGTAATTTCAAGGAAACAGATATGCGATTATTTCTCACTGAATCCTGCACAGCAAATATAAAAGAGTTGTTTTTGGGGTGTTGGCATAATTTAATTCTACTCTTTGTAGAGTTATATTCCTTATATTTAACACTAAACTGACTAAATGTGGTGTTGAAAAGGAGTGTCAATTCCCAGTGTTTCCAAATTAAATCTGTGAGTGTCATCAAGATAATATTAACTCCGAATTCGTCACTCTAAACTCCCAGTATCAATTTAACACCTGAAGCGTCAGTTTGCTCCCCCCGCCCCAAGTTGCAGTCAGGTTGCAGCTCAAAAAATTATGGTACTGAATACCAGCTTGGTCTGTTTACTGGACCGTCCCAAGACCTACCGGAGTTTAAGAAGATCTGTTATATTGTCATACATGAACACCGGGCCTTTATAATAGGTTGTGCTGTCAACACACTGCATTTTGATGAACATTTTCATGCATATTGCATAGAAGAGTGCAGCAATGAATATGCTGTGATTTGTATTGATCATCTTACTTATTTTAGACCATTTGATAAGCAATGTTCTAATGAGAGTGAAAGAACCTACATTGTCCCATATGCTTACATGTTTTAAGCATTGTTAACATTCGTGGTGTAGTTGAAATAAAGGTTTTTCAACCGATTATGGCCTTTTTATTTTAGTAAACTGCTTGCTAAGTACTTTGTGGAAATTGTTCATATTGATCAAAGGTTTTCATAGCATCAAAATTTAGGAAATCAATATATTATCACTAAGTCTCCAAAAGGAGTTTTTTTAACTTTTGTTAATGCAACTCTCTGTAGAGTTTAATAAACAACAATGACAGTGCACATTTTTAACACTTTGCTGAAGTGTTGATACAATTTAACACTGATCAGTGTTGATCAGTGTTAAATTCTAACTACAGACAGAGTAAAAAACAACACAACAACAGTGTTAAATGCTCAACAATTTCCAAAGTGTTGTTTTGACACTTTGTGGTGTGGACTCATATAGACACCTAATAAGTGTTAAATTTGACTCCTGTTGAGTTGAAATGACTCTGTTGAATTTGCTGTGTACTTTAGTGGGTTCCGGTTGGCTACACACCATTGACCAATGAGTCACTATTTAAGTTCAGCCAATTAGATTCTTCAACACTGAAGCTAAAAGGTTGTTTAATTTTTGGCACCAAAGAAGCACAATCAGTTTGTAGCAGTGCAGATGTTATACACTCATTTTAATCTGAATCATGAACTAGGACTTTGTAGTTAGGTTTTAATACCAAATCCATATTATTTCTCCAAAATACATTTTGGAGTAAAACTGTGATACAGCAGAAATGACTTGTGGATTCTGTGAAGCAAATACTGCATTTTAATGTCAGGGCTAATTCTGAAAAGCACAGGTGCAAATGTTCAGCATATTTACTTAGAAAAACTAAGATTTTATTTCACTTTAAAACAAAAAAAACATAAACTTTCTCATATAAGATGCTCTTTAATTATATAACTTTATGTAATGTGTTTTTCTCAAGATAATACACAAAATTACACTAAATATTCAGTATTTTTACTTTTACCAGAAGGAATTCTTTAGTTTCTGGCATCAGAAAAATAATCTAATTTTAGAAAACATTTTGAAGAGTTTCGAGCACAACCAGGGGGTAAAAAGCAGAACTCTGCCTAGTTTCAAAACAGTAATGACAGACCTATTAAAGTTTACAATTGCTTTAAAAGATGGTGGGAAATTATAGAGAATATCAAAGTAATCCGAGTTTATTACCAAGAGCAGAATAAGATTGTGGATCCAGGCCAGTGAAAGAGGGGGCTGATGTCCCATGAGTCTCAAAGGCAGCAAACTCTATGCAGCAATTGCTTCATGTCTCAAAATGCAAAACTCATCCTGAATCCGAAGATTTTTCTATCAAAACTTTAGAAAGAACTAAATGCATTTAAAGATTGCTCTTTATAGAAACACAGTTGTTTGATGTCTGCCAGCTGTGTCTTATGTTGTGACAGTAAAAGGAATTTGAATGAAATATGCCAAGAAACTGTCAGATTTTAACAACAGCAGTTTTACCCCATTGCAGGCGTAAACTGGCCATCTGGCATAACAGGCGCTTTCCCGGTGTGCCTACACAATTTATTTATTGGTCTGACAGGTCCATAAAAGTTCGTAGATCAGCAGTCCAACTAACTAAATCTGGCCAAGACCACACAAAAACACCAACTCATGCAGCTGTCCCTGCACCTAAAAGCAACTCATCAAGTCAAAATAGAACTTCCTGGTCACCTGGTAGGACATTAACATTAACATGGTCGGTTCTTAAGGTACACTAAGTATCAGATACTTGAAGCCTTGTTTGTGTCCAGTAGATGCAGGTACCAGTCAGAGCTGAGGAGGGGAAATGAAAAGGTGTTGAGAAACTGCCAGCAAAGAAAGAAGTGTGGAAAAAAAGACACCAGCGAAAAAAAAAAAAGGAAGATCTTCATAGATAAAGCCGAGGCTGTAAGCTGCACTGTTTGCGTTCTGTTCTGTGCAAAGACACCCATTAAAACCAGTAAACCCCTGTTAAGGCTTCCTTTTGTACAATATAGGTATGTCAGTTTTTTGGGCATTGTTATGGTCATGGTTATGAAGTAATTGAATCCAACAGTGGGCAGTGCTGAGTTCAGAGTTCATTGCTCTGGCATCAGTTTCAGACAGGTTGGTGGTAAAGCATCTCTTTCAACTCATGCAGCCTTTCTTCAAAAGTTACCACCATCTCTGCAGTTGTTTATCATTGTTGCTTTCTTCTTGTTCTTCCTCCTGTTTGTTTTTTCTGCGTTTCTGGTGGGTTGTTTTTACTGGTCACAACAGAAACCCCACAGTTTCCAGTGGGTTCCACGACAGATCCCCATGACTGGATCTTGGCTGATAGATACTTTTGGGTCAAAATAGGTCAGAAGCAGCTTCTGTGTAAATGTTTATTAATACAAATTAATACAAATTGTTTATTTGTTTAGCTGACACTTGCATCCTTATGCTAATCTTGGGGTAGTTATTTACCTCTTTACCAGTGAGTCCAGTGATAAAAAGTAACTACATTGACTCTTTAGTTAAATTGAGACAACATATAAGAGAGGAGCAGGCAGAACACGGTGAGACACTGTTTCTACATTTAACAGGAAACAGTTTTCATCTGATCCATAGTTTCTCATGTCTGTTTTCTTTCTCTATCAAACACAGAGGAATAAAGGCTGCTATTACATCAATACATTTGGAGAAGTATAGATTTTTTTTATTTTAAGTTAATTAACACATTTTTTGGAGCAATTTAACATGTCTAGTCTCACTGATTCCTTCCAACATATTGCATAGTTTTAGTGGCTATGAGGAGTTGAATGGTTGAAATTTACATTTCAGGGAGCTCGTGGTGTACACGGTCATGTATAGTCTGGTCTATGCTAAAATATCAGGGACTATTTTTTTCCCAGTTCTTCCCCTGCTTTCTGGTTGCATATCCAATAATATGTGAAAGCAAAAAACATGTCAATTAAAGGAAACTTTTGTAACAATAAGAGTTGAAGATTTTAACCATCTCATCTGTTACAGTAAAACACTTCAATCAGGCCATTTATTTCGATCCGTTCATGATGGTGTTTATACAGAAAGTACAAATCAGAAGGTCAGAAAAGTCAGTTGTGTCAATAGGTAGAATATCACTTCAGAGGCTCTTACAATATCTAGACAGGTTATGAGAAGACTTTTTGTTACTATTTTATGAGAATCAAAAGGAAGAAAACGTGATGATGGAAACTGGGCAGACCAATAGAATTAGTAGATGAAGACTGTTGGCAGATTTACCTCCTTTGCAGTGCATCAGATAAGGGAAACGGTAGATTTCAAAATAAAGTTTCAGCTGATGTGTTTCCTCTCCTTTATATCAAGAAACTTGTTCATACACTTTACAACCCTACTTCTAAAAAAGGTTTGGACACTTTTAAACCACTTTTTTTTTTAAAGACATGATACAGAATCTCATAAATATTTTATGTCTAAAAGCATAACTATAAATTGCATAGGAAAAATTGAAATATTTGAGCATTTCATGGGAAAAATAGCAAACACCTCCCAGAAAAAAAGGGAACAGGAACATAAAATAAAAACCACCTCAAGAAACTTTTTCATTCTCCACCAGAGGCAGGAGAATATGGTCCAGATCCCAGCGGTTTGGGTTGAACAGATTTTTATCAGAACTTTTAATATAGCCTATTTTTCCACATCTGACCGCAAGTTATTTCCAAAGTTCCCCAGTATCCCAAACCCCAAAACAACCCCTTTCCAAGCAAATGGACTGGGATTTAAATCAAAGAGGGTGATGCGATTGTTCCTTAAAAGGTCTGTTTCATTTGAGAAATGCAATGTGAATGCAAACTCGCTCCACAAGAATTTATTCAGTTAATCAAGAAATGTTTGGCACATTTTTTCCCAGGACCCAATCTTAAAGAACGGACTCATCCTCATTTAGATCATTTCAAGCTTGCATTCTCACTTTGTGTGGACCAAAGTTTAATGTGCAAAATATTTGGTGGGAAATGGGAAAGCTAACAAAAGTCCTCCGAAAGGGCACAATAAGCAGAACATCCCACGAGTCAATGCGTTGTGAAATCAATCAATACAGAAGAAATAGATTAAAAAGAAAGGGAACAGAGAAGAACTGAATAATACTTTATACTGTGCATATTTCCTCATTTCTGTGTGTTGTTTTGCACATTTCTGCTCCATTTAAAACCAAATTACATTTCTGCAGTGTGAGTAGTAATTAGCATATTATATATTCGCAAAGTAACTGTGCCCCTTAGGCTTTTACATGAAGCTCCTCCTTATTTCACACATGGGATTATGATATAGTGCACTGATTTATGAAAAAGTGTGCAGTTTTAAGAGCTGCACACCTCCAGAGGGGGGTGCGATTGAACAGAAACGTGAACAGTGATGACGCAGGTAGGATGTGGGAGTGCTAACTGTGTCAGTGAAGCTATACCGTGTCTATTTTTAGTGTTGCTTTAAAACTGAGGCTGTAAAGACAAAAACAAAAAGCAGCCAACAGGCAAAGACAGGCTCTGGTGCTGCATGCATAATTGGATTCAACTTTATCCTCCAGCCTGCTAGTTCATCCAAAATAATAACAATAATTAAGGCCTGTTAATACAAAATTAGCAAGTATTTCAGTGAAACATTAAAGCTAGAGCAAAAATCAGGCAAAATCTGAAATGTGTTATGCAGCTGAAACTTTTCCTGGCCAGCCACTATATATGCAAGGCATGAAGCGAGCAGCAGCGTGGTTTCTCAGCAGACAGACCTATCTCTTTCCACTCAGCCCTTGCATGACTGCTATGGAGAGGTGAAACAACAGGGACCTGTGTTTACCATGCAGCGAGAGCTGACCCACCTGCTGCTCAGCATCACAGAGGCAAGGCTTTGGAGAGGAGGGGGTTCACACGAAAGAAGCCTTCCCTGTTGCCTGTCTCCATCAAAGGCTGCCATATAGCGCTGCTTGGGCAAAAAATACTGTGTAGTTCACCTGGGAGATCAAAACCTCTAAGCCCTTTTGGATGAACACCTTTAGCAAGAGAGCAATGCCATTAAAGGGCAGCGGTGAACATCATAGGAGATCCTTTCTACCAGTGATCACCAGTCCATGAAGCTCTTCAATTACCATTATCTTGCATGGTTATCATGCAACTTACATTTAACCTGGGTCTGTCAAACCATCTATCCTTGCTGTATTTATCATAGCTGCTACTTGCTGTGCAGTGCATCTATTAAACTAATGCATCTCATGAATTATGTTTTCTTTTCATGCTTTTTGTTCCGCTTGCTTCAGCTTGTAACTTGTGATATTTCACAGCATGGGCTATGCCATCAGCAGGGAGTTGAACATAATAGTTCATGTGAAATGTATGACAACTGATAAGCAGATAGAAATGTTAAAGGATAACGGTAGCAGGAAGAGTTGTAAAGGCAATTAAATATATATAGCAAAATCCAACAAATTTCAGAAATAACATCAAATAAGGGCTGCACGGTGGCGCAGTTGGTTAGCACTGTGGCCTCACAGCAAAGAGGGTTGCCGGTTCGACCCTCGGTGTGAGCGGGGCTCTAACCGGGAGCGTTTCTGTGTGGAGTTTGCATGTTCTCTCCGGGTACTCCGGCTTCCTCCCACAGTCTAAAGACATGCACCTTGGGGATCAGCTGATTGGGGACTCTAAATTGCCCATTGGAGTGAGTGTGAGTGTGTGGTTGTTTGTCTCTGTGTTGGCCCTGCGATAGACTGGCGTCCCATCCAGGGTGTACCCCGCCTCTCGCCCGTTGGCTGCTGGGATAGGCTCCAGCCCCCCTGCGACCCCGTTAGGGACAAAGCGGTACATAATGGATGGATGGAACATCAAATAATATGTTTGATGAACATCTATTTTGTTGCTAATAATCTTAATATTATAGGTAAAATAACCTGTGCTGTTTTTGTTCTGTTACAAAAGATTATATTACATAATAGTGCTTTAGGCAAAATGCTATAAGTTGACATGTAGATATGTAGATATTGAAAGTTCATTCACAGATTAGTTAGCACTAAATTGTGTGCTAATGCACCTTTATTCCATCTTAGACACAATTATGTGAAGTATGCACGGATGATGAGCCAAATAGTGAGCACAATGAGTACATGAAGTTTATTTTTAAAGTATCTTTCGTACTTACAAATCAGAGCAGAGCTTCATGACAAAAACGTTTTTACAAGACAGACAAAAAAAACTATTAATCATATTTTTCAGATATAAAATTGCTTCTCTATGTAAAAGCTCATATTAAAATAGTATTCAGCTGATTTTTTTAAAAGGAATTAACACAATCCTTGTGAGAAAAATATTAGAGAAGAGACTTCAAAGCTGCTTGAAGGAGACAATAGCAAAACTATTTCAGAACAGTTGGTTGAAATGACAGTCTGAAGACAAAATCTCAGGTTGAACTGGACTGAAAAACTGAAACTTGTTGAATGATTTGTCTAATCTGCCTGAGAGGGGAAATTATCAGACATTTTCTCTTATCTGAACCTAATAAGAGATAATTGCCCTGAGGGATTCACAAAGAGTTTTAAAAGACTTTTCCTCTTTGCTACAGTCAGAAGTACATTATCTTAGGACTTATTTGTTAATCAGAATGCATTGAAATATCGAATAATGTTCTAGGATGATATTTCTCTAATGGTAAATTTGCTTTTGCAACTAAAAGTTTAAGGATTCTTGTTTCTATTCATCTTCTAACACTTCTCCGGGATCAGGTAACAGAGACAGCAGCTCAGCTTTTTTCCACCTCATCAGGGGCCTAAAGACATAATGCCTCCAGAGTTTCTTTGCTCTCCCCTTTGGCCAGGTGGAACATGCCCAAGTGACCAAGCACCTGAACATTTCATCTGGGTTTTCTCAATTTAGAGGAGCAGTGGCTCTATAACCCTAACAAAAAATAAGGGGAAAAAAAGTCTAATCTTTTTGTGAGGGAAAAGTGTACATTTACCATTTATGACTGTGTGAAATGTCAAAATTTCTAAATGTCTTGTGTAAAAGGGCAGAATACAAGTATTGTATTGTTTAGAACATGGTTTGGATCTGTATCATATATGATGGGGCTAAGAGAAAGTCTAGCCACCTTACAGCAGAACCTTTTAACCACAACAGACCAGTGCTGAGTGCATCATTGTGGTTCCTGATGCAAGCTGTCACTCTATTCTTCCCATGCTCTCAAACAAGACACAGCGATACTTGAACTCCTACTTGGGGCAGAATCTCATTCTTGACTAAAAGTAGCATCCAAACTTTTTCCACCTGAGGTCAGCGCTCTCAGATTCAGAGGCACTGATCCAAATCTAAATTATCTGCTGCTATGTGAGAGTAGAAGAATGGTGGAAGACACAGCATCGCATCGTCCACAAAAAATCGAGACAAACCAGACTTCCTAAACACCTGTAAGTAGAAATACTGTTGAAAGTCCCACAGGGCTAGGCTTTAGGACCCCTTTCAATTTGTTGTACATGCTTTCTTTTGGACATGTTATCCAGAAACAAGGTGTTTCTTTTCACTTTTCTGTTGACAGCATACATTTGTATTTATCTGTTAAAGCCTGCAGCTCTGTTGAGTTTACTTAAAAAAAGAAATCTTAGCAACTTTACAACTTATTTCAAGCAACCCTGTAATTGTTATAACTGGTCCCCCTTTTATGGATAAACAAGTACCTCTATCTGCTGGTTTCCTGTATAATTAAAAAAGGTATATTTTGCAGCATTGCCTGTTGCTTGGTTTGCTAGTACTCTTGAGTTTTCAGCAGCACACTATTCTTATAGTTGTGCTTTTTTCATCTAAGAATTATTTTTAAAATAAAATGTTTTCTAACTTTTGAATAGAGAGATGACTTTATATTTCTTTAATCTTCTCACACTTTGACCTTTGCAACTGTGGTTTTTGCATGTCGAAACCAAAAATCTGTTCATTAGTTGCTGAGATTTCAGATCTCAGATAAATTACTTTTACAGAAAGCCAAGAAAAAAAATCACATTCCTCCCGATATCCTCTCTCAACACTGTCTCCCAATATGTTTCAGAAAGATTTTCAGACTATCTTCCATTTACCCTATTATCTATCTCATCTATTTAGACCATATAACTTTGTGCATTGTTTCTTTATGTACATTAACAAAATAAATAACATTTTTGGTGGCAGAGCTGTAGCTGCAGTGGCTGCATTGTTAGTCTGCCTGCTCACAGCAATATATACCAGTCAAGGCTGTCTTGAAGCATTTTTGTCTTCTGTACCAGTCATTCATAATGTTTCAAGGCCACTTTTCCCTTATGCCTCATTAATCTTTGACTGTCAGTCATGCAGCAACTTTTGTTTTTCCTAGCAAACACTTCTATGAGGTGGAAAGCACTCACTTCTCCACAGGATCATGGAAACCAGAAAACATGCATGCACACACACACTAGCATAAATGAAGAAATGCATCCATCTACTCTCCCAGCACTGAAAGCGCAGCAACCTGCACAACACATATCTGTGCATTTCAGCAGCTTGCTCATGCTTCATTTCTTCTCATTGCATTATTCATTGAAATGTACTCATCTGCACTTTAATATTCTGAGAGGTGGTAGATCTTTCAGAGCTTTTCATTCTCTTCTTACAGTGACGTTAATGAGGGCACTGGTGGTGTCAGGTAATGACTTCAAACACAAGAGATTATTATTGCATTTTTCCCCCCCATACTGTGCATTCATTCCAACCAATTCATTCTTCATAGTTTTCATTTTCCAATAGTTCTGTCAAGTAAGTGGAAAAATTGCAAGCACAGATGAATACAAAACAAACACTTCTCAAAAAATGACAAATAGAAATTTTAAAAAGTCTGTCAAATACTGATTGAAGGCATCAAAAGGGGTATTAAATTACCATACAAATGGAATCAAAGTAGATGCACAAGCTGAAAGAAAGTTGTGCATTTCTCTTCGAGATCCTGTTCCTAAATTAAAAGCGTGCAGTTCCCTTTTGCAACCTTGTCACGCTTTAAGCCTTAATTAAATGACAACAGATACATTCCTTAGAACAAATACTCCCTGGGTGCTTTTTAGGATCGCACAGCATCTCTGCAGTTTCTTCTCTGGGGCCATGGAGACAGAAAGATGGAGAGGTTTAAATCAAGAGCGAGTTGAACACCAGGCACACAGTGAGGCTGGCTGCAGCTCTCTTGCTGGATAGTTGGCAGAGCTTTTTCAAATCCTCAGTGATGACAACCGTGAGTTTGGGAGAAAACAGAAAAACGGAGTGAAAAGAAAATTGAGAGGAAAATAGAAATGGATGATTACGCCAGCCAGTCACATATAAGGACTGTGCCTATGATTAAAAAACCTAATTTATTTTATCACACTTAATGCCCTGTAATCTGCATTGTAATAAGTTGTTCTAAAACCCCTCTCCCCATCTTATCTTATTACTTTGAGTTTGCATCTTAAA
This sequence comes from Kiunga ballochi, assembly GCA_037177335.1. Taxonomy (NCBI): domain Eukaryota; kingdom Metazoa; phylum Chordata; class Actinopteri; order Atheriniformes; family Pseudomugilidae; genus Kiunga; species Kiunga ballochi. The sequence goes on along the minus strand of JBAMIG010000016.1, from coordinate 13,911,314 downwards.
TATATCAAGAAAAATCCTTTTATTTTTTTCTTTGAGATTGAGGAACATATGAGTTTAATTATCCTGGACGATGCATCATGATTACCGGTAGCCTTGTAAAAACAGCTTGACTTGGCCCATCTTTAAACTCTCTGACCTGTCTCACTAATTTTATTCTGCTTCCTTTTATCAGTCCCTTTTTGTTGCAGAGATAACGGTAACCAATAGCACCAATTGGATGGAGATTAAATCGACAGCTGTATTATTTCAAAGGAAGAATTAAATTCAACATGAAACTTTCTTTTAGATTAGGCTAAATCTTGTTTCATTTATATTTTGTAATAAGATACAGGCGTGCATTTTGTTTTATGTTATGTTATGCACATAAAAAAAATAGAAACAGTGATCACAACGACCATAATGATAGTTCCACAAACAACTGGGACTCCTTCCAGTGGTCATGTTCAGATTTGGTAAAAGAAGCTACATTGTGCCTGAATGTGAATTTCACCAACTACATCAGCAAAAGTACTCTGGCTGTCATTTCAACACCTCTTCCTACTCCCTATGCCTCCATGCACATTACTTTCGAAGCACGGAGAAGTAGAGATGTGCGGGTCAGCACCAAGTGAATACATAATTAAAGGAGTGTGCGTGGTAAGGGTCAGGTTTCACAAACAAGAATAGCCATTTAAACAGTGTTGTTGAATAATGTATTCTACCCCACCAAATTGAAATTATGGTCAGTGGACATGCTTTTATTTCTCATGGGATTACACTGGGTTAATCCCCCTTCCTGCAGAGAAATATAGCTGCAAGTGTCAACTCTGACTTTGTGTGTGTTTTCTAGATTTTGACACAATTAGTTTGGGCAACTAAATCAAAGTTCACATATTTCATATTCAGGAAACAAAAGCAGGTAAAGCAAGAGATTGTAATTCAAATGACAGGGAACAATCCTCCTGTTAATGTGTAAAGCTGCAGTCTTTTTCAGCTGGCATGCCATCATGCTAGCAGCAGATGTAACAACACATGCTCCATCCATCAACAAGCGTTAATTTCATGTCCTTCATTAGCTTTTATTTAGACACTACAGCAGACTGATTATAGCCACTTAGATCAAATTGTTTCAGCCACATGTGAATATATCCTAACAAACTACAGCACAAAAACACAGCACGGCATTGTCAATAGACATGGTAACTGTGTAAACTTTGACACTGATTATTATGTCTTTGTCAAACGTATTCTTATAAAATACAGTTGCAGTCCATAAATATTTCTCTCTGTAAACATATTTGCATTATTCTGTCATTTTCTCCAATTAATTTTAAAAGTCATGTTGATGTGTCAAATAAAATGATAAAAATCTGCCTGACATTACTTTTCTGCATAATTTTATGCTTCGAGGCATTAGGCTGAACGTGTGATATTAGATTCATTGGCAAAAAAATTAAAATGTAAATGTGGAAAAACCATCAGGTCACACTGAATTGATGGTTCAAAAATAGTGATTTATTAAGCAGAGTTTTGTCTTTGCTGCAGCTTTATCACATGAGTTAACTTCATTAAAACTGTTCATTAACTTGTTGCCCATTTGGGCATTGTCTGGCTTTGTAAGAGTTAAAAAAAACAGAAATAATTAAAACAATAATGAAAGCAACAACTGTGCTCATTGTTAGCAAGGTGTTATGTTAAACTTGAAACAAAACAACAAGCAAAAGAAGAAATTTTCATCCGTATTTTAATGTGATTTACTCAGGCATTGTGATGGACACAAAATCTTTTACACTCCACATATTTTTTGAGGTCTCCAGATGTCCCGAGACACCAAGAACAAGCATAAGAAAATGTGTGGGTGTATGAAACATGAAACTTGAGGTGGTTACCTTCTCATTAGCCTGACATTGGGCGAGGACAGGCAGCAGGGGGGCACTGTGACATGACAGAAACTAAAATTTATTAATAGAGTAGACCTGGAAGTTTTGAGGCAAGTAATGAGTGACACTGAAAAATGCGAGTTTATTTTATTTGTATGGCAGATTTAATGTACAAAACTATTCAAAATTAGACATTCAATTGTCCCTGCTGCCTGAATGTTTGCTGGGAAATATGGAGATTACTGCGATCACATTCAGACAATAGGTCACCACTGCATTCAGGAAGCAGCGTGATAAAAAATATCGTCTCTGCTGACTGGGTTGATTGATGATAAGTCCACCAGCTGCACAACTGCTGCTCGATAGCTGCTCAGTTCACTGCAATTGTTCATCAGACACATCATCACCAATAACATAATCGTAACTGGTTCACTGTAGCAGGAAAACTGCGTTGGCACATGGCCTCAAACACCATTTAGACATGGCTGCTTTGTCAGATCGGATATTTGTCCCATGTCTACTTAAGCTACCTCACTAGTGCGTAACTGGATGTGTCACAATCAAAATGAACAGTCATATGTATTGATTGCAGACATATGACTGATAAATGTAATGAGCTGTGAGCTGACTCAGGCCAGTTGGTCCAGACCAGAGTCCAGGCTGAACATGGAGAAGCAGCATTTAGCTGTTGTGCTGCAGACGTGGAGAAAATCAACAATTGCTTTTAAATCTAGATAACATTTTTTTATCCGCCTATGAATTACATCTGGATGGTAAATGATTTTAATTTAATTTTATGATGTTATTGTTACTTTTGCTGGTTATGTTCTTTTTTTACAGCACCTTTAATGCTTGTGATGTTTTTTTGAAGCACTTTGAATTGCCCTGTACATGAAAAAGGCTGTACAAATAAACTCGCTTTGCCTTTCCTAATGCCTGTGTTTGTTTGATACAAGTTTTTATTAACTAATCTCAAACATGTAACAGACCAGTATGTCTAATATCAGTTCTCGAGTCTCTGTGTCCTGCAAGTTTTTAATGTCTTCCTGATTCAACACATCTGACTTACAATAAATTTCCCTACAAGCTCTACTAATGAAGTTCTGCACATGTATTAATTACTTTTTAGTCACGTGTGTTGGAACAGTAATCCATGGAAAAACCTACAGGACTGCAGGATCAGTGTTGGACACCCTTGTAGACCAATATACAATGCCACGAAGTGCCATGTTGTTTCAAATTCAGTTTTACATTATACTAAAAATTAGAAAAGGAGAACACATTAGACAGGAAAGAAAAAAATGTAAGTATTATCATCTTTTCTGAATTGGTCATTTCATAAAGAATATCTAAAAATGCTTCCAAACATTTGAAGAGGGGAAAGTGATGTTAAAGAAAACTGATAAAGCTTCTTACAACAACTGAGAATTATGTACCAGAGTCTGTTGGTATTGAAGGTTGGGAGAGGTTCACCACCATGATAAATGCAACAGTTCAACAATTTAAAGCAGCACTGCACAAAATCTGCCTTTCTGACTCGTTGTGAGGGTACTATTATATTCAGTATATACCCTTCTGGGGCCATCTTTTCTCACCCAGAGGGTGAGAAACTACTATTCACAATTTAGTGTTCCAGCCCAGAGCATCACTCAACAGCTTCCTTTTGCTCTGAGATGTTGTGTTTTAAACCAGCAACTTGATATGTCAATAAACAGGCTGCTCTGAAAACACAGCATGTCTGAGCAAATAAACCCAGAACACAAAATGGTAAGAAAACAATGGAGAACATGACAGAGAAAGAGATGAGACAAGAACAAAAGTCAGAGTAACTTTTAATGGTCAATGAGAGCTCGGAGAAGAGACAAGATGCAGCATGAATGCTATTTTAGCCTTTATTTGGGGATAAAAGAGTATAAACATGTAAAGTTTAGAAGTGTTGCCATTTAAAATGCATAAAACTGCTAACAATGTGAGGATTTTTACTAATCAAGAGAAATATGTTTGCTGTTGCTTTTATAAATAAATAAAGGATAAAACATTTACATTGTACAAGATGATGATATAAATGAAACAATTAGTTTCAAAGCCCTGTCAGCAGTGTTTGGGGGTCTGAGCTCTTAAGTTTAACAATCTATATTTTTGTAAACAATGGAAGATGGCTAAAGATTGGCAATTAAACTGGTATTAGTGGTAGAAGTGAGAAGAAGTGAAGGTGAGAACTGAAGGTAATTTGTGTTTATATGGGGACACAATTCATTGACAAGCCTGCTGTCTGTTTGCAGCATGGCACCATCTAAAAAACTGTTTTTTAAAGAAAAATATAATTTAAGTGACCTTAAATTGTTATTATCATTTATGAAAGCAGAATGGATCAAGTGTTTACAGTGGGACTGAACACTTTAATATATACGCCTCCATTCTAAATTAGAAACTTTGTTAGCATCATTTGAACATTTTCTGAAAGCAGATCAAATGCCAATTTTTAGCAGATTATATTGTTTTTGTGGTTTTTAATTTTGTTTTGTTTTTTTGGCCAGCAGACAAGTAGAGCAGGTTTGTACACATATAAATAATAGAAATGTCTAACTTTGACATTTTGACATTATGTTGAAGAAAACCTTATTTGATCTCCAACTCGTGCAGATAATGCCTATGCCTGCCGTTGTAAAACCCAGACACCTCTCACATAAACACAACTTTTTACCTCGGGTTAAAAAAAAAGAATAGAGCAGATAATAGACATGAGTCATAACTCTACACCTCTTCCTCTATTTTGGTCAAGTTAACTCCCACACACTTGTCCTCCTGTCTTGATGAGCTGTCTCGTTTGCCTACAGCAAGCTGCCACCAAGGTTGTACAATTATCATGATGAAAAGTAATGCTCCTGTTCCACCTTAATGGTCCTATTTATGCCACATGTTCAGCAACCAACACTGCTTGAGCTACTGATGGTGTGTCACACAGAACAGTCTGTAAGTGTCTTGTAACATCGAGGTGAATGCTGTGCTATATTGCAATTAAACATGTTTTACCTCTTTGCAGCTCTTATTCAGTTGCTTAAAGGTGTATCTTTTTCCCTCTGTTTGGACTATTGAAACCAGGAAAGAAATATTCAACAAACTATCTATAAATCTAAAAATTCAAAGCTCCTCTGTGGAGGAAATACATGACCTCAATTTGAAAACTATTTGTTATTCTGCTTTTGTTGAATTCAATCTTTTCTATTTTATATAAAGTAACAGTTTGCTGTTACTCAGAGGGGGTTTATCAGTTTTCACTCGTACGCCATTGCAGATAAAAAATACATTTGTATGATGCAACTTTTTATTTCCCACAAAAGCTCTTGATACAAGCTCCAATGAAGTGAACCTGAACTTCTGAAAAACGTGTTTCTTTATTTTCCAAGGGAGCTTTAATGTTACCTATTTGCAAACCTAGAAAAGGACTTGTGTCTGCTGTAAAAAAAACAAGGTCACCAGATAAATGATAACATCTGTGAGACTGCAGTAGCCTTTACGTAGCAGCAAAAGGAGAATTTCTCCCTAGTAAATAGCAATTTACCAGAAATATAACATGTGATGCTGTACGCCCACATTTTCACATTTCATCTTACAATTTAGAGCACAAGATCCACTATGGACCAAAACGCCGTCACACATTCTGGTACATGTTTTGTCATAAGGGAATCAAACCCTGTTTGTGTTATGATCCCTCCCCTCAGAGCATCCCCCCCTGAGGCAGACCCCATGCTCCCTTTTCATTTTCCAAGCTTCCAACCTCTTTGAACCAAGTGTTGGCTCATTCATTAATATTTATTTCCCTTTACATCACTTTGATGATGGAACTCTTTAAATGTTTAATTTGGTTCAGGGCCATTAAGCAGTAATGCTGGAGTCTTTTCATTCTATACAAATTATGGTGGGACCAGCTCTCTGGATGTGAGGGGATGACTTGCATATTCTTCTCTGTGGACTTGTTTCCTCTTTTCTAATGGTGTTGTGTTGCAGCATGAAGCATGCAGCCCACTTTAATCAAAATACAGTCAAAAGTTGTAAAAAGCATCAAGAAAGTGTCTTGTTGCATTGTAGTGTTTGGAAATGTCAAGGTCAAATTATAAATACCAAATAAACCCCTCCAAAAACTGGTGGGGAAAAATGTTTTTTTTTATTCTGTGTTGGTACAAATTGTTGTTTTGTCTTTTTTAACCATTATAATGAAAACTATCTGCAACAAGGTGGTGGGGGGGACGGCAAGATCCTGTGGTTTTTGGTTAATTTAAGTAGCTTATTCCAAGGTGGTTACATCGAAGCCCTTTATTTTCAAATAATCCCTTTCAAACAAAACCAAGGTTTTGGCAGTATGTCCTTTGTTTCACATGTCCCTTATTAAAAGTAGCTAACTAAACTCACATTAAACAGCAATGACCCCCCTTATATTGTGTAAATTGTTAGTTAACCCTATACCATGAGCTCATCTTCTTGATGGATACTGGTAGAAAGAAAATAAGGATACAACTATGCTTCATCTTCTAAGAGTACAATATTAATTAATGTTTCTCATTTTGAAAAATCTTTGTATGAATAGTTTACAGGGTCAAGGGTCAGTTCATATTCTCATGATAAATCAAGCCAATAAAATCTGTTGGTAATGAAAAATGTCTCAGGTGGATGTAAAAGAGACCTTCAATAATCTTGGCTTGAATTTGAGTTTATGTTTAGAAATGAGGGTCTGAATAAATATTTTTGCAAGCAGTGAAAATACCTGGAAGTCTGGAGGAAGTCTTTTTGCTGGAGTCTGGACTCAATATCCTGTCAGAATTTATGGGACTCATCCTGTTGGATGGTTCAAATTAAAGAGCTGGTGTGCTCGGCATCTTAGAGCAGGAGAAACCACAATTTCACATGTCACAGCTTAAGTAACCTGATGAAAATGTACTTACTTCCTCCAAAGTATTTAATATTTTAATTTAGTCACAAACGTAGACATGATAAACCCTACTCAGGCATTGGCCAGATATGTTATACATCCTGCACGTCTTTTCCTCTGCACTCACATGTCAGCCATTGTATTGTAAGAGCTGGGAGCAAGTAATTTATAAGAGAGGCATAAAATGGGAATTAAATAGAACCCAAACATGCATGTCCTGAAGCAGTCCCTTGGCACCATCGCAGCTGAGACAAGCAGGAGGCAGGAATCACATTAGCATGGATGAGCACTGCTGGAGGCCGCTGTGCTGGCCAGCGCTGTCACTTTGTACTATGTGCAAGAGCCTGTTTTTAGTCATGAGCAAAGTATTGTATGCATGCATATTACTTTTTTAAATCAAAAGACATGAGACATGATAAAGCTGTCATATCTCTTTAGTCAGTGAAGAATGTACATAATGCCACTAATATGAGTCACTCAGTCATGCAATATGTGAAATACCAAGGTGCAATAGTCTGCTTGCAGTTTAACTTGTAAGCATGAATTAATGTGGAGGTATTTTTATCACCACAATAAAAGTTTCTAACATACTCCATCTTTAATTTTCCCATCTTACTAACTGATCTATGATTATGAAATTATATTCCAGATATTCATTTATTATATGTATAAATACCCAACAGCAGGAATATTAATTGATAGATCTAAAAACATCAGTGGTTATACTTAAAACACCCCAAACCTGGAAATGACAGTATGAAGATCTGATGATTATTGTCATTGAATAATTAAATAGTAAAACAGTGTAAAATATATCTCGAAGTTTTACAAGTATCAGTAACAAATAAAGTTAGTTAATTCTTTGAAAATGAAAATGCATCTGTTTTAGGTTGATCATTTTAGGTGATGGAAAAGTTGACACATGCACATGCATTGTTGTAACAGAAGCTTTGATCACTAATAAATCTGTCTTTTTTACTCAGACTCTCTGTGGCCGGACATCTTCCCCTCCTGATCACTGCACCGTGCCAGGGTTGGTGGTACAGAGCTATGTTTGGCCCGCTGACCTCTGTTTTTGCCCCATCTCCTGTGATGGCAGTTTGGCGTGATCACGTCTGTTAGTACCAGTGACCGTGCCAACTTATCTGCAGGTGCGGGGTTTTATTGTCTCTTCCGTGCACATTTTGCACACATTAGGGGCATGCTTACCTTCTGATGGTTGTGGTGGTTGTGAATACTGGCTGCTTAGTTGGATGCCGTGTAAACTGAGCTGTCTGTTCCAGGGGTGGTGAAACCGAGTCGTCATCCAGTCAATTTCAACACAAATGCCTGGAATTGGCTGACTGTGTTGAAACATTTGACACCTTAAAAGAGCTCCATCTGCTGACAGTGGGCGTCTCATGCATCAGAGGAAAGCATTGGCAAGTCTTCGCTAGTGCATGTGTCATTCCTGTATCATTTCTGACTGAGAGTTCAGTGAAATGATTTAATTTCTATGACAAATAAAGGTTTTCTTCTGTTTTCATATAAATGATGAGGGTGCTGTTGGGTAACATTTGTTTAGGGAACAGAATTTTGGTGTAATTTATTATTTACTCATCTGAAATGACAATGGTCTACTCACAGTGACATCTGTGATAGCAGCAACATGAGAAAAGTTGAGTACCATCACTTTATCCACGCTTAAATTGGATTTTGTGTCGGGCTCTGGAGTTGTTGATGCATTTTACCCATAAATGTGTGTAAGCTAAATGTTAACCTGTATAATATAATGCTGATGAGATCCATCCCCTGAATCTGTTTACATGTCGCGGTTATCAGCTGAATCTCCTCTCAGAAACACATAAACTCCTCAGCATTTGAAAAGCCTTTTAATCAATGAGAGATCGTAACCTCTATGAAATTCCTCTTTGCTGCTTGACATGGATGACGTGACGAGGCCTCGGTTGGTATGGTCACATGACTTTTGGTACACTCTATAATGTTTTAGGAACAATGCTCATGACACTCTGGTGTCACATGCTCAACACTTGCTCCCAGTCTGCTTGGATATGGTTTTTGGCTGCTTTTATTTTACTGTTCACTCAGCTCCCCACTGATTTATTTTTTGCACCTTGTAGGTCACAGCACGGGTGAGCCAGGCCTTGTGAAGCATTCCTCCCCACACTTTCTGGGGTCTGTGCCCATACCTGTATTGAAATATCAGAGCCTTGGTTGCTTGGCTGCCGCTCCTTGGAGGACTGCTGTTTTTTTCCCTCCATGGTTTTCCTGTTCCTCTCTTTGGTCACATATTCCACATTCTCAGCTCGTTCCTGCTCTGAGGAGTGTCTCTGTTAAACAGACCCTTGTATGGGTTACAACACACCTTGTATAGCTGTTCAGGATCTATTAAGACTATTACCCATCCTCATTTTATAAATTGTTGTTTTAAAATTTGCCTGCTTGTTTTGCTTGTATTATTTTCTGGTGTGTTTATTTCCTTTTCATTCTGTTTACTTTAGCATATTTATATATTTTATATGCAGTTGTTTTTCTTTTTTAACCATCTTCCTCTCTTGTCAGATGCCGTGCACTCAAGCTACGTGTCTCATCACAGTCTTCCCCTTCTGCAGTGTGTGTGAGAGAGAAACATTAGTGGTTGTGTACATAAGGGCCTCTTTCCCCTTTTTTTTTTAGTAAAGGTTACTGCTGTATGGTAAGTCTTTTCCCCCTTTCCTCCAGTAATAAATTATTTTCTGTGTGACGGGTTGGATCTTGTGTCTAAAAAAAGTTTTGTTTTGATTAAAAAAAGTAGTAAAACATAGTATTCTTTTCATCAGCTTTGTCTGAACCATTGATACTTTTATTTTAATAAAAACATTAACAGCAGCTTTCTGGATCAACACAGGGTCAGTATAGAAGCCAGAAGGATTAGTAATAGCAGAAATGCAAAGCAGAAAGTCTAGCATTTTGTCTCGTAGCTGTTGGATTTATGTGACTGACTGACCATGATTTTGCCAAAGAGCAGCTTTCAATTACAGTTATGTGGAGATGATGCATCGTTATATCCTTATGATTTCCCCCTCGAAGCTATTGTAGCACAGCCAATGGCTATATGTTGGAAAAACCACAGGAGGAGTTTTAGATGCATTTTTCAGTCGTTTGTCTTGTGCACATGTGACAGAACAGATACACTCCATTTGCCTAAATACAGCTGTGTCTGCAGGCAACATAACACACGTTACTCGCGTTCAACGCCTTTAAATATGACCTCAAGCGTGTTTTTATGCTACAATTCCATTGTCTTACTTGCATTACTGAAACGTCTCCCGGGCCATGAGCGCTGCTAAATGGCATCTGAAACTGAGAGTTGAACTGCTTACTGCTTTTATATGATCGATGCTTTTTAAAATCCAGTTGTCTGCATGGTGATGAGGCTTTTGTAATTTCACTGTATTTATATTAGTTTTCATTTTTAGTTCAATCATTTATTTCTCTGCAGTGTTGAGGAATTTTAATGACGTGTGCTCGCCAATAGAAATTAAACATGCGTTATCAATTTACTTACAAATTTGAATAAAGAAATAACAATCTGGCCATTATTCAGCCAAGATGGTGCAGTACTCTTGATTTGCTGCTTGTGTATTTGCTAGCTGCAGTCTCCAAAGCAGCTTGTGTGACATTTAGCACTGTATGATTTAACTACAAACCCATCAGCTAAACATCCCAATGATCCTAATGAGATGTTTTGTTTATTCTGATCACTTTATGAGCTGTCAGGTTGACAATTATGACCTTTTTTTTTATTCGTGTGTATTTTATTTTATTTTAGATAACTGGGTTAGTAAAATATCTTTGAATGATAGGCATCAGCCTCACATTAGTACAGCTCAGTGAGCTGGCATCTTTAAAATGAATCATCCTTGTATCTTCGAGCCAGTAAACTAATGTTTCTATGAAAACTAAAGTAAACTTTGCCCTTACTGCGCTTTGTACTGTACCATACCCTTACTAGCATGTTTAATCTGGGTTTGCTTCCAATAATGCCACAGAATAGTTTATTGGTGGACCTAATGCTGATTAAACACTTTAAATTGCACCCAAAAAAGCAGATCAAGATGCCAGTAGGTGTTATTGTTTTTTTTAATTCAGGGGGAAAAATGGCAAAAATTGACTTTAGCAAGATCTAATCCCGTTTAATGAACTTACACTGTTATGCATTTCTACCAAAAATTGAAAGACTGTAATAACAAAGTATGACTGTGTGCATAAAAATTCACTCTGTTTCTGTTTTTTTACATCATTTATAAATACTGAATAGCAGAAAAAATGTCAGTATTATCAAAAGTTAATTCATCTTGAAAATAAACGTGTTTAGCTTTCCTCTTTGCGACGTGCATCTCGTTATGCACAGATTAGCAGGGCAGGCGTCATCGTACAGCTGTTAAACAAACCTGTCCTCATTTCACAATAAAATGATAAACAATTATTTGAGCTGTTGGAGTAAATACAACAGAAAGCATTCTTTAGTGTGTGTGTGTGTGTGTGTGTGTGTGTGTGTGTGTGTGTGTGTGTGTGTGTGTGTGTGTGTGTGTGTGTGT
>JBAMIG010000016.1:13889602-13899848 GCA_037177335.1 Kiunga ballochi | reverse complement strand
GTGTGTGTGTGTGTGTGTGTGTGTGTGTGTGTGTGTGTGTGTGTGTGTGTGTGTGTGTGTGTGTGTGTGTGTCCCTTCCTTCTTTAATGAGCACCTTCCAGGCAGGTTGGTGTGATGAGGACCAGTGCTCTTCTCTCCACAGAGATGAGAACTGATGGTGGCGGCCCAAAGTCTAATTATAAAGAGAGCCTAACAAACCAGCCGTTCATGTGTCTTTCACAGCTTAATGCCTGTGAGAAAAAAAGCCAAACATTTCAAACAAGTTATTTGAATTTGTTGTTGTTTTTCATTTATTCTGCTTGCTTTGACGGTTTGGCATCTTCTTACGCCTACACAATAGCCGCTCTCTTCGATGCATCTCCCTCGGTCGTTCTCCAAGAAGCAATGACATCATCATTTGGTTGTCATGGTTTTCAGATGGGAGCAGCAAGACTTTGTAATGCTGTCCGATCAATTCTTTAAAATGTATGTGGGTGGATGTTTGTGCATTGTGGGAGTGAGTATTGAATATTCCTTCTCATGTTCATCAAAAGTTTAATATTGTTTTTAAACTGGAGGGCTGAGCTCCCAGTTTGAGAAGATGGGATTTGGAGGTCAAGATATGAAATTATGATATGAGAACATTATTTTCCCTTTTGACAGAACAGATATGAAACCTATGAAGAAGTGATTCTCCTAAATATAAAAGTGACTCTACAATATTTATTTGATTTCTTCTGTAGTACCTCTCTTTGCTATTTCCCTCATTTCCTTTCATTTTTATGGGACATTTTTAGGCTGTAGGCTTCATTCAAGCCAGTGAGGGGGACAATAAAAAACACTTTTCTTATGTTCCTACTTTATCAGGTCCATTGGCTTTTCCAATGTTAAAACTTTGCTCTGTAACTGACAGCCGTCAGTTTATCATTTCAGTACTCAGCCGTCCTTATTTTCCGCTCAGTGGCAAGTGGAAACTTTGAGTTGGTGATCTTTAATCTCAGAAAAAAATCTAAGAAAATCCCAGAAGAAATTGTATTATCCATCCATCCATTTTCTTCTGCTTATTCCTTGAACGGTGGAATAGCCCCATCCAGAAGGGGGCTGGAGCCTGTCCCAGATGTCATCGGAGAAGAAGAGGCAGGTTACACCCTAGACAGTTCACCAGTCCATCACAGGACAAACACAAAGAAACAAGCAACCATACACACTCACACTCACTCCTATGAGTCTCCAATCAGTCGATCCCCAAGGTGCATGTCTTTGGACTGTGGGAAGAAGCTGGAGTACCCAGAAAAACCCACGCTAACACGGGGAGAACATGCAAACTCCACACCGAAACGTTACAGATTTGACCTCCCCCATCAACCTTCTTGCTGTGAGGCCACCGTGCCGCCCTGGGAGCAGGCCTATGAAGAGAAGATCCACCGCTCTTAATTTTCATGAGCAAATCACAAGGATCCAAAACATATCCTGTATAAACAAACAACCTGTTTCTATCTAACATCGTTCACCAACATCAATATCAGAATTAGGGAGCACTTCTTCTTTGCAGAGATAATTTTTCCTACCTTATAAGTTTAACATTATATTGTTGCAATATATTTTTGTTCAGTGTATATATAGTATTATATGTTTATATCCAAGGGATGCTGAGCTAATATTTTTTCCACAAACATCTTTACCAACATAAGCATAGTAACAAAGTAACACTAGAGTCCTTTTGAAATCCAGATGTCCCAGCTAAATACACTAAATTAAACATTTACACACGAATCTGTGAGACCCCGACGTGAAAGGACTCCCAAAACCTCCCAAGCATTTGCACACAGATCAGTGTGCAACTGAGGTTTTGTGTGAGTGTACCAGCTAATTTGTACGAACATACCTAATTTCTCTGCTTAGGATCCTTTTTGAATGGTACAACATTAAATTTGTAAGACAACATTCACCTTTAAGCACTTAAAATTGCACACAAAATGGCTTATTTAGTTACATTCACACACACACACACACACAGTAATATTGAGTCATTTTTCTCTCCATACTGGCTCCAAAACAACAAATCCACATTGGCACTTTTACTAAAAATGCCAACATCCAGCAAAAAAACATATGTACAGCCTGCAAAAAACTGTTATGGTTAAATAGATGGAATTTACTTTTACAACATCTGTGAGTGTATGCAGATGCACACTTTCTATTGCAAGAAGGTTAAAAAAACACTCAGGATTACTCAAACTCATCATAAAACTATAGAAAGCCACATCAACATATCTATCTAGTTACATTGCTTGACTAAAATCTCTCTTCAGAGAAGCAGTGTCTCACGTTTTCAGTCTTTCGAATCAGTGCAGTTGGCTGCTTATATAAGATAATGAGGCAAAGCGAGATGAGAAACAGTTGGAGGGCTTTGCTGTGCAGCATGAAAAATCAGCAGCTGCAACTCCTCCTTCACCTGGGTCAAATTAGATCAGAAGGTACTTTTATCCTTCACCGTGGATGTAGAGCTGATTTCACAAAGGAGAACTTGCATTTGAGCAGATTTGATAGATACTAAAACAGGTCATTTAAACCACACAACTCTATTGTTCAGAGTGGGTTATAATACGTTCCATAATGAGATGAATTCCTACTTTTAATCTGCAGTGAACATAGGATAAAAGTGCAGAATGCCCTCACAGGTATATCTTCCATAATGATATGTACAGTGGTGAACAATTAGTTGTGCAATAATGGTTATTATACAGTGGGTGGTTTCAGCCAAGCAATCTCACACCATAAATTTTAATTTGTGTAATGCCTGAAGTAAACCTGCACTCAATACTGATTAAGCCTGAATTTAATTCTTCACCTAAGGTGCTATACAACAGAGAAGTGATTTAAATGGAAATTTGCTTATTCCATTTTATGCATGAGAATAGTGATTAGAATTTAATTTCAGACATAACAGGGTCTTTATAGGGGGGAGGGGGGCCATGTGTGATGCAACCAGTAAGAAACTAAACCAGATCCTAGACAATACAGAGAAAAACTGTAACTCTGACATGAATATTTCTAAAAAGATAAAGATAAATTACCTGATTTATTGGTGTAATCAATATCTCTGCTGTTAAACGGAATAAGCAGATGTTCTTTTTTAGTGCATGTGAAGAGTCAGGACAATAAGACTGGAAAACACCTGCAGGCTGATTACAGGAGAAAATACCAACAGAGAGACAGGAAACAAACTCAACTTTGTAACTATAAAAAAATGAAAAGGTTTTGCAGCATCAAAATAGTGTTAATATTAAGCTGAAAGGCAAAAAGCAACACAAGAATCAGAGATAGAAACTCTAACTCAGACAATGAAAGATATTGAGTTTCCAGAAATTCTTTGGTGGCTGCTGCTCTGCTTCCAAGATGATTTTATTATATAATATTTTCCTGTCTTTGTACTCAAGAGAGCTTTGTTCAATATCCTCTTATTGAAAACAGCGGAGAGCTCCTGTGAAACCACACTGCCCCCTACTGACCAAGTCAAGTACAGCATCACATTCGCTGTCCCTTTGATTTCAAAGCCTCTCAAAGGGATCGCTGAGATGCATATTTTACAGTTTTCCATGTCAAATATTTAATATCTACGAAATAAAAACGTTGCTATTACACCGGTCTGAAAAAGGAACCCAGCAACATTTTTTCTACAGCAGGCAGGATTTTAGTTTGATCGTCACTGAGGGAACCAGAATACTTTTGCATGTTTTACATGGACCACATGGCAGAGATGATGAACTGTGAATCCATCCCCAAAAATGTCTCTTTTTCTTGTAGGAAGACCCAAAGTGACATTTATATGAGATTTGTTTGAATTGAAACCTTTTATGCTTTGTAATTTATTCAAACATGCTGGTGATGTAACCTCTCACTCCTAAATCTACATCCATTATGTCTCATCAGAAACTTTGACTTTGCAAGCTAAAGCTGCCTTTCATCTAAAGCCAAACATGACATTGATTGAGTTTGCCTTTGTGTTATTATCTTGATGGTTTCCACCTTGAATGTGCAACCTTTATGAAAGCAGGAAGAAAAGAGCCTCATGCTTGTGTGCTATTCCTCCCCGACTTAGTGATAATGGTCAAGCTCAGGACTACTCTTCCTCCACTCGCCTCTTCAGCTTTTTCTTTCATTTTAAAAAATGTGAAATCTCTCCCACTGGAAATGATCTGCTAAAGCCTTTCAAGTGAGACAGAGGTGAAATCTGTCATTTGAGCAACAAGAACAGAAAGATGCTCCAGGAGGAGGAACAAAGACAGACAGGAATATTTATTGTTAAATGAGAAGGGAATTGATGAGACGTTCACATTTTTTACTGTATGTGACAAGGATGAAAAGCATGAAGAAAACGTGACTGAGCTGAACATCATAATCTGGACTCTGTCTCCCTCCAGTGGTTGACATAAAAGCACCAAGCGTTGATGAGCAGGATGGCAGGATATGAGTTCATCAGCATCTGGTTATTCCAGCAACCTTCTTGCTGTGAGGCCACTGTGTTAATTGTATCAAACCATTTTTAATTTAACTTATAACCATTCATTACTGAGGTTGTTGGTTTTATGACTAAAATACAAGCGATCCTGTTTAGAACCACTCTGTGTTATCATAGATTAATATTAATGTTATATTTGTGTCATAGTAAAATCTTGTTTACCATGTAACAAAGCCTTCATGCATCCATCCATCCATCCATCCACCCATTCATCAATCCAGCTGTCGGTCTACTCACCCATTCAAAAATAAAATTTTATTCATCCATAGCTACATACATACATAAATACATACATACATACATACATACATACATACATACATACATACATACATACATACATACATACATACATACATACATGCTTACATCAACACCCAATTTAGTCTAATTTGGGTTTGTGGGAAAGCTGGTGTCCATTCTAGCAATTAGCAAATGAGATACAGGGTACATGCTGGGCAGGCTGGACAGGCTGGACAGGCTGGACAGGCTGGACAGACTAGTGTTTACATAACATAACACACGTTGTGGCTTTTACTGAGTGCATTTATGAACTGTTCACAATCCCAGTATTTGATTTGAGGTGGATTTTTAAATTAAGTGATTAACCTAGTATTTAAGATTCAATTAAATGTTAATTAATTCCATGAATGAGTCCAAGAATTATTTTCTTTCTTCAATTCAAGGTCCTTTAATGAGACAACACACCTGAAATGTGAGGATTTGGAGCATCTGTCTCACTCAGTTATCAGTGAATATTTTTATGAATTGATTATGTGATATAGACAGTTGTGATCACTAAACATTCTCTTTAGCTATTTATAAAAGATCTATATCAACACAATGGTTTATTAATATAAGACATTTGGACATCGTGGTATTTACTGTCCTGCGTGCCATCCAATATCTTTCTGTTTACTCTATTATCATGGGCTATTACTTTGTTTAGTGATGAATCATTGTAAATTGTATTAGTTTATCAGATAGATATTTTTAATGAGCATGGCTTCTGATGTGTTGGAAAGTAACAAGCTTCTTCTCTGACTTCATTATAGAGAAACGAGAAAAGGTCAGATATGGATCTATTTTATGGGGAGCAGAAATCTGTCTAATCCTGGAGATACTCAGAGATCAAAAGTCTCTTAGTTAGACTCTTAGATTATAACAACTGCATTACACAAAAGCTCTACCCCTTACGCCTTTTTCATGTTTCCCGTGAGATCAGGTCAGAAATATAATTGGCTGTTGTTGTATCTGGGTTTTTAACGATGCTTACATGAAAACGTTTTTTTACTGCCTCATTAAACAGGTGACCTTGCATAGATGTGTAAATATGCTAAATAAACTTCATCTCTATTTCTAATTCTTGTACATCCACATGAATTTAATTGAAAGTCTTATCAACTCTAAACTTTTTTCAGCAAAAGGTCAAAAACGTGCTGATCATTTTATAAAAACGATCATCTTTTCTAACAAAGTTCATGCTGCAAATGAAGGAACGGGGTATCTATATTAATATTGTGCTTTTTTTTAAGCAGTTATGGCAATAATTGGTCTGACTGACATTAAGTTGTTCTCACAAATAGCTTGAATATTTCTCTATGAAGGGCAATTCACACATATTTGATCAACTTTCAATAAAATTCTGGGTCGATCAGGTTACTAAGTGCAGCCCGTTGGGGTGTTTCCAAATTTTTTGGGTCCTAAATTACAACAAAAATGGCAGAAAATTAGTTAAAAAGTTTAAAAGATCTTTATATAGATATCTTTTTTATTAAACTGTGGTATTTACACTATGAAAGTTTTGTTATAGAATTTGTTTTTGTTTGTTCCTGTGTGAAGATGGGACCTATTGTCTTAAGCTTAATTCTTCCTGACTAGTCTAAAGGTTTTTCTTTTTTTTACATTCGCATGACTTTTTAATACTTGTGTGAGTTTTATGTTTGAATTTTAATGAAGTTTTTAATTTATTGAGTTCTTTTGTGGTTTTATTTGCATGTGCATGAAACCTAAACATGATTAAGACCAGCTGTCCTCAGTTAGGTTTCTCCCTTGACAAAAGATCAATATGTTGGAAGAAGCTGCTCTTAAAGTGCAACACAACACCCAAACTACTTTTTTTTTGCTGATAAACTGTCTAAACTGGGCTCTAACTGTGCTGTCTTCATGTTATTGTGCAATTGTGTGAAAACTTCTTTAATTTGACAAACTTTGTTTTAAAACCAGCAGGACTCCAGCCGGAAACCTTTCTGTGTGGAGTTTGCATGTTCTCCCCGTGTTAGCGTGGGTTCTCTCCGGGTACTCCGGCTTCCTCCTCCTACAGTCCAAAGACATGCACCTTGGGGATAGGCTGATTGGAGACTCTATATTGCCCATAGGTGTGAGCGTGCATGGTTGTTCGTCTCTGTGTGTTAGCCCTGCGATGGACTGCCGTCCCGTCCAGGGTGTACCCCGCCTCTCGCCCGTTGACTGCTGAGATAGGCTCCAGCCCCCCCGCGACCCCGTTAATCCCAACAGAAAATGGATGGATGGATGTTTTAATACCATCTTAGTGCTGCCCTCTTCTGGTTGAACAGTGGCTACTGCAGTTGAATTGTCCTATTGGCTGAAGTGGTACATCTTAGTACATGTCTACATCCTAGGCTGTGGCTCTGGTATTTAAACATCTCACAGACACACTCTCAGTGGTGAGTCAGAGGAGTTGGAATTGCGAGCATTATTGAAAGCTTTTATTCATTCTCCGCTCTGTATCTGTCGGCCTCACCCATGTCTGTGGAAGCTTTGAAAATGGGTCTGGTGTGGAACTTAGACGAGCAAGAAGTAGGCTGGCTTTTTTTCTAGGTGTGACTCAAATAAGCAAAGGAAGGAAGGAAGAGAAGCAGGTAAGCATTGTGTTTGCCTCTTCTGCAGATGTTGCATTTCTAAACTGTTGCCATATTGGCTAGACACACCTTTTGTCCAAACGGTGATGCAAATGTGTCAGTTTAATAATTGTTGGATTTTCAACTTTGTAGCGAGCTGATGCTGCATCATGCCGATAAACAGAATCACTTTGACGCCTCGAAGAAAGTTATGTTGTTGCCGAATCCATGATCCTCTGGTAGTGACTCGCTGATGGTTTCATATTATTGACATGAGAGGCAGAGACATCAGCAGCCAGAGACGGGACCACAGTGGTGATTGACTGTGGGTCTGACGAATCGGGAGGATGCAGGTGAAGGCGGGTGGTGATCCAGTCCTCTCCAGGTCAGAGTGGAGGCAGGTTAACAGGATGGAAAATGACAAATGATTACTGATTGACAGACTCCTGTCCACCACCAAACTTCAAATCCTCAGCATTATGACACAAGTTTATGAAAATGTGAGATTAAAACTGTACTTTCAACAAGTTAGACTGATAAATAAAAACTGTGATTATGACTGTTAATGTAAGAGCTGACACCTACAAAGCCTTTTGTTATTATGGGGTGAGGTGGTCCTGCACTTCTACCTGTGAGGAGGGTCCTGGGTGTGTTCGGGAACTGTATGGAAATGTGAGAAACTACCAGATAAGCTTGAAGAAGTGTTCACACAAGCTGGAAGAAGGACGTACAATTTTGTAGGATTTGCCACTAACAATAAATTAGAAAATGCTCCATAAAAACACATATTCTGAAACTCAGGTAGATATGATCCATATCATACGGTATACTTGTTATGTTTGCAGGGGGTCTGCATTAACTCGGGTCCATGTAGCTCAAGCAGATCTTCTGAGCCTTTTCAGAGCGTCCAGAACCAGCTGTTGGCGCACATTTTAATGCACTTAATCGACCTTCCATACCAAACTGACACGTCAGCCATATGTCAACAATATGTTTTATTTTTGATTATTTATAAAAAAAAGAAAAAAACATTACATGTTGGAAAACATGATGGGACAAAAGCATGGTTTGAAATTTCAAGCAATGCATACAAATATTAAAATATTTTGCTGGATTATTTTTGACTTTTAAATAAAATCCATTAGTAAAAATGGAGGGGGTTGGTACTTACCGATTACAATAGTTCAGAGTTTTAAATTATTTAAAGTTAAAGAGAGACAAACTGAAATCTGTAGGACTGCACATTTTAACCGTTAAACACCAAACCAATGAAAAAGTAATAGGAAAGGCCCATTTTTATTATAAGGTCTTTATTTATTTACCATTTATTACCACGTCATAGGTCAAAATTCTTATAGTATAATCTTCAGATTTCTGATGTTTATTAAGGGGAAGAAGTCAAAAATCTGTTTTTGTTCCACAGAAATTTAAGCAACGTTTTAACCATAAAGTATGGAAAGATTTCTAAAAAAGTCAATGCATCATATATGTCATGCTGGTTGTTTATGGGTTAAAAGTGAATATTCCCTTCAAAACATGTGACTCGTGCAAACACACACCATGGAGGTCTGATCAGAAATGTAACTGATATGGTGAAACATGTTCAACCAGTATGTTTTATGCTGGTTTTGTTCATTACAATACAGAAAACCCCAGATATAGAAACAATATCCAAAATGTAATAATAACTAGCATAATAAGTTTTCAACATATTTCAACAACACAATGACAGAAGAAAATCTGTCCCAGATTATTAAGATTAATTCAATAATTGCGAATTTTTCCAGCATTTTGCAGCAAAACATTCATTTTTATTACATTACATGTGCTGTATATCAGACAAGTAGTGCAGTGTCCTAATATCACTTTTCTTTTAGCTCTAAACTGATACTAAAGCTTGAAAATGCATTTTGAATATATTCCAAAAACATTGTGTAGTTTTCTATAAGCAGTATTTTCTTATGGTATGTGCATATGTTTATTAATTCCTAAAGATTAAAAAGCCCTCTGTGGCCAGAAATGTAGAGGCAACAGTGCTCCAAATGGTGCCAAATGATTTTTTCTTTAAAAGGAGAAGACATTGAAGATCATTTCAGTTTGATCTGTCAGACATTGATCAAAGTCGGCAGATCAGATGGGACGTTGGGAACATGATGTGCTCAGCCAAGTGCACAAAACATTCCTGACAGGACAGCGTTGGTTCAAAGCAGGCATTAATTTACAGTGTGATGTTCAGCATTCTTTGGCTTGCAGTGAAGATGCAGGGGGTCTGCAGGAACACAGTAAATTCTTCATCAGAGCAGACCAAACTTCAGCCATCACTGAGACATTGAGCTCAGCATGAAGAGTCTCCCTCTGATTTTCTCTCTGTTGATCCAAGAGGCTGAAACTAGCATATCCCTGAGGCTTTTTAAGGGTTTTCATCTCTTGTACAACCAGTCCCGCTTGGTTTTGCAGCATTCTGCAATACTGTACATCATTTTACATGACTTTCTTTGGGACATATTTATGTTTCATCATTTAGTTATTCTATGTGCATATTTATGGACTACTTGTTTGCTTATATGGATTTTCTTTCATAAGTTAATAAGGTGTTACAGAGAAAATGGATGTAGAAAATGTGTTATGATGTGTTATAATCCAATTAAAACAAATCAATTACATAATCCACAACTGTTTAATGTATGTGGTAATATTCATAAAAATAATAAAGTAATTAGTAACTAGAAGCAATGGATTACAGCAGTGCTTCTCAAATAGTGGGGCGCGCCCCCCCAGGGGGGCGTGGTACAATGCCAGGGGGGGCGCGTGTGACCCTGGGGAACATGTTTTTTTTCTGCCGTTCTAAAATAAACTGTAATTGCACATCCACTCCAGTAGTTGG
>JBAMIG010000016.1:13865051-13886045 GCA_037177335.1 Kiunga ballochi | reverse complement strand
AATGCCAAATTCTGAAATTTTTCAGATTCCTTTGGGGGGGTAGGCAAAGTTTCAAAACTTTTCATGGGGCTCTAGGGTGTCAAAAATGGCAGTTTTGTGCTTGGAATAAAAAAAAACATTTCAATAACAATAGGGTTCTACCCATACTTCGTATGGGCTCGAACCCTAATTACTTAATGCAGAGACCAATCTAAACACAACCCTCCTCATCTCTTTGTCTTAAACAACTGTGATACATCGCTTTCCCAGAAAACATTCCACAAATAAAATAATGACAACCTCCCTACAGCAAAAAGGTAGCAAGCAAGTATAATGTGACACCAACAATAAATTATGGCAGAATAGCACAACGGTGACATAGCTCACATATGAAGGAACACGCTGCTGTAAACAAACAACAGAGGGAAATGTGAGGCAAGGTACTGGGAAGTCAAACTCCCCAAAATGGCCAGGAAGCAGAGCCAGACAGGGTCACGCCAACCAGCATGCTCAGTGGTGAACCTGCTCACCGTGTCGTCTGGGCGGCGTGGAACCTGCACTGGTGGAACAATCAGCTTTTTGAAGGCAGCCACTTAATTATGGCTGGGAGTTAATGTAAGAGCTTGACCGATGGCGGGAAGGTTGGTTTGATGCAGAAACCGGAAGAGTGAACGTCGCAGGGTGGTCAGTGCTCGCCTGGGTGGTGATGACTCTGGCAGCCCTCACATTAACTATGAAGGTCTGAACCAAGAATGCCGGTCTTGCAGACTAGGCCCTAACGGATGCTACTAGTAGAAGTCTTTCTTCTTGGTCTTAGGTTTTTAAGCTTCAGTGCTGAAATAAAATTGGTAGCCAACTTTTGGGGCTCAGTGCAATTTATACTCAATGCCAAGGTGAAGCCCACCCACTATGCGGGCGTGGACTAATGTTTTCAATGCTACAAGCATTCATGCGTGGGATAAATGTACTTGCTAGCCTTAAAGCCTATACAAAATAGGACAGAGGGTTTACTAGGTGACAGTTGGTTGTATTGACATTTAAGTTTTATCAAGGATCATTAAAAATCAACACCAGACATCTTAATTTCCGGTTTTCAGAGGAACAGTGGGAGCAAATCGCCTGATTCAAATGAATGGGTTCGTAACTTGTGCAGAATTTGGAAATAAGCTGTTTTAGATCCAATTTATTTTTATCAAGTACTTTACAATGAGGAAGCATTTAATACCTGCAGGACACAAAAACCAGAATTAGTAATCCCTGCTGTATTTCGTTCATCTTTTGGGTCATGCATGCGTAATTTGGGGGTTCATTTTAAGGGTCTTTGCAAGCTCAGTGTTTGTGACCCATAAAAGGAAAAAGAATAAGAAGCAACTGAGATTATTGGCTTCTTACCACCTATACTGCACTACCTCCATTAATGCCTTACTCAAAATGAACATTGTTATAATCTTCTCCATTTTCACCATGATTTTTTTATTATTGGTAAAAGGTTGGAAGTGAAACCCCCTTCTCTGTTGGAAGTTATGGCTAGCAGCCACGCTAACATAAGTGATACATTATAAACACAGTTGTGTTTATAACTACATAGCTGCATATGGGAGCACAAATTTTCTTTTAGAGAAATTTGCTCTTTAGATATATTTGTTTGTCCTCAATGCATGCTTTAAATTATATTTGATTTATTAAATGAAATATATCTTATAGAACTTGTATTTTAGAAAAAGAAAAGCAAAAATTAATACAAATCTATCAGGAGATCCACAAAACAAGTTGTTTTCATCCCACAGCCCTGCTTTAAAATGAAACAGGGCATGGAATTTAAATTGTAACTAATATCACATTAAATATTACAGATGCATTTTTTAATAAAAAAAAAAAAAGAATAACATGGAGCAACACAGAAAAGAGTTAAACTGAGAAAGGACCATGTTTACATGTTCTTTTGTTGCTAAAACATGAGGAAAATGGCTATTTTAACACGTGAACTCAGTGATTCTAATATCTCATTTCTCTGTCCTTCAATCTGTACATTGTGGTTTTGCACATTCAGTATCTGTAATGTCATGACGCTGCACAGATAAAGTTTATCTGTCAAAGCTGTTCTCACATTTTGTCCTTTATAATAGGATCAGATGACATGATTCTTCATGTCTATGTGTACAAATGATGTCTAAGTATTGCATTTATCAGTTTACCATGTCGTCCTTCATATTATAACAAGCTGTAAACTGTGGACTCTGTTTGTTCTTTGGATCAAATGAGCTCGCAACTTGCTGTCCTGACACAGATTCATTTGCAAAAAGCATACGTTTTTATGCTTTCAACATTCAGGATCTGCACAAAAAGATTGTTCAGTGTTCATACAGTGGGAAAACTAAAACTTTGATACTTTGTCTCTTTTAGTTATTTTTATTCTAATAATTTATTGACCTGAAGATTAAACTGTTGACCTCCTGCTATATGATTTTCTTTTTGGTAGAACGGTTCATCCCTCACACAGATTTTTTTTTATCATTATTATATATAATAATAGCCTAAGTGACATTATATTATCATAATTAGGAATAATATTTGTGTAGCACTAAAACCATTTATAATTGCTAAACAACAGTAAAATAGATCATGTGATACTGAATCAAGAACAACTTTGATTTATTAAAAGAGAAGCTTTTACATAAAATCCATCACAAACATTCATCAACTCACAATGTTGATGCCTTTTTCTGCTGTAATTTTTTCTGGTGGTGTGCTACAAATATATTTAACTAAAAGCATTGCTAAGATGTTTTTTACAAGCTGAGAATATTTTAACAGAACACCAGATCTAATAATGGAGCAGTCAAAAGAATGAAACCTTTTTTGTCATAAAAAGGTCAGTCTCAAAAGGAGAAATGTCAGTCAAGCTTACAAAAAAAAGTAACAAAAAACCCCCAAAGTTTTAAAGGCATCGTACATCTCTGCAGAAAGCTGAGGAGGAGGGGTGGATTTGATGCACTAATGATCAATTTGAACAAAACAAAACGTTCATATTTACTCTGACAAACTACTGCTGGGGGGATGCAGGATTAATTCACAGAGCTTCACAGAGCTTCACAGAGTTTCAGCATCTGAAATCTTCCATTTCCAGTAAGAGCTCGACCATTTTGTTTGTGGTCCTGCAAGTCTGACACACTAACACAGTTCTGTGTGGATGACGTCACTGAGGGGGTGGAGCCAGCAGGGTTCAAAACAGCCTCAATCCTGCCTGATCTCCGCTTCCTGCCTGTTTTGCGCTCCTTTTTAAGCCTTTGTTTAAACACTTCCTTTTTAACTTTTGCCATTTTATTTATTTTTCATTAAACGTATAATGCGGCTGCTCTCCTTTTGTTTGCTAAACTCGTTTTGCTCCGAGATTGTTTTGCCAAACAGCATCCCTGCGTTTGTTTATTCGCATCTTTCGGTGAACATGGACTGATTTTCAATAAGCTGTATAAATGTACCTGCTGTCGAAGGTATTCGCTGCCTTTAAGATCGAAGAGGTAAGACTGGGAAAATCAGGGGGTTAAAAAAAGAATAGTATCTGGAAGGGAAATGCTTTGTGTGCAGGAACAACTGCAAGAGGCTGCAGCAGCTGCAGATCATTATCCCGCCTCGGTTTTCTGTTTTCTGCTGCTTTCCTGACAGATTTCAACAAACTCACAAATACCAGTACCTGGAAAGTTTGGCATTACTTGGTTTTGTGGCGTTGCACTGTCTGCATAGTCTGAAAATGGCGCTGTTGTTGAAAGTGAACGCGCAGCTTATTTCCTGCTCTTCACACACACACACGCACACGAACACACACTGAGACACAGCTTTTTCATGCGATTTGTCGTCTTGGCAAAATACTGAATTGGGGATAAATGTACTTATTTAACCTAAAGCATTTGTATCAAAGCTATATCAAAGAAATGCTAAAGTATAGGTTTTACTCTACATTTCATCTTCTAAAAAGAAAATCCTCCCTTGAATATAATAAATTAAACATTTTTGTGGCCTAAATATGGGACTGTGAAGGTTTATATTATTATTATTATTATTATTATTATTATTATTATTTAAAACCATGAGTCCTCACATGAACCCTTAAAACTGAGGAATGATTGTGGTGTGTTCATGGGTGTTTTATTTGTTGTAAATGAGATTTCTTTGTGACCTCCATCCATCCATCCACCAGGTGTGTGCGCCCTGGGTGCAGCCTGCTCTCTGCTGTGGCAGCCATGAAGAACCCAGGAGCTGCAGACATCCATCGGCTGGTCAGCCTGCTGGAGGCTGCTCTAGACAGAGAGGCTCGACTCTGGAAGGTACCGGTCTTCAAGAATGGATGCATTCAGGTGAGCCATAAGTGAAATCCACTTTGATTACAAGTGGGACCAGTTGTCTCTTATTTTTTTAATGTGACAAAATAAAAATTTTTAGTAGCAAAGCTGGAGATTCTGTCTGAAAACAGAAAATCCCTTTTTTTTATTCTTTTTGGGGGAAAAAAGCAACATTTTTTTTTTTATCAAAGTTTTTTGTTTTAATATATTTAATATGTTTAGTATGTAATATTTAGTATGTATCTCTTAATCTGTCATTTTAATAAACACCACAGGGCACTGACATCTCTTCATCCCAACATCAGCAAATGATCGTTTGGCTCAGTGAAATGAGCCGAATGTTTCACTTCTGTCCAGAAACCTTTGCACTGGGAGTGTGTGTCCTCAACCGCCTGCTGTCCACTGTCAAGGTAGATCACATAAAATGCTTTCCAGAGTAGTTTCAATAGTTTTTCTGCAGGAGCAAAATGACGTACATCCTTGTGAGAATGTTTTTATACGTTTGGATTTAAATGTACCTTTTTTTTTTTTTTTTTTAATTTTTTTTTTTTTTATCTGTAGCCTGAAATCAGTGTTTCCACAAAATCAAATTTTTAATTGTTTTGAGCAGATGTGTGTTTGTGTGTATTATTTACTCACTCTTAATGGCTCATGCAGGCAAGAAAAAAACTAGGTTTTGGTTTTATTTGGGTTTTTTTCTCAGGCTCAACCTAAATACCTGAAATGCATTGCTTTGACCTCGCTGGTCCTGGCTGCCAAAATCAATGAGGAAGATGAGGTACCTTTTTTCTTTCTCTCTCTCTTTCTCTATCTTTCTCTCTCTCAAATAAAAATTAGGGGAAAAAAAGGCACAGTCCACTTCCGTACATTTGGAAAGGAGGGTTTATTTGCATGTCTGTTTTGAAACAGGTTATTGGTTCGGTGAAGGACCTGGTGCTGCAGAGTGGATGCAGTTTTTCAGCAGCAGAGATTCTTCGCATGGAGAGGATTATTCTTGACAAGCTGCAGTGGGACTTGTACACAGCAACACCAGTCGACTTCATTCACATTGTAAGTTAGAGATGAGCAGATAAACAGGCAAACAGATCTTTTTTTGTTTGTTTTGTTTTACATGACCCAAACATTTCAAAGTGATCTGGACAGACTATGAAACCAGATCCTGGTCTTGCATTAAAAACACTATTTGTACAAAAACCACATTATAAACCATCATGCTTACATCAAGATGGTGTTTACAAACCCTCACACTTCCCTCTGCATCACATGCTAAAGAATTGGTCCAAGACAAGATTGTGCATTTGCATGATATGACGCAATGTGCCAATAATAATTACAAGCTCCATTCATTTCTGAATGAAGTGTCTTTCTATTTTTAATATCTGCTTCTAGGAACCAATAAAAAAAAAAAAAGGTTAATATTTAATGAAACTAATGTAAAATCAAAGGATGATTTAATTTGATTTTCTAATCATCAGATTGATAAAGTTGTGTGACCTGATCTCCCACAAGTGAAAGATATTTTAATGCTTTAACTTGTTAAATCTAAGAGGAAAAATTAGCTTTTTGTTTTGGTTCTTACACAGAACTTAAATCTTTGGATTCAGAACAATAAAACATTTGAAGAGATTTAGTGGTCAGAAAGTTTATAATTACATTTTTTTTTTATCCAAATAAAATATTTTATCAGCTGTCTTTAGACCCAATCTGACCGGTGGAGGACATTTTGCTTTAAACAGGGAACTTAGTAACTTTTGTGGCTTCTAACTTCATGGAGGAGAAGCAAATATCTTGCCGAGCTCTCCAGATGTTACGCATATCATCAAAAGCCTTGTGCAATCCCTCGAACAGCAAAAGAACATGCATGTTGCATATCAGGCCAAAGCGCTTCTCTCTGCAGTCTTAGCGTAGAAAATAAACCCTGATCCTCGAATCGCGTGAAGGCCATGTTTTTCATTGAGTCTTGTCTCGATGTTGCTTTAGGTTGCTAACTTGGATCTGTGTGCTGCAGCATAATTCATAAATGCTTTGGAGTGAACCGCAAACACAGAACATGGTTTAAGGGTCTGTGCATGCACTTGGGCTCAGTGCTGTATTCATAGTGCTTGTAATGAAAAGTGGGATGCAGTGATTGGTGAGAAGGATGATTCCTGTGCAGGTTGTATGGACTCATCCAGCTGAACCACAGGATCCTCTTTTAACTGTATTTCTGCAAAAGTTACTGAGCTGGAGCTTTAAGGCTGAGGTTCAGATCACATGAAGATCCGGCAGACTGACGGGAAAATGTCTGCGTCTGCTGTTGATTAATTAAAACGTGCTGTGAGCCTTATGAGTACAGCCCCTATTTCCCTTTCACAAACGCTTAGATCAAGTTTTTAATGTTTCCTCCATTTTTATAAAAAATTCTCTCGCTTGTTTTGGAAAGCATATAAAGCTTAAACTTTGTACTCGTGTGGTTCGGAGCTGGTGTGTCCATCCAAAGCTTCTTACATCCCCATCAATCAATAAGACGACTCTACATTTGTTTGTAATACTGAGATCAGTAAGGAAACATTTTTAAAGCAACAAACCATAAAAACATGGCACTTTTTCTCTCTCCCTCTCCGTTACTGACTGGATCCGACTGATTTGTATCACAGGAGTGCAGACTTAATATTATTATCCTATAATTTTACTTTAGGTACAAAATCCAAGACTTCTAAAATAAAACAAACAATTTAGGCATAAAAACTATAATAAAATAAAGACATTTTCTTTTTGTATATTCAAATAAATATATATCAAATAAATACTTTTTACTTTACTATAGATATGTCACATTTACATTCCACCTGTTCTGCATTTTTTAATGTTGAATAAAGTCTAAATCTTTTTTTTTGTATCTACAAAACAGCAATTTGTCACAGACTCTCCACCATGACACTTTGATATGAATAAATAGGATTTACAGATTGACCATCATTACCCGTCTCTGTTCTCCTCTGAGTGAAGCGCTGAGAGGTAGAATCAGCAGTGTGGCGCTGAAGATGCTCGTCTGGAAAGTCAAATCTGAAGAAATGTTCTCCTCTTTCTGCTACGTGACCCCAGATGTCTGCATCTCCATTAACTCGGGGAGGGTTTAAAATCTAGTTTGCTTCTGGAAGGACTGATCTGGGCTTCACATTGCTGAATCTACCTCCCAGTATGTTTTCACTCTCCGCTCTTATCCATGGCTTATTTCTATTGCACAACAAACGCACGAGAACTCAACACGATGTGACGGAAATGCATGATGATTAAAATATATCCATCACTTCTCTGTATCTTCATGTAAACCAGAAGCTGTCGGCTTCAGGAAGACGTCCATCACTGATGACAGAAACGCTCAGTTTGATATTAAAACGCATAAAGGCCCTGCTTAGGTGGAGGATTTCTGAAAAGCACTGCACATACAATACAAAACAAACAGGATTGCAATGAGTCAAACAGTTGGAGCTTCTCTTCTGGGTCTCTATTGGTATTTTTTGTAATGAATGGTAGAAAAGATAATACTAAAATTCAATGAAATGTACATTTAACTGCACGTTTGATTGAATGTTAAAGTAAAGATGAGTGGCGCAACAACAGTGACATCATTACATTAACGTTTTGGCCTCGTTCCTCGTCTTTTCTCTGTCCAGTTCCACGCCCTGCTTGTCTCCGGCCACCCACACCTCATTCCCTCCATCGGTCTGGGTTCCGGTGCCGACCCGACGACTGCTCCCAACACGTCCCCTGCCAAGCCGGGGCATCAGAAGAGGCCACCGGGCTTCCAGGTGGCGTTGTGGACCAGGCAGGTGCAGCACTGTATGGCCTGCCACCAGCTTTGGCAGTTCAAAGGTTCCACGTTGGCTTTGGCCATCATCACCTTGGAGCTGGAAGCGCTTACGCCAGACTGGTTCTCCGTCTTCACCGATCTGCTGAAGAAAGCACAAGTAAGGGAAAGGCCTGGGCCTGCCGGAGGACACAAGTTCACCTTTGTTTTCTTTAATGATTTATTAGATTCAATGGATTAAAATGTTTTAGAGATATCTACATAAGACAGGGTGGGACATTCAAATAAATGGATGGATTTTCTGTCCAAATATAGAAAAGGCAAATTTTTAATGGTTTTATATTAATTTCCAACTAATGTAATTAGCAAACAAGTTCCAGTATTTTGTGACTTTCAGCCATTTTGCCTCTCGCAGGTCGACAGTGCAGAGTTCATCCACTGCAAAGAGATTGTGGACGAGTATCTACACAGCCTGGAGCTCTCTGTGCCAACCAACGCCGTCTACATCTTCGACAGCACCCAGATGCAGCAACAAGCTTGGAGCCCCCCACAGCACCTCGGGGTGTCCAGGAGAGGCCACGACGGCGGCGAGCAAAGGGATTTGGATGAATATTATGACGGTTTTAGACGTTTGTACAGCGAGGAAACTGATGCAGAGGCGAAGTCAGGCGATTTTGGGGGTTTGTTCGAGTCCCAGCAGAAAGGGGTCTCACCGTGCCCACCGCTGCATCCTGCTGTCAACTAGATTTATCTACATGGTCTTGAACACAGCTGCATGTGCATCAGGCTCCAGATGTTAAGTTTTAGAACGAGTTTAGACCTTTTCTTTTGTGCTCTGATCCTCTCCTGCACATGTCGATGTCATTGATGACTTCTGTTGTGAGAATCACTGAAGCATCTAAATAATGAGATGTGAATGTTTTGTTTTTAGTGTTAATGATGGGTTTAGGAGCTTTCTGCTAACCTGTTGTTCCTATCAGCAACAAAAGCTTTTGATGAGTTTGAGTCCAATTGATCATTTTTAACGGCGTGATTGAGGGCAGAAGTGTTTTTTTTATGTATTTAACTTTGCGGTGTGGTACCTTGTGTTCAGACCCCTCTGAGCAAAAAAACATTTTTGTTTTTTGCAAATATTTTTTAGCTTTTTCCCTTTTTTACATTTGACTAAATATTTAACAGTTATCATTTATTTACAATAGTTACATTTCATTTAAAGCTTTACTTTCATAACTTAATGAAGCAAAAATAATGTGTTGATTAACTAAATGCACCTATTACATATCAAACAAGCACCTTTTGGGAGGTTAGTTCAACACTAGATAGTCTTTGACCTGATCAACCTCATTTTATTTCCAGTATCTTAATTTACTTTCTGTATAAAAGCACAACGTGTGTGAGAAGTTTTTTTTGTTCACCCTGTGCCGTCTTAGTTAACTAAAATGATACCAGTGTGGTATTAAAGTTGATATGAGCAATGTGTGTCCAGAGGGCTGTAAGCGCTGCTGCCAAATAGCTGGACAGTCTGAGCAATACAGTCTCTAATGTGAACTGGTTACTGTCAGGTTTTTATTTTACATTAAATATAAGCTGGACCAAGCTGCACAGTTAGCAATGTGTTAGTTTGTATCATTTCATTCTGTTTTCTTTCAGATACTGGGGCAGCTATATCTCCGTTTTTGTCAATCACAAAAATAAAGCTATGAATTAAAAAGTCTGAAACCTTTGTCTGTTTTACATAATGGCCGATCAGAGGAAGGAGCTTCCACTGTGTTAGAATAATGTATATTTGATGAAGTCTGCAAGTATTTTGCAGCCCTAAAGATGTTAACTGTGTCTTCCATTTTTTTTATCTCATAGATGGAAAATCCTAATGGATCCAGACTCTGTGTCCTTCAGGGTCTGTCTTCAGATTTCTTGCTTCACACCACAGTCAACTTATTCTGTTCTTCAGTTATTTGGAAAAATGCTTTTATCCAAAGTGACTTATAAGGTATAAGTGAGCAGTTAACCTAACATGCATGTCTTGTGGGCAGGGAGGAAGCCCATGTATATTTACACAGGGAGGCCACTGGTCCAGTTAGTGCTGACCACTATTCCACCATGCTGGTTTTTTTTTTTTTTTTATTGTGAAAAATGTTTAATTTTAAATGTATTTGAGTAGATAAACATCTAAAACTAGTAGTTTAGTGGGCATCAAGGACCAAAGTTTGGGATCCCTTAAAGGGTCATTGTGCTAAATTTAAAAAGCTATTAAATCCATTTAAATCTGATGTGCAGGTGGAGGCGCATTATTCCTGCAGAACAGGGGCCATCAGGGACTGGTGTGTAAAATTCCTGTTAAAAATGTTCCAAAGAAAACATCTCTAAGCCCCTAAAACCAAAGAGTTGGTCCTGGGCTTGTGAAAACAGCAGCCGTCTCCACAACCTGTCTGTATTGGGAGTGGACCGTCACATCCTACAAATACCCGGGTCTCAAACTGGACTACAGAGGAGCCCAAGTCCAGTCCACGAGAGCTACCTTCCTGACGTTTTTAGATGCAAACCTTCTCTAAAACACACCTGAATTAAATAGTTTCCTCTTATGCATGTCATCCAGCTCTGGCCCGGTAATGAGACATTCATTTGATTAAGCTGTGTTAGACAAGGGATGCTGCAGGATGGAAGAAGTCCAGGACTGGACTTTGCTCTACAGGAAGGGACGATCAATGCTTCTCTTCCTGTGGAGACAGGATTCTGTTTTATGCTACATTTAGCATCGTAGCTAAAAACTTATCCTAAACTTTCCTCTGGAACACATCAGGGTTGAAACATGATTTTTATTATCTTTTGTTTTTCAAACAAGCCAAGTTTTAAGTTTCTTTGAACCCCTTTTAAATTAATAACGGCAGAAATATCCCATTTTTAAAATATGACCTTTATTTGTCCCTTTAACCAAACTCAAAAATGTTTTTGGTATATTCGCTATTTTTTTTTACCATGGAATAAAATTCATAATGGTGTAATCTTCTAATATTTACCAACATGCAGACCAGCATCATGTGGTGAACAGGGCTTTAAGTAAAGTTTCTGCCCTAAGTGATGCAATGTGTCTCAGAAAGAGTCTGTAGCAAATATGTCAGGCCATAAGGGGATTACAGACTCTTGCATAATTAGTGGTGAAGGTTTGAGCAGTGGGACTTTGCTTTATCACCGCGCTAAAGCAGCGATTCCTCTTAACGACTGTTTTCAAACCAGTGTGGACAGCAGCTAATAATCACTCATATTGCTTTCTCCTCCAAATGATTAATAATTAAAGATTTCATAACTGAAACTGTGATCATCCTGTGACTCCATCAAGCTAATGAAGGTCTGTGAAATGAGCTTCTCAGGACAAACTTCAGCAGGTCCATTTGTGGTTTGAGTTTATTCGACAAAATGGGGCACTTTGCTTGTGATTAACCACACCAAGCAATCTGAACGCAGCGCACCCTGAACACACACATCACAGCAGTAAACCCCAGGAGACTGATTAGCTCCCAGCTCTGAACAGGACGTTCTGAACACATTGTGCTGCTGGATGAGATCTAGTGAGCCCTGCAGGAGCTGGACAGAATAATAATAGTCCTGCCAGCCTTTCATAGGAAACAGAAAACTACCAGGAAGGCAAGATGTTAATGACTGCACCACAATTACCTGTCTGTTTTCCACTAATTACACACAAATACAGGAATTAATGCAACTAATTTCTAGTTTTCTGACATTTTAAAACAATTAACTAGTAACAGATTTAAGTCTTCTGATGTTTTACTGACCAAGGAATTAATCTTGTTAGTTAATTTCTAACAGTATGGATTAAAGAACAATAATTAACATTTAAAAGAACATTTTACATAAAAATCAAATGCAAGCTTACCTTAATCTTCCATTTTAAAAGGGATTTAATGCTTTTAATGGATCGCTTTTCCATTCAAACACATTTTTAAGGAAGTAAATAAGTGCTTACAAGTGCAAATAAAAAAAAGAACGTACTTTTGCAACCTAAGTAAGGCTGTATACTAACAAACATCCCAGCTGTTCAGTTGGAAACCACTAAACAGGAAACGCTGCATCTCAAGCTGTTTGGCTTTAAGAAGACACAGACAGCCTCTAAAGTAAACATCTTCACCTGCCTGAGCTGCACCATCATCTCCCTCCGGCTGAAACACAGACAGAAAAATCACGGCAGAGCAGTCGGGGAGAGGCTTCAGATTTATTTCCAATATTCAGTAAATACAGCTGCTCTCTCCTCCATGTCTGAGTGTAAACTCATCTATAGCGAGACGAGGCTTTTCCTGATTCCTGTTTACTGGCTTTGTTGTCAGAACACATCACGACGATCACTCATGGCTTACAATAATGTTCAATCAATTACAGACATGGTTCAATATCATATGGGCTTCTTACAATAAACATATTTAAAATCTAGTACATTTTGCATATTAAGCTTCATAATCTCTAGAAAATACTCATACATTGGGTTACAGCACCAGAATATTGCATAGGTTTTTAAGACTTAAAACTACATTTTAGGTTGTCAGTACCTTTGTAAATGCACGTTATGCAGTATACAGGTACTCTGTTATTGCTCGACATATTGCTATTTAAATGCATTATTTGGACTCGACCTATACAGGGATGTCTTTTCCCCTACCAAGCTAAATCCTCATGTTTACAAGGACAATAGAACACATCATAATAGATCATGTAATCACAAAGAAACATCTAAATGAGCCTAAATATTACAGATATCGTCAATTTTGCGTGTCAGTCCTATTAAAATTGACTACATTGTACATTTTGTAAATATACATCTTGCCTGACGTTTACACTTTAGTACCAAGAGGTCAAAATATTTTGAGGGGAGGGGGGTTAAATGTCTCATCTCGGTGTGAAAAGTTGATGAAAAACAAAAAGACACAAAAAATAAAGAAAAAAAACAGAAATATTTAAATCACAATTTTGAAAACAAAATGCATACATACATATTTATATATATAAAAAAAAGTGTCCAAAACAACACAGAAAGATCCTGACTTTAATGAGATGGCCACTGGTGGAAAGGGAACATTTCTCCTCATTTCACTCCATCTTTCACTCTTTCCTCGCCTGTGGCTTCACCATCATCATCCTCAGTGTCTTTGGTCCATGTGCACAATGTCATAATGGAATGTAATAACAAAAAACAAAACAGATGTCATTGCTATGGTGATGAAGGACAAATCCGTGGTCGTGTGTGGATGGGTGTGCATCGCCCAAAAATTAACTGAAAAACAATGAAGGGGAAAAAATGAACAAAATAAAGTGACTTAATGAACAACCAGTGCATTGAAACAGTGAATTAAAGGCTTAGACTCTATAAACAGTGAAGCAAAGAGAAGCTGCAGTGGTGGTAAAAGCGAGTAGCAGCGATGATAAGCGATGATCTGAGCGCCAGAATAAAGTGTGAAGCAGTCACACGTAGAGCAAGTTAAATTCACAAAATGGAAGATCCTTTCCTCACAGCAGTGAACAAGAAAAGCCACTAGATGGAGCCAAAAGCCTGATTTTTCTTCATCAAACCTCATCAAATAGATTTACTGGTTACAATGAGCTGGCTGCAGTCCAGACCCCCAACTCTGGAGCATTAAGCTCAGTCATTCTCAGCTAAACATCAACAACCAACTAAAAAGCATAAAACCTGATGTGTTTTCACTGTTAATGTGCAGAGATGACTTTGTTCTCAGAGGGATGGAAACACAAACGGATCCAAAGCCTACAGGTTTGTTTACAGACATGAGAATTTGACTGTTCCTTAAATGCAAATGTGAAATGCAGCTGAGTCAGAGAGCGCACGTTTTGTCTGACACGATGCGTCTGGCGAGGCCTCCTGCTCCACCGGATTTCCTCTGAGCTTTGTCCAGGCCAATCACAAGCATGCAAGCTTTATATAACTGTTGTGGAAAGCTTTTGGACAGTTTCAGTGCAGCAACCGGCTGAAAATGTATCAAGTTGTGTCCGTCTTTAGGTTTGAATTATAATTACAAGCAATTCATCAGTTTTTTACCCATAAAAGAAAACGCAGCCCTGTGGGATGCAACCCACCATCATATCAACCACCTTAAATAAAAAGATACCAGTAAAAATAGGACCTACGTGATTTATAAATCTCTTGTGTTAAAAAGAATCATCCTCAATATTGATTCAGATGAGTTTTGCTTTCTGAGATTTCACATTTAAAAGCTTTTTGCTGCCTCAACAGGAGTTGATCGGCTTGTCCCTGAGCAACCTGAATAATCAGAGCGTGGCAAAGGGAAAGAGTGAAAGCACAGGAAATGGTAAGCTTGGGCAGGACAAAAAAGGGAGGACGTTTCCTTAACATATGCCAGGTCCTTATAAAAGCCCAAATTCCTGCGTGTTAGAGATAAGTTAACAGTGCAGCACACTCCCTTTAGAGCTCATTAATGAGACACTCGACCACCGGATGTGGCAGAATGCCCATTTTCTGCTTATTAGTAAATGAGTTATTTAGCAGAACAAGAAGGGCCAAGACAAGAAAAAGGGAGGAAAAAAAAGAGAGAGACAGCATTTTAAGACTGAAGGCGCACAATGGGAGGAAAGCGGGCTAAAGAAAGGCTGGGGGTAGAAAAAGCAGTGTCCTGTTTTGGAAAGAAGAGTGATGGATGGACAGACTGCCTTACTTTTTCTTGTCTTTGTCTTTCTTGAGAGGCTGAGATAAGGACAGAGTCTCAGCTGCCACCTTCTTCCTGTTGAAGGCGTTCATCTCCTCCTCCAGGTCTCTCCGCTTCTCCTCCACCTTCCTCTTCTCCTCCTGATGCATCCGCTTGAGCTGCTCAAACTTGTCATGAAGCTGAAGAGAGGACGGTGATGATGAGGAGGAGGAGAGGGGTGGGGGGTGGGGGGGAGAGAAGAGACAGAGGGCATGATTTAAAACGTAAAAATAAAAAGAAGCTAATGAGAGACGAGAACAATAAATCCTCTTCTGTAGGAAACCTTTAGCTTAGTTTACTGATTACATTGTCAAACCTACAGCTCTGCTGCTGAAAACACCATCACTCACTGGTAAATGTCAGCTTACTTTAAATACCATCAGTATTGGTTCAAACCCAGCAGATTTGACTATTTTGGAAAAGTGACATTTAGAGCCACATTTATTCCTTTGACCACAGGAGAAAAGGCTAAACCAGAGCAGGAGGAGCATTAGTGGGAAATAAACAGCAAGAAAAAGCTTGAGGCCAACATGAACATTTATAAAATCATGCTCCTTTAATTACAAACCAGTTTCTACTAAACCAGGACTGGAGGGGGTCAGAGAGAACACCTGACCCAACTTGCATGTGTTTGGACCGTGGAGGGAATCTGGACTAACCAGAGAGATACAATCAGATAATCCCCCAGACTCAAACCAGAACGGTGCCAGTCACCACATCCAAACCATTACAAGCTTTACAAGAAGTCCTCTGAAGTGGCCGTGATAATATATGAAACATCCACGGGCATTTAAAATCATGTTTACACATAAACCTGTGGAGACTCACCTCTCTTTCCTTTTCTTTAAGCTCTGCTTCGGTTTCTTTGACTTTGTTCACAAACATTTGCCGCATCTCCTCCTCTTTGCGCTGCAGGTCTCCTAAAAACTCTTTCCTCTTTGCTTCGTAGGTCTCCTGGAGGCTGCAGGGAACAAACGACACAGACTGGTTGTTAGTAAGCTAAACCGTATTTTTCATGCATCCGACGCGTACGGTGACATACCTGAACGGCTGACTGTCAGGATCTGTATCTTTGAAGCCCATCTCTTCCAGCTTGCAGCGTCGGTACAGCTCGTAGTGACGGGCATGCGTCTGCTCTCTCAGATCCTCCATGTTGACTCTGATCAGCATCTCTCGAAGTTTCACAAAGTCACAGTGGCTCTCGTTCTCAACTTGGGGCAGGAAGCAAACAGAATTAAAAGATCAACCAAATCTTTGATTATATATTGAACACTTTATTTGTAATTAATAAAACCAGAGCCACTGCAGCTCTGAGCTACTTTATAATGAATCTCCTCACTATTACAGTGTCCCTGGATGCCTTTTTCCCTGCATCAGACTTGTAACACCACATCTGTTACTACATTTCACTGACATTCTCTCAAAAGCATGAAATCAAACCACAACTCTGCAGGAATGTAAAACACTGCATATTACACACAAGAGGTTTCATATTTGGTATGTACACACTATCACATAAATCTGCTGCATCCTGCATTTTCATGCACGCTTTTTAAACTAGGAGGACACAGCGTCTCACAGGACAAAAGGCATGAAGTGTGACCTGCCTGCCTGACTGACTGCAAAGGAGGAGGAGGAGGAGGAGTGCTGCCTCCTCAGGCATCATCTCATGGGTCATCTCAGTCCAGAATAACAATATGAACAGGTTTGGAAATGCCCCTTTTGTCTGTTTTTATGTTGTATTACTGCTCAGAGAATAAAAGTCAACAGCCTGATGATGCCTTCAGGGTCTATGTGGAAAAATAGGAAACAGAAACTGTTTGGTATGCTTCTTTTGGCCATTTTTTTAAAAAACTTCTGGTGGAAACTACAGTATAGCCTGATTTAAACAGAAAGATTTCATCTCAGTCAGGTAGGTACAGATGCTTAACGGTCTCCATGCAAAAGCATCTGAAAATACACCAAATCTATAAACAGCTATTTAAGACATTTAAGCCAAGACAAAGCTGAACAGAAGGATTACAATGCCTTATGACCACACCGGGACCTACAGAGGATGTGCAAACTAAACACACAAGAGCAATAATACTACAAATACAGACACAGCAATGATATGTGGTATTTAAAGACCACCATCAGCTGCATCTCCAAAAATAAAAAGATTAATATAATTAAATAGCTTTAGAGCCAAATTCCTGAGCATTTCTTTCCCCAAGATAAGAAAGCAAAATGCAATATTCCTCCTTCAACACTTCAAACCCACATTTAAAGAAAATAAATAATAAATGTGACAGTCAGGACGAGGACTGTATGAATCATTTGCATTTTTGCTCAAATTTCACACCAACCATCATGAGAAGTTAAAAAAAAACCTGGTTAAAAAGACACCAACCGCTCTG
The DNA here is from genome assembly GCA_037177335.1 of Kiunga ballochi. Taxonomy (NCBI): domain Eukaryota; kingdom Metazoa; phylum Chordata; class Actinopteri; order Atheriniformes; family Pseudomugilidae; genus Kiunga; species Kiunga ballochi. The sequence continues at coordinate 13,868,815 of JBAMIG010000016.1, read as the reverse complement.
AGCCAACATGCAGAGGACTGAGACTGCCGCTCATTTGGCATCTCTGTACTGGCCCCCCTGCTGAGGGCTGAATGAAGGCCAGTACTGTGACTGACTGCAGGGTTGAACCTTCAAAGCACAGATCGGCTGACACACAAACAGAATAGACCAACATGGAAACACAAACATTGAAGAAAAGGGACGGCAGGAAAATAGAAGCAAAGAACTGATCCATCTGTCCAGCTGATAATCTGCTTCACTGTCTAAATCTTATTCATGAATCAGGTGGTTTAAAGACATAAGACCGAGTAGTAAATCAACCTATCAAACAAAAAAATAATGCGTCGATGTTGAGCATTTCCTCTCTTTAGAGGCCAAATAAATATAATGTTGGCCCAGAATGGCATCCGTGTTCACATACAAACACCTCCTGTGATGCGTTTTTGCAACAGAGACAAGCACGTCCACAGTTTCAGAGTCCAAGCGCCCGGCTTCTGCTGTATGCCACAGATGTCGCGGGGTTTAGAGATAACAGAGCCGTGAGATCCTGAGGGAAGATAAGCACACACTCACTGAGCCCCCTCCAATTACTCTTATTGTCAGAGCACAGTTCCTCCTCTGTCATCCCTCCAAGCAGATGGAAATTTCTCATGGCTTTTTGAGAGGTTACCCTAACCCGTCCACGTGACATCTGGCATGTACAAACTGTTTCCACTGACAGAGGCTCTCCTTTCAGTCAAGTGCAAACTGTAAAACACAGACGTTTGTCTTTTCCTCTCATGCAGTCTTTAGATAAAAAGTGCCGAATGAACAAAGAGACATCAGTGACTCATCAGTAAACATTTATTACCGAGCAGAGACAAATAATGTTGACTAAATATTTTGATCCCAAACAACAGAAATCTAAAAAGTGCTTCAGAGGCAGATCTGATTTGGGGCTAATCCAGTTATTTCTCTGCAGCGTTTCATTAGATGCTGCTGCTTATCTGCACTAATCATCCTTTTAAAAAGATAAACTGGATAAAAAATAAACCACTGAACATGAATAATAAATGGAAGCTGAACAACTCAAGCCGGGAATTGATCAGCTTTTAAATTACATGTATATATTTATACATAAACACGTAAAAATAACCTTAAAACAAACAAGAGTGAGCAAACATGGACGCTTAAAGTGCTTCATATTAGAAAGATTTGTTTAATTTCGCTGCTACAGTTTGTCATGTTCCCATGACAACCGATTTGTCTTATCAGCATCAAATCTTCTATTGTAAATCACTGCATAAACTATAGTTAAATGTTATATATTTAGAGAAAACTCTTTAAAAAAGAATGATAAAGCAGAGATAACTTTTTGCAGAAGCCATTAATATGTCACAGGAATGCACGGTTACTTCATAATGACTTCTGAAGTACAGCATGTGGACCCCAGGAGACGCACAGCAGGCTTTGTAAATAAGCAGAAAGTCCTCTGAGGATTGCGGAATGAGAGTGGTCAGTGGATGATGGGGAGAGGAAAGAGAGCGCAGTAAACCAGGGGGAGGGAGGAAGGAAGTGGGGGAGGGAGGCAGCTTGTCTGGGAGGATCACTCCCACGTGAGCAGTAATATGCTCGCAGCACATCTCTGTGTCACATTATTGAATTAAACTGTTTACCACCACTGACAAAGTGTGGAATGAGCTGTGGGAACAAAACTCCCAAGAAAGCTGACACAAGAGGTGATGTCTCCATGGGAAACACAATCAATACACACACACGTGCATCCAATACACACATTAGAGGAGATTTATTGCACATAAATAAAACCAGCTACAGTTTATGCATGTAAACCGCTTCACTAAAGAATCATGTATCCCCTCGTCCTTTATTCCAGTGTCCCTCCTCAGGAAGCGACACTTGCAGCATTAACAGGGTGTGTATAAATAAAAACAGACTAACAGTGGTGGGTGGGGTGGTGGGTCATCATGCTGCCACAGGCAGAAACATCTTTTAGATGCTCAGCTGCTGAGCGAAGTGTTCTCAAAGACACGTCCTTCATGTCCTGCATGTCCACCACTCCATCTCACGACTCGCATTTCATTTTACACTCTTCGGTTTTAATGACTCACAAGCTCTGCAAGCTTTTCACTTTTCCTCAAAACCATTTCAAGATAATCCTCTAAAAAGTCGTTTCGCTTTCCTTTGAGCAGTTCCGGTACAAGCTCGCTGCTAAAATGGGACAAACGCATGAAGAGACGCACAACGTATGAGGAAGTCGTGTCCGTCCTAAAAAAGCATCAATCCCATCTCTGCCCAGGCCATTTTAATAACATATTAAAGCATCCACTTTGATCCTAGGTACTGTCTTTACTGCTAGTTATGTCGGGTTTTTTGTTCATTTAGGGGGTAAAACCACTATTTAAACAGCTGAATTATATGTACATTCCTCTAAAAAGTGCTGACAGAGCTGTTTGTGTGAACATAACCCCTCCTTCCATCTATTCTCCTCATATCTTCCTCTTAAATGTGCCTGCAGTCTCTTAACAGAAAACAGCTTTTCTAACTGGTTTTTAACTGAATAAATAAAGTTATTCACCATTTATTATACTAATAAAAACAAAGAAGCGGACCTTTTACAGGCAGAGATGTGTCACACACACACACACACATCATGACTGTCTTTCTTGTGAGCAGTTCTTACCTTGTACAACACCCCAGGGGTACTGTCTGGCCCTCACAGTTTTGTTACCCACTTTGACCTCTTCCACGCTTCCGACCACAGCAAACGGCAGATGGGCCTGCGCAGGAAAAGACGCCAGGAGGTGTTAAAGAGGTGAAAAGCTCTCGTAACTTCAGTCATAACAGGGAGGGCGCCTTCCTGCATCTTCTTGGGTTGTAGTTTAAAGTTTTTCATTTCCTGCTTTCTTGATTCTTCACATTCAGTAACAGTTCGTTTCACAAAGCTGTTGCTGAAATCTAATAAAACAAACTAATAAAATGTTAAATAAAAGTTGTTGCAACCCGTTTGTTGGCCTTCTTATCCCTCACAAGACGCCCACATCACAGATAAGTTTACATAAGATGAACTGAAGCGGTTTTATGTGTAGCGGTTGCCTCAGAAGGGGCCGAGAGGCTTTTTTTGTTTGCGATTAAATGCTACTACGCCTCATTAGGACTGACAGTAATGAGTCATGTGGAAAACATGCTCAATACGCTACATCATCAAGATAAAAGCATCTAGCTGCTCGACTGAGGGAACAAACTGAAGAGTGTGAGGACAGAGGCCATTATGAATACATTAGGATACAAAGACAATGCCAGAGAGAAGCAAGTACAGTCGTGTTTGCTGGTTGTGCATTTGTACATGACGGGGTGTCTGAACATGATTACACATCTACATTATAAAATAAAAGCTATCAGGATAATATTCTGATAGGATGCTTTCACTGCGTCCAATTGAAATTGGTTGTTTTCTTCTTTAGCACATTTGAAAGAGCTTCTTGCTGATTTCTTCAACAGTAGAAATATGTAAAGTAATGACGATAAATAAAAGGCAAAGACCAAAGTAAGTATTGCCTACAAGTTTATATAATTATCACATTTTTATATAGAAAATAGGAAGAACCCGTAATGAGCATGTGTGTAATTGTTTGTAAAATTTTTTACATACACTATAAATGAAACAATAAGTCTGTATTTTCATTGTTTTGCATTTTTAATCCTATATACCAGGGCTGCCCAAGTCCGGTCCTCAAGATCTACCATCCTGCAACTTTTAGATGCATCCATTGTCCAACACAGCTGAA
>JBAMIG010000016.1:13834960-13850077 GCA_037177335.1 Kiunga ballochi | reverse complement strand
TGTGTGTGTGTGTGTGTGTGTGTGTGTGTGTGTGTGTGTGTGTGTGTGTGTGTGTGTGTGTGTGTGTGTGTGATACACAGCAGGCACTTCTAATAAAGAACAATTACTTGATGGTGCCATACGCTTCATATGTCCAGCCACGCGAGCATGGGCAGAAGCGCAATGAGACTAAGAAACATTACAAGACTCGACATTTGGAAACAAGTAAACAATGTTAGTCTAACAGGGACAAACTCATTCATCAGAATAGAAATTACTTCCACCATCTCGGCGATAGAGCCCACAGCACAGGCTTCGAAAGCGGGGAGGCTTAGCTGCATACCCACGCACGCCAGCTAACACAAGCACAAACACTTTGCTAATCACAACTAAAGTATTCTCATTGCTGCGTATCTGCTGTTGTTAGTTATACTAGACAGGAGCAAACGAGGGGCTCCGTGGCATTTGCTTACCGAAAACACGTCAACGTCCGTGGCAGCCATGGTGCGGGATAATCTGTGTTAGCGAGATGAGCAGCAGACTGAGCAGAGGCGAAAGGGAGCAACCCTCGTCTCTCCGTACTAGCCTGCTAAACTAACTGAGGCGAGCTGACAGATTTGGGAAGAGAGGGACACGAGGCGGAGAAGAGTTGGTAGTTGAGCAGGGAGGAGGCTACTAGCTTTACAACAAGATGAATCCCTGCAACTCAGTTTACTCTTCACTGAGGCAAGCTGCTTCATTTCCGGTTTGTGTGTGGTAGGTAAAGACCAAAAAAGCCCTTTATTGATTACTAAAAACTATCCCTTATTATCGGGCGATCTAACTTAATTTAATAAAACGTATTTAATGTATATGGGTTTAGTACAGCTGTATAATATATTATAAAATACATTACGAATTATAAAAGACCTCTCTAAGTTTACTTTATATGTTTTAGCTTCTTATTTTCTAATCAGCCTCTTTTTTTTTTGGAATTCGATAAACATTTGATTTAATGATAGTGTTAGAGATTATCCTCAAAGGAAATGCTACAACAACAACGTCCAAAATGACGTGAACTATCTTGAACTAAGTTAACATCTTTGCTCGAACGAGAAACGTTCCAATATGGCCACTTCTTCTGAGCTACTCCCATTCAGTTCAGGAATGTCACACTCCACGCACAGCAAGCCGAGACAAGCACGAGCAGCGACAGCGAGAGAGCAGAAATATGCGTCAGCGGTGGAGTTGATCAAATATATAATTATTGAATTAACGCAGTCGTTGAATTTTTTTAAAGGAGGCAACACATTTTAATTCATGAATGAGGTCAGATGGTTTTACTAGAAGACGATTTAGCCAATCAGAAATGTTCAGTTATTGTGTGTAATTTTATAATAGCCAATCGGGGCTTTGTATTGCTGCCCATATAAAATGTATACTGCACTATTTTTCAGTTTTTTGCTGACTTCCGTACTCCAACAGAATAAAAAATTCATAAAATCTTTGTAATTTTTCGTATTTTTTGTATTAGATTTTGAGAATGAAAGTACGATTACAGCTTTTAGTTTACAGAAAAAAAATGCTGAATATAATAAACAATGCTTTTACATCAATCCTAATTGTTTGATTTGGCAGTGTTTTTCCATAGGTTGCACATAATGTGAATGGGCTAATTAGGTCAGGACCCATCCAAGCATGGGCAGATTTACTGGTGTAGTAAAGAGTGACAATTACAACTCAAAATGTAATCTTTGTCACCTCTGCTAGCGCCCCTGCTGGCAGGATTAAAGGAAAGTGTAAATAATGGCGAATCTGACATTTAGGAGCGTCTCTAATGTCCGACTGCATTGAATGCAGCATGAGGTAACGCGACAGCCGCACCATACAGAAGCGTGTGTCTGCAAACTGCAGTTTCTGTGTAGGCTACATGTTGACATACGTCTTCATACATTTCGATACAAACTAAGGAACCATTTATTATATCTTCAATTTATCTAATTCCAACACAACGTAAGTCACGTGTTCCTGATGGATTAACCTAACTAAAATGTGGTGGAGAAGATATTCTGCATCTCAGATCACCATCTTAGTGACACCTTGTCAAACCTGAGCATGGTGGATGTCTCCTCTTAAATGCAAAGCAGGGAGATTCCGATATAGTTATATGTTTAGATCCCAGAAAAAGAGGCCACTTTCAGGCTCTCCACTCTGTTATTACCAATTATTTGCTCAAGTATTTCAGAAGTAGGCTATTTCTTCAGCAAATAATAAAGAAATTCTGATAAAAACTTCTGATTTGGACAAAGAAAAAGGGTTTCTGCTTGCCAGTTGAGTATAGTGTGTGTAGCTGCTGTTAAAGTCATTTAGTTAGTAATTTAGTTAGTAATTAAAATATAATTAGCTGTTTCCTACAACAATTTTATTTTATTTTATTTTAGCCTACATGGCACAGACGTGTGTGCGTGTGTGTGTGTGCTTATTTTCTCTCTCTCACACACACACACACACACACACACATTTTTCTTTAGCTTTAAGGCACTTCGCTTGCAGGGAAAATATGTGCATATATTATTCAAATTGTATCGACCTCTGCGCAGTTCCCGGATCTCAGGTAAGCGCAGGGAGGGTGTTGTTTCAGCAACAGGTAGGCTAAACGCGACTGTTGCCACCAGAACAAACCAAAGCGGAGGACAGCGTTTTATTTAATATATTTATTAATTTTTTTCCACCATAAAAGCTAAACTTTTAACAATGTCTCTGACGCAAGAATCTGTCCTGCATTTTTTGATCGCGGAGGGCGGCAGGGCGACAAAGTCCGACCTGATCAGTGAGTTCAAAGGTTTAGTAGACTCCGTGGATCCTGCAGAGAAACAACGAAACAGAGAACTTTTCAGGACTTTTGTGAACAGCGTGGCTGTTGTCAGACAAATCGATGGTGTCAACTATGTCGTCCTGAAGAAGGTTTATCAACATCTTTTGGGGGGATCCGAAAGGGAAAATGAAGAGACAGGAGAGCAACGGGACCAGACGGAGAGCTCCATAGGAGGAGATGGAGCAGCTGTTTCTGCAGCTCTTCAGGAAGAGGAAAGTAACATGGATGAAGATCCTGCAGATATCATTTCTCCAATACATCAGGCTCTGCGCAGGAGCAAATATGGAATTGTTAAGAGAATGGTGAACTTTGACATAAATAATGAAGCCTCACATAAAGATAAAAGCCCCATCAGATCAAATGAGGCAGAAAACATGCAAAGCAAACCGTATGGCTTGCCTCTGAGGATGCCACCCAGCTCCAGGGTGAAGATCTACAAGCTGAAGACAGACATGGATGAACCTCCTCCAAGCCTGGATGATGCCAGGAACAAGACGAGGCCGGAAACCTCCTCCAGCAGTCGGTCGCCTCAGTTGAGGAGGATGGTGAAGAGCACCAAGGCCTCAGAGGAACCCAAAGATACAAGGATTCCCTCCTTGGTTCCTCTGGAGCAGGCAGAGCATCAGTGGTTGGTCAAGTGCGCGACCGGCCAGTGGAGCCAGGTTTACGGCCTGCTGCTCAGAGACAACCAGCTGGCAGAGAAGAAAGACTTCATGTCAGGGTTCACCGCCCTGCACTGGGCAGCCAAATGGGGAAACACTGAAATGCTGGTGAAGATTATCGACGTAGCCAAACAGGGAGGACACGGTGTTGATATTAATGTAAAAGCACATGGAGGATACACTCCTCTACACGTTGCTGCTTTGCATGACCAGGAGTACATCATGGCCATGCTGGTGGGTGAGTACGGCGCCGATCGAAGTGTGAGGGACAACAGTGGAAAGAAGGCTTACCATTATCTGCACAAAGGCGTATCTAAGACTGTGAGGGAGATGCTGGGAGAACATAAACCCCAGCAACCTCAGGAGAGGGTCCTGCATGAGAGAGAGGATGTGGACTTGGTACCAGATATTTCCAAAGGCTTCCATTCAATAAGCCGTCTCTTCCAGCCAACGTTAATAGGCCACAAGAAGAAGCACAAGCAGAGGCCAGGGCTGTACTCCCTGAACAATGAGCCCGTGGATGAGCTGGAAGATGCCTTCAGACATAGATCTGGATCAGATGTTTTTATGTGAAGGCAAACTTGACCTCTTCGTATCAGATTATTGTTGATTTTTTTATTGATTTTTGCCACAAACCTTTGCTTCATTCATTCCTCAGAGCGGATGAATGTTTGCACGAGGTTTAAAATGGTTTTAAAATCAATGTAACTTTCTGATTTCTCACCATTTTTCATTTGATATGAGGCTGAAACGTAAAACAGGGACATGAGACGAAAGAACAAATGGGTTTCAAATGTAATGAGATCAAGACTCAACATGTTATCTTCTGTGTTTTCACTGCTGAGCAGGAGATGAGCTCAGGGCCGGGATTTCCACAGGCAAAACTGCACAGACTACACCAGTTAGGATATGACTGGGGTGTGAATTCAACCATTGCAACAAAGATGAGTAATAAAAGAAAAAAAAATTAGTGGAAAAGTCCTCTCCCCTCTCTAACTGGAGATTCAACATCTTTATATTTAACAGGTTAATTGTATCATAATTATTCAGACTGGGGGGAACTAAAACCACTGAATGCACCCTCTGAGAGGACACAAAGCAGGACACCTGCATTTGTAAATCATTTAGATGCATCTGCATGTCAAAACATCTCTGGAACATGGCTTGGATCCATCCTCTGGCTTGTTGAGACAGCTGCGATTTAGTTTGATAAGCAGCTGCTCGATTATGTGTGTGTGTGTGTGTGTGTGTGTGTGTGTGTGTGTGTGTGTGTGTGTGTGTGTGTGTGTGTGAAAGAATGCGTTAGTCGCAGCAGAGGAGCAGAAAACCCGAGGAGGAAACAGAAGCATGTGATGGTCATCGCTCCTGCATTCTCCTGCTGTTTGTCTGTCCTCGCTCTGCTCGATGATGTCACTCTCCAAGCATCGTCACTGTCTCTGTCCAGACGATGTTTCGTCTCTGAATCTCCTGGTTTTTATGACGCAGATGTTTTCTTCTGTTGCCGAGGCGATTCCAAAGCTAGCACAAGCTAAGAAGCATAATTGCATGCCAAGAGGAGAAGCACCGGATCATACAGTATAATTTCTGCGACTTATCAGGTGGATATTTGGCTTTCATGCTTGGGCAGATTTAAATTTCTAAAGATGCTTTTTTTTCTCTGAAAAGTTTCCATAAAACATGGAAAACACACTTTTCCATGTTTGTTATGTGATGTTTTTGTCTTGTGGACAGTTAAGCAAACAAGTTGCAAAGCATAAAATAATGCTAAAAGTACTTTCTTTCATTTCAGTAAGAATACATGTGCAAATATTACAGTTGAATACTGCAAGAGTAATTACGACTGGTGTTTACAGCTTTAAGCTAAGTGACTGCGTTATTACACTTCTGCTTACACTTGTGCTGGTTAGTTGGAAAACTGCGCAAAAGCAGAACTACTTAATTAAATGCAGCCACCAACAAAGCATCTGTGCTTGTCCCACTTTAAGTCAACATTTATTGCTTTCCAAGCTATGTGTGGTGTCATAAAGAAGCATAAGAAGACAGAAAGGAGTGGCAGCCAACACAAAAGGTGCAAAGAAAGTTCAATAATAACATGGCAGTGAATGCAAATAGTTTAAAATGTCAGCTTTAAAAGCCAAACTGGTCAACTAGGTGTGCCATATGGGGTAAAACTAACTGCAGCCAGGAAGACTGGATGTGTATTTCCTTTATATTAACCAACCAAATCTAGCTGTAATGGCTTTAACCTGTTGTCTCAACAGCTTGTCTTTGTTAATTTTGATACCAGGGTGGAGTAATGGCTGGTGGGCGTTGGAGGCTGACTCAAGGTGACATGATATTCCTGCAGGCAGAGTTCATTTTAAAATCTGAGCTTTGAAGCCACTGATCCGGAACCCAGTAGCAAATCTACAGGAAGATAGATGTGGATCTTTTAACTAACTCAAGTAGCATTTAGATATGGGCTTAGGGACTAAGATGCTTCATATAAATCAATTAAGATGGGATAATTTGATGAAGTACAGCTACAACCTGTGGACATGGGACAGTTTGTCCTTATATTTATATCCAACTTAGATATAAACAGTAGCTAACATCGGTCTCCATTAACTATTCTTTATTTTAAATAGTTATCTCGACAAAAAAATGTGATTTTTTTTGTTATTCTGAGATAATAAGGACAGTTATTTAGTGATAACAGTTGTTTTCTTGAGAAAACAAGATAATTAGGTGGGTTATTGTTTGACTTCTGATTTCAGTGATCAAAACTGACCCTGGAGCTACAGTCATTGTGTACATGTGTCATTTTGTGAATGAAAAATTGGTAAAACACGGCATAATTTCAGCCTTTATTAGATCTGCTGTGATCAAAGTCAAGTTTATTGATCAGTTGGTAATACACCTGACTGGGCTGACTGTACTGGGACATCGCAGACAAAGGTTTCTGGGATGTCTTGGTACATTCAAGCCAAGCAAACATCAGATGCAGCAGTTGAGTTGTTAGAGGAGAAGATAATGGCTAAGCTCTCATCCATGTTGAAGGACAGTCCCTCCTCCTCCTCCTCCTCCTGACAGCCCTTCAGAGCTGCTTCAGCACCAGAACGCTGCATCCAAAACGTGCAGGTCTGTAATTTCTGCAGACTGGAAACAAACGCAACTCCCAGTACACCATAAAAGCTTAATGATTCAATAGTTTTTAAATTAATTCTGGCTGCAGTTCACCCAATGTGTGTCTTTCTAAGCATCCTCCCAGTCCAAACACATCTACTGATGTGAGTCCTTGCATAGAGTGTGCATCTGATGTTTATTGCTTTCTGTGCTGGTTCTGATGGGTTATATCCTGCTCCAGTATGGAGTTATATTTCTTACTGAATGCGAGAAATTAAGCTGAGTGGAAACAAGTTTGGATAAGGAGACAATATAAAATAATTCATTATATATATATATATATATATATATATATATATATTGTATATAGTATATATAGTATTCTGTCATTGTCATCTCTAAAAAATGATTAATTATGAAAAAATTAAAAGCCTTTTTTACTCTCAAATATTCATTTTCTTTGCCGTTGGAGTGAAAAAAATTTCTTTGAATAGAAATTATTCTCTCTCTAAACTTTTATGAACTCAACCTAAATTTGCAGAGCCACTGGGGGGGACACTGAAGAAAAACGGTTCTTGTGTGCACACAATCTGGTGCTCAAGAATGAGGTGGTTGTTTACAGGATGGCTGCTGCAGAGGATATATGCTTGATTAACTTTCTCAAAACACAAAAGATTTTAGACAATGTTATCAACAAGCTTAAGGAAGAAACGCTACTTCATGTTTGTTAAATTTTTATATTATTATAAACCTTATTTCAGACATGTTAGCCAGATCTTACAGGTTGTTTTTGTTTTTGCTTCTTTCATTTAGATTGATGTTAATGTAATAAATGTCATGGCTGATGAGGATTTAGCTGAAGATATGGAGACAGACTATCCATAAATGCATTATGAAGAAGCACACAGTTCAAAAGGTCAGAAGTAAAGACAGCAGAGACAATATCCAAGGACAACAAAAAAAAAAACTGGTCCGCGAGCGCCCCCTAGTGGCTTGCAAGGTTAACAACACGACAATGCTAAATATATTTGAATCAACTGGAAATAGTTATGCAACACCAAACCTATCTTATATCCTAATAATTGTGGAGCAGTGGCTTAGGACATGGTCACTTAAAAGAAGATACATAAAATAACTGAGATATTTTACAATAAAAATATAGTAAAAGCTGCATTTTATGATGTAAACTTGGACATTTTTTATATTGGCATAATTTTCTTGGGCTGTTTAAATTTTAGGTGGTCCATGAGTTTTTGTTGTAAAGGTTAAATAGTCCTTGGACTGAAATAGTTTAATAAATACTGCCTTAAATGCACAGTGGCTCAGCTGTATGAGCTGACACACATTTAAATGCTGCACATTTATGCGCATTAAGAATTGATCAGCTTCGGCTTCCATAGATATCGGTGCATTTGTTTGGTGAAGAGTAAATGAAGATGGCACACTGAACAAATAAGGTTCAGGTTTACTCTAAAAAAATCTTCAACATAAATATGAACATCCCAAAGGAAGCATGCAGCACTAATACTAAAGATCTAAAATATTCTAAATACAGCTTTGTGTAGATAAATGGTCCATTAAGAAAAACTTTAAGGACAGGTATGTCAACATGGTTTGACTGGTGCACACCGACTGCTTTTGGTATTCTGTTTGAAATCAAATAGTTAGTTTAGGGCTTAAATTTGTCCAAGTGCTATTAAATATTGAATTTTTCTTATTTAGTTTAATTTAAAAATTAAGCTGCATTTTTTGTTTTCCTTTTACTTTATTCAGACTTACAGTATATACTAGCGTGTCAAACTGTAAAACATTTATTTTGTAAGAAAACATCACAAACTCTCTTATGTCCACATTATGAAATACAGTATCTGCTGCTATTTTAGAGGCAACATTCCTGAAAAGCACTAGTAAGACTTAAGCAGGCTCCCCTGTATGAGACATGCTCTACTGGGTCTGTGCAACTTTATGAAAAGAGGCTTTCTTTATTTCTTATTTAAATGGTCAAATTGAACATAGATCTATCTCGAATTGTCTGCATTTTTTTTTTATATATGAAGAATTTCTAGGTAAAAGCAGAGAAATATGCTGTATTTGTTGCAATGCACTGACCTTCCTGCAGAGGGCAGCAGTAAGCTCTGTCTGGAGTGAAACACCACACAGTGAAACACCAATGAAATAAAGTTCAACAGACAGTGAGAGCTTAATTTATTCACAATATTACAAACATGGAAGCTAAACCCCCAAGCAGGCACAAAAAAACAACTTTCAAGAAAAAAAAAACAAGGAAAGTGGATTTAGACACATGCCTGCATCACTGTCGCTAACTCACATTAAAATCCTTCCTAAAGTTCTTCCTTCTCAGTTTTAACACAAGTTGTGTTTGTATCAATGACACCAATTTCCAAGTAAAATCCCCTTTTGATGCGACTTCAAAACGCTGCTTTGATTGACGGAGAGAAGGAGGGAGCTGTTAATAGAAATGTATCCATGTGCTGCTCCTTTTTGGGAACTTTTTTTTTTCCACTATCTTCCCATGTCTTCTTCTTGCCCTCATTGTTGGTCTTTTTTGCATAATTCAGGGACTCCTGCAGGCTGCAGAAACAACATAAGTCTTTCCAGCTCTGCAGCTCTGCGTCAGCACAAAGGCCAAAACAAGCATATATTTGTTTAGTAAACTGAGAGAGACGGAGTCAAAAGTCTCCAGAGAAATGTTTCAGGATTGGTGGCAAACCAGGAAAGAAAAAATAAAACTCAGGGTAGGACTTGTAACCGCCTCGGTTTCACTGTTTGTCCTCATCTGAAATGAGAGTAAATCAGCTTTTCTTTATCTGTGGAGGCTGCAGATGATGCATGTTCATTTTCACTTTAACTTCAGCACAATTCAGTCATTTTCACTTCATTTTCCTGAGGGACGACAATATTTTCACCATTTTCCGGCTTAACAGGAGCTTTGTGAAAGCAAACATAAAAACATGAAGGGGGCTTCTTCTCCTGTTGCAAACTAAAACGGACCACTGCACACAAACATTTGCAATCTTCAACACATGCAGCACTTAATATCTGGTACGAAACAACTCTCTTTATGAAATAAAATGAATGAAATGATTAAATCTATCAACAGATAATAATCTTAAAATAGATCAGTGTTTGCTATGGGCTGTTAGATTACATATTCAAGTGTATATTATAAAAAAAAAAAGCTTTTTCCACCATGAGACTTTTGTGTAAATTTAAATAAACCTAAATACTTTCATCTTTGTGTGTCTACAGGGACAAAGTGTGGAAGTAGAGAGTTAGTTAAAAAGACTTGAAATGAAGACTACCAACTCTCCTCTAAGTTTTATATAAAGGGTTTCAAGTATAGTGTGTCACAAAAAGGTTGTGGAGGTGGAAGGCAGCAATATAAATGTTCCTTACTAATGATCAGCTTGTGATTTAGCACCTCCATGTTAAGAAGAATACCTGTATGAAATCATCAGGACTCATTAAGCAGTATAAAATTATCTGCAGGACCGTGTCTACATATGTGATGTGCTCATGTACCCTTTAAACATCGACATTCCTGATTAAAATGAATGACGTAAAAAGAAACATTGTTAAACGGATGGAATAAGGCAAATTATTCAAATAATTCAGAATCTGATTAAAAGAAAATATGCATTTATGTATCTTTACAAAGTGCTATTTTTCCATTCACCTTTTTTTGGTTTTTAGTGCCTCAATTTAAAATACATTTGAAAATAAGACCATCAGAAAAACAAAATAAATCTACATCTATTGTACATCTTACTGGCATTATACAGTGAGGTGACTGAGGCCTCCTCACTGCTCTGATACAATCTTTAAAGCTTATAAAAAGGTTTTCACAGCTGCAGGAAGAGAGCTGTCGGGCTATCATCCAAGCGAACAGTGAAAGACATTTCAACTAAAAGTTTCTGCACAGCAGCTCTAGCATAAAATGCTTCAACACTATAATGATATCAAGGCACGCAGTTAAAATCTGTTCAAAGTGAAATACAGCATAGTATGGGGACGAGTCTTCATGCATGATGCTGATTATGCAGGTGGTGGTGGGCGGGAGGTGTTCTCAGCACATCAACAGTCACATCTTTTTCCGCTGTGAGCAGAAAGAGTAATGGGAACTCTGTGGAAAAAATGATTGGGTGCAAAGGGAACAGAACTGAGCTCAATCAGGCAAACCGAGCCTGATAAGCACAGCTTAAAACGTCTGAGCAAGTTATCCTGGAAATGCAAAGCGCTCCCTCCTCCTCCTCCTCCTCCTCTCACAGATTCATGCTACTGGAAAGAGCCTCCAGCTGTTCCTGTCCCAGCTTCTGCTTCTCTTCCAGATCCTTCTGCCTGATGAGCAGCGAGGCCTTGGTCTGGACGAAGTGGCGGTAGCTCTGCAGCTGCTCGGCGGACAGCTGCCGCGACAGGAAGGTGGACACCAGGTTCTCTCTGCGGTCCAGGTTATCCTTCAGATCTTTGGCGTCCTCCCTCTGTTTGCACAGCAGACGGTGGCGACTGTCCAGAGATTCCTGTGTTGAGACAGAACATTATTACCTTCGGTAACGGTCTCCTTATTAGAGGATGCAAGCATCAGTTTATGCATTGCATTGAAGACAATGAGAAGTAGAAAGGTGCACGAGTTGCACCATCATGTTCCACCCCCGCTGGACAGTAGGTGTAGTGTGTTCTTATGTCAACAGAGGGCAGGGTAAGTACAAATGTCATCGAAACTGGGCTGGAGTTTCAATGAGTCAGTGTAAATACCAGTGTTGCTGATAATAGCAAGAAAACAAACAAGCCTCTAACAAGCTCTCTGCATACAGCGTGCTCAGTCATCACGCTTTAACTGATAGACACACAAACAAAGAGCTCTTTCAGGGATAAATCTGGAAAATCTAACGCATCCATGCAAACAAACCGATGCAGATAATACTTAGAAGCTACAATAAAACAGAACAGGCTAAACTTCTTACATGCATTTGCCACATATCTCATTCTAATATCACTAAATACTCAATAATGAATCACATCTGAACCCTCGCATCGAGAAAGTATTTCATTTCTCAATAATGCGTCAAACTATTGAGCTATTAAATGCATCGAATTAGCTTTGGATGCCTCCAAAAGAATTTGGCTAAAACACAGATAAAGTTAGAAATGGATAATTAATGGGAAAAACAGCCCAGCAGCATTTCTGACATTCCACAGGTGAGAAACCTTGACTCCTTTAAAGGTCGTCCTTCAACTTTCATGTCTTGGTGTGTTTGCAGAACTAAAGCAAATAAAACCAGAGTGTAGCTGAGAGCATGGGAGTTGCCACGATCTTCTAACGTTATGATCATCTTTCAGTCAGGAGCCGCGGATGAGCGGCTGTGGATCATGACATCCGTGAGGTTGCATGACGCAGCATTCCCCAGCAGCATGCTTTGATGGGAATGCTTTAGTGTATGTGTGTGAACAACATTTCCAGAGGAAAGACGAGCAATATAGCATGTTGTATCGAGTCTTATTTGACAGATTTTGGTGATTTTCAAACCTTTTCTATAAAATATGAGTAAATATTTAAGGTTTTATTACTTACACTTTATTTTTACAGATTTAAAAGTTGACATTTGAATTATTTACGTAATGGGAAAAAGCAGGCTGGACTGCTGATCCCTGATAGTAACACGAATGCACTAACATTTCAATAAATAAGTCAGAAAACAGGGAATCTTCTCAAAACAAACTATAAAAAAAAAAACTCAAAAGGTTCTGGTCCCACACCTTTTCTTCAGCATCAGTGTACTGGTCCACCGTGCTCAGGGCGTTCTGCACCCTTGCCAGCCGAGCAGAGAGGCATAGCAGCAGGCTCAACACCCTCTCCAGGTCTCCTATAAAGAGGCTGTACCGCTCCAGCTCCACTGGCAGACAGCGCTCGCGGATCAGCACCGCCAGCGCCTCCCCACAGCTCACGTTCTCCTGAACCTCCATCTGAAGGGCGGTCCGGGACTCTTCCAGTGTACGCAAATGCTCCTCGATATACGACACCAAAAGACGCTGCAACCCAGACAAGGAAATGTGTTAGAAAGTATAACAGACAGAGAGCGGGCGAACCAGGCAAAACATTTTGACCTTATTGAAACATAACTACTATGGGATCATGGAGAGAGTCTCACTGTAGCAGGAGAGACTGCTTATGTTTTGCTAAGCCAAACATAAGACAAGTGAGAAACACTGATAAGAGGCAGACGGTACATCATGTGATAAGAGACATCTCTGCTTGAAATGGGTCTACTTAAAGCCAGATGGCATCAACATATAATCAGATATTTCTGCTTTGGGGGTAAACAAATCTAAATGAGTTCATATTATACAGATAAGGATGTTTTTTGCAATCGATTAATGCCATAAAGAGACCACATCTATATGTGCACATCAGAATGTAACCACAGCTTCAAGCACCAATAATGTATTAGCATTAGTTGTTAGCCTGTGCTCTCTGTCACAAGATGTTCAATTATTATTATTAAGTTATTCAGGTCTGATTGACACTTTATCCCCCCCCCCCTTTCACCACCTCGTTGCACCTTCTACTTTTCTAAATACAAGCTTTGTTTATTTGGTAAAAAAGCTGTTCGAATTCAGACCTGGAGGTTTACTGCCCTGCAGGATTTAGATGTTTTCCACTTGTACGCCTGATTCAGATTAAATGGATCTCCTCAATGGTTGCTCCTTAAATTCTCAGCAAGCCTGTTAATGACCACCAGAATGGAGTCAGGTGAGCTTAGAAACATTCAAATCTCTAAGGAAGTAGTTATCTGTGACTACCTTAGGGTAACCCTGATTTACTGCTTGGTGGATCAAACCCTAGCAACAGTGTAACAATAGAGGATGGAAGTGTTCAAATATAGGGTTAAAATGAGACGAGAAAGGCTGTTGACTCCAGTTATCTCTGTGACATTGTTTTTACTTGTTAGATTTTGTTTTAAATGATTGACTCATATATGTGGAAGACGGCACTTCACATAAAAGCCACTAATAACTTTTTTACCTTCTTCTCAGTGATGTCAGCTTTGCTTTGCAGGTCTGAACACTGAGGACTCTGGCTGTCAGAAGCAGCAGGAAGTGCAGGTGGTTCAGTTCCTTCAACCATTTCACTGCTACAAAGAGAAATATTGTGAGGTTAAAGACATCTACAGGGATTCCTGCTATTGCAAAACAGATAAGTTCCTTCCTTTAGCTGCACCGTGTATAGTCATATCCAGCTGGAGCATACTCTGTGCAAAGCCCTGAAGGGTATTTAGTGATTTCAAACATCTGAAATGGAAGTGCACGCTCTGCATGTATCTGCTCACTGAGTGCATGTGCAGCAGTAAGCAAATAAGCAGGTGTGTCTGTGGATGTGATGTAATAAAGCGTAATGCAACACCACTGGAGCTCAGGTCTGGAGACATCAGAAGTGTCGAGTTTCATGAAAACACATCCGACTAAAAGTTACCTGTCTGCACCCATAACTCTGTTTTTGGAAAGTGGGTTTGATGTTTACCTGTTCTTTTTAGCGAGGTATTCAGTGAACCCACACTTTCTAATTTAATGAGTAAAACTGATTATTTGACAGCAGTTTTTTTTTCATAGAAGAGGAATGTTTCCCTCAGGATGGTTTTCTGCGGTAAAGGTAACATTTACCCTTCTGCAGCTCCTTTCTGTTCCTGTTTGTGCTTATAGTGCTCTTCCATCAGCAGCGTGTCCTCTGACAGCAGCTGTTCCATCAGCATCAGCGCCGTCTTGCGATTGGTCAGTGGATAAAGCACCCTTGCCAGTGACTGGTCAGCTTTGACCACTGCCTCCACCAGCTCTTCCCACTGAGGTTTCTCAACAAGCTTCTTCACGCTCTCAGTCTCCCCCTCAGGTGTTCCCCTCTCCCCCATCTCCTCCTCTTCAACCTTTTCAGCATCCATTTCTGGATCTTTCTGCTCGTCAATGTGCTGAGTGATGTCTGGGTCAGAGACGGATGTGGAGGGAGACACAGAGGATTCCCTTGTCTGCTTTGGAGGAGCTGAGATGTCGGACTCGTGGAAAACGGTGTCTGTCAGCGACGGAGGGTGGTCCTGCTGTTGAATGTCTTCTTGCTGTGGGAGAATCCATAGCAAAGGATCGGTGGTAACACCGCAGCTCAGAGACACTTCATGGGTTGAATCAGGCAGGTGAGAGTCACCGCTTGATTCATCTAGTGTTTGCTCCTTCTCTGATCCAGCCACAGAGGAAGAATTTCCAGATCTGGTGAAAAGAAAAAACAAAACATATTGAATAAAATAAAATAAAAATAAATAAAACAAAACAAAAAACAAAATAAAATAAAAATAAATAAAATAAAAATAAATAAAACAAAACAAAATAAAACAAAATAAAATTTAAATAAAAAAACATAAATAAATAAATAAAACTAAACAAAATAAAATAAAACTAAATAAAATAAAAAGTTCAAATATTCACATCGACTTTTACCTGGAGCTTGATGCACTTTCA
>JBAMIG010000016.1:13784939-13810510 GCA_037177335.1 Kiunga ballochi | reverse complement strand
TTAATACCAGTACTATTCTGATTACAGCCTTATATATACAATATTGTATATGGTTATTAGTACTTTGAATGCAGCAAATATGTGCTTCACCATGAATAGGGTTACGTTTGCATGACAAATAAAGCTATAAATGTTAATAACATTAAAGTTAATAAATGTTTGAATTTGCACTGTGATTCTTTAACATTAGAGCTTTTAAGCTGTGTTATTAATTATTATGGAATTTGATTTTAAGTGTATCAAAGATGACTTTTTTTGTTTTAATCTTCAGTTAAACTCATGGATGGTATCGTTTCTCAGGGCTCTTTGGACCACTGAAATCAGACATCTGTGACAATTAGTTTGCTAAAGCAGTTGCAGAACTTAATTTTCAAACAATATGGCAAAGAAAACGGACTTTTCTGTTGCTGAAAAGTGTGAAATGATTTAATGCCATGCACAAAGAATGAAAGCAGCGAAACCTAAATGGGATCATTGTACCATTAAGACATTTGTGGCTGATTGATTGTTCCGTCAGATAAAAGCGTGATGAGGAGGGTTTTCTGCCAGACAAATAAATCTAATTATGAGAAAGGTACTAAAATACCATTACAGCGAAGGGTATATGAATCTGCTGGTGACTGTGAAAGCCTGCAAATGTCAATTTGTAGGGTTCTCTGAAGATTTGCAGTGATGCCTAATGCATCTATTTGCTCTCCCCAAACAATGCTTGCAACGGCTGCAACCCTGGATTGTCCGGATGACAGGTTGGAGGAGGGTCATCAAGGATGCAACATCAGCAAGGAGGTAGTGCAGTCATGTTTTGGGTCAGACTCTTGGGTACAGGGCTAGTTGGGCTCTTTGGGGTCCCTGAAGGTGTAAAAATTACATCTGAAAAGTGCATGGAGCTTTTGCTTTTCTGTAAATAAACTAATTTATGCATGATATTGCGCCATCTCATGCTGCAAGCAACGCCTCTGCATCACTGGCTGCTGGGCATAAACAGAGAAAAACTCATTGTGGAGTCCCCATCAAACATGTTTAGAAGAAGAAAGGTGAGATACAGCTCACATCCAATCAGCTGCTCTGGGAAGTTTTTCTGACATTTTATAAAGGAATTTAAACAGAAACTCTCCAAAACTTTCATTCTTAAAGTTCAAAAGATGCAGGAAGTGAAGTTGCCGTCAGATTATGGTTTGATGTTAAAAAGTAACTTGTTAAAATGTTTTTAACTGGAATAGATTTAGATTTAAATAAATATGAGCTCCTCACTCTGCAAACTCAGCATGATTATTTTCAGTTCTCAAAGGCAATAAAATGTTTTTAAATTCAGTTGTTTGTAGCAATTAGGAAGTGTTTTAAGTCTCATTTTAGGAAAAAAAAATCTGTCAATTATTA
Source organism: Kiunga ballochi (assembly GCA_037177335.1). Taxonomy (NCBI): domain Eukaryota; kingdom Metazoa; phylum Chordata; class Actinopteri; order Atheriniformes; family Pseudomugilidae; genus Kiunga; species Kiunga ballochi. Next base: position 13,809,133 of record JBAMIG010000016.1, on the reverse strand, counting down.
AGTTTGTTATTAAGATTGATTGACATCAAAATAACCTGTTTTCATCAACAATTAAGGAAAATGAAAGAATCTGCATATTAATTAGGAATGGAGACAACATTTTGCCATTTGCGTGTCTTAACTAAACCTTCATTTTGAACAAATACACTACAGGTTTGTTTCTAATAAAAGTGCCATAAATGGATTATTTGGGCAACAATTTAAACTATTTTGTTGCAACAAAGTTCATAACTTTATGCAGCCGTTTTTGTAACTTTGTCCAGAAAACAACACAACACTCCCTTAAACATATTCATATATATTTTATTCTCAATACGGCAAAATACAAAGAATATTCAGGACAGACTCTCATTAGTCACAATTAATACTCACTTCACAAGAATGCCTTTAAATTACATAACCTAAGTTTGAAGATCAAACTCAATGAGTACCATGAATCATATTGCATCCATCATATATAGCATCTCTATCATCAGTTCTCTGAAAACTAGTCCAATTTCATTTATTGTACATAGTGTATGCTGCCGGTCTCACTTCGGAGATGACTTTTAGAAAAGGTGTTATACAACATACTGTATAAACTGCTACAACTGTTCTCAAGTGTGGAGAAATACCTCTGTTTCAAAAGACAAATTGGACTAATTGTTCAAAAGGGACACAGAGTAAATACATGTCTCTGAGGAAGAGACAGACAACAGACCGTGCATGCCATCTATCCATCTCATGATCTCAACAATATACAGTTAATGAAGTACACAGCTCCATATCAAATACAGAGGACAAAATATTCGCACTTGGATTAAGAGACATTAATGATTATGTGGCGGCATTGATACTATGAGACAGAAGAAGACGATAGTATACAAGCACATAAGAAAAGGACTGAGAAATCATTTTGATATACAGTGTTAACAGAGTGTCATCTGTAACAACTTGGGGGAGGAAGAGGACACAAAAGCCCACATGGAGGAAAAAATGTGCATAAAGTATCTTACAACATATTTACAGCATGTTTTTAAAATTTAATAGAAATGTCAACCTGTAGTAGAAATTCGCCCCTAAAGAAATGTTATATTTACAATTTATACAGCTGTATTTAAATAGAAACATGCAAGTGTTAACATCTTCCTAATGAATGTCAAAAAAACGTATCTTACCCTGGATTCGTTCAAGTTAGAATTAATATTAATTACTACTTACAATGAAATCTCATCATGAACAACTCCAATACATTTACATCATCCTGGTTCATAAAATGGTGCTCCTTAAAAAGGCAAAATAGAAAAAGCAAAGGGGCAGAAAAATAAATAAGTGTGAGTAGCAAACCATTAAAAATCTTTCTAATGCTAATTTTTTTTTTTCCTTTTACATTTGACAAGATAGTTTAGGGACCACGAGGTGCTGACATCAACTTACAAAGTGTACCAGTGTATGAAGACATTGACTGGGCTGGCAAAGCCCACAGAGGACTTCCTATGAGAAAAGCTGCCTCCAGCTTTAAGTACAAAATGGCTTAAAGCCATATTTGATTATTTAAGAGGAAAATAGGAGAGAGGAAAGGATCTATATACACTTGTATACTAAAAGCAGTACACAAAGTAGCAAAAGCTGAAGGCTAAATAGGTTTCTCACAGAGGCAGAAAATAAAATGGAGGAAATGGGATAATCCCAGCCTAATTTCTTTTTCTTCCTTTACGGAAACGGATCATTTTCGTCATAAAAAAACTGCATAGATTAAAATAATACTTCATCTTTTCCAAGTGTAAGAAAAAAATAACAGTATCCCCTCTCACAATAAATGCCAGGGAGCCAGTTAAAGAAATACATGTAAGAAACAGGAAAAAGATGGCCGAGCAGGCATCCGTCGCCGTGTTGTGAACAGAACGAACCAGAATGTTTAAAAGTCATTTTCTAAACTTTGTTTCTTTATTGTCCTGTTAAAACACGACACCAAAAAAACTATTCAGCCCAGATTTAGCAAATATTTCCAGCATTTCTGGCAAGACGTAGGTTAGAAATAGTTGAGGAGGACAGATCTTCATTAAAGTTCCCCTGATGATGACCCCTATCCTATCTGGACAGCAGATATTTATCCAAAGCAACTCCATCTGCTGTGTTATCTACTTTCTGCTAAGACAAACAGGATTTCAGCTTTAAATTTAAATAGGAATAATAACATTAGAAATATTTCTTTTTATAACCCTTTTTGCAATATTGAATTTTGCATTTGCTTGGTTAGAAGACAAAAAAAAGCTAAATAGAAACTGATTCGTAGATAAATAGAATCTATATCGGTCATTATATTTCTTATAGGTTTAAATCTCTGTCATATAAATGCAACACTGCTAATCTCCATCACCAACACGTTCATTTCCCTAAAAATTACATTTAATTTGATTCGTTATGCCAAATTAATAGAAACTCAGGCCCAACTTTCCCTAAACTGCAACGCAAATAACTGCAATGATAATGTGGACACAATCTGCAATACTCATGACAGTCCCTGCTGTTCCTTAGAAAAATATACTCTTAAAAACAAAAGAGACAAAGAAAAGAAGAACACTGTGGAGGTGACTCTAACTTGAGGAAATTGTGAAAACATTGAAAATAGTAGCCGAGTTTCAAAGCTTTCAAAAGGCGGAAATCTCACATTAAGGCCAGGAGACTAATCACCCTGCTGGACAATAATGGGGGGAAAAAAAGCCATTTTTCCCAAACTGGAAAAATTCATCTACATTTCATCTGATAGCAGGGTAATAAAATCTAATTTCATTGTTTAAAACCAATACACTGATCAATATAGCTTCTAAAATAACATTTATAAATAATTTGTGTCAGAAGTATTAATCCGCTGTGCAGAGTAGCCCTTCATCCACATGGTGGCTTTATTAGGGGATGCTCAACCTAATAAAGTGTTAGTGGTGTTCTAAGAAAAGAGGGACTTGAAAACTGCACGGCCAGTTTCTTTTAACAGCTAAATGATTAAATATATATGATAAGTGTTGCTATAAAAAAACAAAAATAAATTAAAAAAAGAGAAAAATAATTTATTGAGATATTACTGGTGACCGTTTTCCTGTAGCTCACATACAAGGCACAAAAATGATAAAGAGAAACCTTCATTTTAAAGCACCTTTGGTGTTACTGGGAGGTACTTTGGTGAAACAACGTTAAATAAAAAGTTCAAAGCCAAAAGTAGCCTATAAACCAAACCCCAGTTTTAGTGTATTCATTACATTGAATTCACCCAGCACTTTCATGCCAGAATGATGATTAAAAACACGGCCTTTAGGACTTTTATAAGAATGCTGATATACGAAGCCAGGCTATAAGCTCTTCCCATTGCAGTTTGGCTGCGTCTCCCTGTGTGGTGCAGGCGAAGGTGGGACATTGTCCTTAGTTGCTCAGTGTTTTTGGCAAGCTGGTGCAGAAAATGGACACAGTGTTGGAGATACGTCTGAGAAGTTCATCACACGTGAACGTACATGGAGGACCGGAGGTTTCTGTGTTTATACAGTATGTGACTGTATGTTTGTTTGCTTTGAGGGCACGCGTCTTTGAGCACAGGCTGCTAAAGGAAAGGCTAAGGTGTGGGGGTGTATAAGGAAGCAGCATGCAGGCAGCGGGTTCTCGCTAGGGTACGGATTTAGCATCCAGGCGCAGCCAGTGGAGCCCCTGCCGGGTGTAACGCACCAGTTCTGTCATGCTGCTGGTGTTGAAGATCAGAGGACCCATCACTTTGTCCAACTCTGAGAAGAAGTCTGGAGAATCAAAGATGATTAGTTAATAACTGACCCATTATCAGAGGGGTTCTCTCTTTTTCCTCTTGTGTATTAAACTATTTGGTGTAAATGCATTGTGTTTCAGACTCTCAGATCAAAAGTTATGTAAAGATTTATTGATCCTTTTGTTTGGTACAAAGAGACAGTGGCATGTTGTAGGGAATTATTTAGCTGAAGGCAGCTGCAATAGTCAGGGTTGCAGAACCTCATTAAAGAATAGTCATGTTTTATTAACCCAAAAAGAAAAATGAAGTGATGAAGCATCAACATCTCACTGCCAATTATTTACCTTTCTGCTCCTTGGACAGTTGCTCCGTCTGATCCCAGATCTCTGTGGCATACAGGAAGTTGGAGGTGACCTGGACGTAGCTGGCAGCCATCTGGTGGATACGCTGAGGTATAGTCACCGACGAGCTGGCATTGGTGGTGTTGCTGACTGATGAAAAACCACCTCCTGTGCCGGGTGACAGTTTGGGTGACACTGGAGAGGGCATACCTGCTGCCTTGCTGTATGTGGAAATAGACCAGCAGACATAATTATGAGTTTAATATGTGCAAAATATGACATTATATAAAAGAGGATGTTTTTTGCTGACATATTTTCACATCTTTTTTATATTCTTCCTGCACATTAAGTACTAAGCAGCGTGTCGTCTTAGCCACAGGCTCACTTTAACTCTGCAAACAGCAAAGCGGGACTTACTTTCCCATTCCAGGAGAGGGAGCCTGGGTGTTACTCAGAGAATTCTGCCAAACAACATGAGGAAAAAGACATTATGCACACTGAGAGGAAACAGGCAGCGCATTAACAAATGCATGCGTAGGTTTTTTCCCCCTTTCACTTCACATCAAGTTTAAAGACTTAAAATTCAGCTAGTGAAAAAAAGTACCTTCAAGTGTTCAGTGAGTGTTTTGGAGTACTTTAGAGCACTGTCTTTTCTTAACTTGAACAAGCGCAGATAGAGGAGAGACTGGCAACGGAGGCTGGAAAGAGATAATATCGATCAGGAGCTTATAAAAGGCGATAGTAAAGAGCAGATATGCCAGCGAGTCTTCTAAAACAGTCAGTCAGGTTTAGCAATAACCACTTATGGGTGCTTTTGGAGGTTAAAGACAAAACATCTCCACCACATCAAACGGAGCCTGATCACGTGGTGTTAGTGTGTGTACTCACCAAAGCACAGCGAGCCTTTTGTCTGCTGAAGTAGCATCTGGGGCCATGTAGCTTTTTAACTTCATAGTGTATCTGAATGGAGGGGAGGAGCCAAAGTTTAACCAAGTGTTTAAAACTACCCATTTAATTTGGGAATGATTATATTTAACCAGCAGCTTTTTAAAAGTAGCACTCCAGGAATTACACAAGTCTCTTCTTTAATTTCAGAACGCTTCTTTTATAATTCCCCAGAATACAGTGAAACGGCTAAAAACCGCTTATTAACATGCTCCGTGTGAAAAATCTGGTCCTTTCCTGTTTAATTGTAAATGTGTGAAAGTGATGTGTGCTTTCATGTTTGTCCTTACTTGATAAGCTCCACTGTTTCAGCATACATTGGGAAGGGTGACTTGGCTTCTTGGGCACTTTTCTCCAGAGCGTTGCCACATTCGATAAAAGACACCACAGCGTCCAGATAGAAAACTGCTTTGTCGAAACGATCCACCTGCAAAATTAAAGAACATGATTTTCTCTATTAAACTGCTACAAGCTGCAGGGCTAAATCTGTCAATGCCAATGAATTTATGAAGGTTTTTTGGACAAGACAATATAAATAATACAACTTAAATCCAGATTGGTTTTTTGCAGCTAACTGATAAAAAAAAGTCAAGTTTTATAAGTAAGAACTTGTTTTCCATTTGAGATCACATATAATATTATATTGCTATTTTATGGAACTTGCATTATAACCCAGAAGTTTTAGTTTGTGATCTTGCTTTTGTATTTAGATATGAAATTAAGTATATGAGGCGTGCAGTAAAGTACAGCCAGCTGTTTATCTTACAGTAACAAATAAAAGCTTGAGGTACATTAAAAAACAAACAAACTTCAAAGCAAAAAAAGACAGAAATCCTAAATAAATGCCATAAATTTGATGCAAACAGACAGAAACATCTCAATGACACCAGGTACCAGTTGCTCTTACCAGTGCGTCTGCATTGTGCTTTAGTTTCTTGGCTTCCTGTAAATAGTGGTCAGCTGAATGAACCCTGAAACAAAATTATTTGCAGGTCAAATCAATTTGCTTCCTGTTCTATAAACCACAGAAGAAATTACAGTCCAGGAACAAGGCTTAGCAAATATTCTCTAAACACAATCATCTCTCATTCCAACACAAATCACAACTTGAAACAAAGGGCAAATAAAAGAAAAGCAGTTCGATGTTTCTTCACAAACAGCATGAAGAGGACACAGAGTCCCAGCAGCGAGCATTTTAAAATGCATATTTACATAATCCTTCTGGCATGCAGCCACATCTATTCATGACCTTCCCAACCTCCAACAGCTTTGTGCATCAAAGGCAACTCTAGATCCCCACTGCAGTTCTTTTCAGTGTCCCGCTGTGGGGTTATCCATAGTGGAAAGAGCTCCTCTTACCTGTCCTCAAACACAAGCTTGGATCTTTTGGAAGTGTCAGTCGAGAGAGGAGGAACAGCCAGCTGGTTATCACAGCTCTTTGAGGATTTCTCCTGCAGAGACATCAAGAAAGACATATTTACAAAGAAAAATAAATAATAATAAAGGAATGATAAGATGGAAGTTACAAATGGAGGAAATGCATTATGTTAATATAAAACAGACAGAAAATAGATCATTTGTCTGTTGGTTACAAAAACAGGGTTAAAGTGAGAAACTCCCACAAGTTACTACAGGAAAAACTCACTTTCACATTTTTACCCTTCAGGAAAATCATCATAAACAGTGCAGTCTCTTCACAGCATGCTTGCTTGGTATCTGGCATCAGGGTTCCTCACACCCACCTTGCCATCCCGTGTGCTGCCTCCCTTGTCATCTACTTTCCCACGCTTAGAGGTGGAGCTGCCCTTTGTGCTGCGACTCCCCTCTTTCCCACTTCCAGTCCCACTTGACAGGGAGGTGGAGGACTGGCTGACTGTCCTCTTGCGACTCGGATGGCCTGCCTTTGGTGTCCGCTGAAGCCCAGACATGGAAGGAGATGGGACAGAGTCCTCTTTCTTCTCCAAAGACCTCTTAGACCTGATGGCATATCAATCACAGAGCCATTACATACATATTGCATCATACAAACCAGAATAATACATGTGATTATATTAAGGTTAACAGGTGCAGCTTAAAGAGGTTCGGGTGTAATTACCAGCCTCTTATGCTTTGACTTTACAATGTTACTTTGGGGTCACAGGGTTTATGCTGGGAGTTGCTAAGACCAGGATGGACAACTGGGAAGCTTTATTTTCCCTGCTGTTGCACCACCAAGGCCAGCGCCGCGTTAATCATCAGTTTAAAACAAAAAAAAAGGTGAAAAACTTACTCTTTATTGCTGCTTTTATGATGAGATTTATTTTCTGGCTTGAAGCGCTTACTCTCCGGCTTTGTGCCTTCCTCATCGTTCTAGAGATTAAAAAGAAAAAGGAAATTAGTAAGACCACACACACGAGGGACACTGAGGAAACATTAGATACTATGAAGACATTTTAAAGCCTACTGAGTACAATAATATATTAAAGGGGTGAACAATTGGCTAATGGCATGAATCCAGATGTGAATCTTTAAACCATAATCAGATGTTTCTAAGCTCAAATCCATTTTCTTGCTTTATTAGAAATCTAGAAGTGGGTTAATCTAAGAGTTTGTGTTCTGGGAATGAAGACCGACCAATGGTGCAAGACACTCGTTTTCTCTGCTTAAAAACTAAAAACTAAATTCATAAGAAATGTCATTAACAAAAAAACAAAAACAAAATAAAACACAGAAACTGGTCCAACCTTGTGTTTCCTCTTGATCTTGTTCTGTTTGCTGAACTCTTTGCTGTCCCTGTCCAGAGAGTCTTCCCTCTCTGCTTTTATTTCAGCCGGATCCTTGTACAATCGCCCGGGGATCCTGGACAGCAAGCTAAGATCTATGAATAATCAGAGCAAAGAAGGAATGGCATGGTTTTATTCTGTCCAAACTAAAGAAACGCACGTGTGGGAGAATACAGGGAGACTTGTGAGCTAGTTTTAACTAACCGATTTTAACAAGTAAAACTTGCTGCTGAGGCTGCCTTGAAGGGTACCGCTCCTCTGGGTCACTGAGTGGGGACAACAACTCCTTCTCTTCCATTGGAGAGAAGACGCACACAGGGGTCCTGATGCTATCAGAGTACTTGGGTGTCTGAGATGATGATGGGATGCTATCATTTCCCTCGGAGTCAGATGATGAAGAGTCTGTATCAACAAATTCACGAGATTGTGGCGTCTTAGTGGGAGCCTTGGTCTTGCGTTTATCTGTAGTGTTGGTGATAGCAGGAGCGGTGGGCCTTGGAGAGGATTTGGGTTCTTTTTTGATGCTTGGTTTACGTGAACCCTTAGTGGCAGCTTTGGGTTGGTGTGGAGGGATCTCAGGAGCAGGTTCACTCTCCACTTTTAGACCTCCCTTTGGTTCTACCACAGGAGGCTTCTCTGATTTTTTAGGCTGCTTTTTGCCCTCCCGGATTCGAGTACTAGTGCCGCCATCGCTCTGAGCCGGAGATTTTTGCCTACCACGCCCACCCTCTGCACCCTTTTGAGGTGCTCGTAAGTCCCTGCTTGGGGGTGGTGCGGCTGAGTCTTTTGAACCCCCTCCCTGGCTACTATAACCCCGCCCTGAGCTGTTATCTCGCCCTTCTTTCTTGCACTTGGGGGGAGCGTTGTTGTTATCTACTGGGGAAGCAGGAGAAAACTGCTTGGTCTTCTTGAACCAGTTGTCCAGCTGCCACTTGTTGGCCATTGGTTGTTCAGGCTGAAAGGACAAAAAAAAAAAACATCAAGAATTGAAAGGTACTTTAAAAAATAGATATTTTTTAGAAGATCAAGGTTAAAGCAGTGGGCAGCAATTTAGCCCAGTAGCTATAAAAGTCCTACAGTATTGTCAAAAGTTATTATTGTGAAAGGATTACTTCAGGAGAGGTGGGTCGTGGTTGCTCATTGGCTTCGCTGTCCGTCGTGCTGCTTTCACTCTCGCTGTCGGAGCCTGAGCTGCTCTCTGAACCACTGTGGCTGCTTGAGTCCTCCCTGGATTGCTCTGCTGCTTCACTGTTATTGCTGTTGTTAAAAATAAGAGTCAACTTTGTATTAAGCTGTGCACATCAGTGTACAAGACACCCACAGCTGTGCTGTTTACCGGTACATACATTACTCTACATAACCTTCTGCACGAATGCCTTCGTTTAAACTGTTGCTCACAAATTCCCACTCATTACCTCTAAAGTAATGAGCAAGTCTCTTAACCTTCACAAAGGTAGATAAGTGTTCTCAATATAGTTGGATCAAGTGTTTTTCTATGAGTCACAGTTTTTTTACTCGGTATAAACGGAATAGGCGGTGGACATGTAATCTTGTAAAAGTAAAGAATAATTAATTAAAAAAACATTTATTATTTTGACTTAATTTGTGTTTATGTCCTCTTTGTTATTGTGTGTGTGAAGCTGCTGGATTGCACGTTTAACATTAAAAAAGGGGAAAAAACATTAACAAGTTGCACAACATTTCTTTTAGGATTAGAAGCATAATGAAAACAAACCTGCCAAAAACACGTTTGCTCAAAACATTCACGCAAGTCATGTTTTTCTGACATTTGCAGAAAAATAATACATTTTCCATTCTCTGGGGTTTACCTTGCTGATGTGTTCCTTGAGCCATTCTTCGTTTCTTGTTCACCATCACTGTCTTCACTACTGCTGATCCGTAAGTCTTCCTTCAGCATACTGAAACACAGGAGTTAAACATTATTTATTCTTTGTGTTTTCTTTGCAGCTGCAACTCAAATCAATTCATTGTTGTACTTTTTGTTGTAAATAAATGACAGGAAAAAACAAAAAACAATGCTTACGTAGGGTCATTAGAGTCTTTAGGTTGGTGGCTGCTGGAACTTTTTGATGAACTGCCTCGCTCTAAGAAACACATTTATAAAAATAACATGTAAGCATGACTACAAAAGTATAGATAAACACAAAAATGTGAAAAAAGGGGAAAATGTAAAGAAGAATTTGTGTGTGTAAAGGTTATAAATGCAAAACTCACTGTGTCCACTTGGAAAGGCATGGTTATCCTGAGGTAAATAAATGAAAAGTATTCAGGTTTTTTTTATGAATCTGTTAAATTTTGTTTCTATAACTTTAGAAACTATGTGCAAAAATATAAAAATAGTCAACAATCTTGTTTTTATAGAATGTGGCTTTTAAAGATAAAAAAAATACCAGATTCTTGTGTATAAATATTCTTCATTTAATCTTATCAGGCAGCAGGAAATGTTCATTTCTCCTGGGAGATTAATAAAGTATCCATCCATCCATCTTCACCAAAAGTAATTAAAACTAAAATCCGTAATAAGTGCCTTCTTATTAAAAGGCAAAGAATCATGGAAAAGTCTGTATGTTACACGGGGTCGTTTCTTTTTTTCTAATCATGCAAAAGCGATAAATGAATATTAACATCTTATTAATTCATTGCAACACAAAGTCATTTAAATCAAGACTGGTGCAAAGCTGACCTTGGTAGGGAATGGAAACTTGGAGGGCTCTGTTTTGCAGGGAGTGTGGATGGCTGTCAGCGGAGGAGGCCACGACTGAGTCATTTCCTGAATGTAAAAAGTGAAGAAAAAAAATTACACAACGGGGAAAAATGGAGGATTAGCTGAGGGGTGTGAGCAATTTAAACGTTTCCAACCAAAGGTTTTTTCCTAAAAACGCACAGCGAGCTAATGGTCTGACTCATCTATAGTATATATAGTATATACACCTACCTTTAAAATTTCATCAACACAGTTGGCATCACCGGATCCCTGTGGACAAAAAATGCCACGCTTAGCAAATGTGTTCATAAACAACATGATCTCAATACAGCAGGTGAGGAGTGGCCTCCATTTTGAGTACAGCAAGTCATCCTATAGGTATTTTATTAGAACTGAGAGTCCGTTCAGATCATGTGTAACATGCAGTGAAGTTATTTAATATAGTTATGATGTAAACATAATGAATACCTGAAACATACATGGCGTCCTTTCCCTGCAATTATCTAAACTCTAGCTGGCTGTTTTAGATGTGCATCCTTATACTGTTGTGAGGTGTGGCTACAGTGTCTCTCCTACTTTATAAACCCATTAACACCCAATATGCAAGAGTTATAACCTTCTGGTTTACCTAACATTTGGACATGCGAGTATATTGATTTTGCATTTTAATAGTACGTACAAATAACAGATAAGTGGCTGATGCTGTAAAGCTGGTGTTTAAACTAAAAACAGAAGGAGAGTGGGGTGAAGTAGATTAAAGCTTACCTCTACAGGTTGAGATGGGATTTTGAGTTTGGAAAGTGAAGCTTTGCCGTTAGACTTCACCTCTCCCATGGTGCTGCTGTGCGACTGTCCACTGTAGCTGTCTGCTTGTGAATTCTTGGGTTCTGCAGTTTCCTGGCCATCCATAGGCCGCACATAAGCTGTGGGCTTTTGTTGCATGGATCCAGGTTTACTCATGAGAGATGGAGGAAAGGTCTGACTAGAGTGCTGTCCACTGGGGAAGGAAGTGTGCACCCGTGAGGGGGAGTCCCAATTGGCCTCCCTGTCCCGGGGAGACTTAGAGCGATAGCGCTCTTTGGTGTGATGCTGCTCAGCAGAAAAAGAGCTCCGCGAGTGGCTGCTGGAGGAACTTAGAGAGCTCTTGGCCGGACTTGAGGTGTGTGACTTTGAGTGCTCTGATCCGCCACTGTGTTTACTTGATTTCTTTTCCCGCACCTCTCCTCTTTTGCCACTATTACTACTGCTGCTGCTGCTGCTTCCACCGTTGCTCCTCTGGCTGGTGTGTCCCCCCTGGAGTCCTGAGTGTTTCTGTGACTGAGATGAAGATCCTCCTGCTGCTGGACCAACAGGAGTCCACTTGCTGCTCTGGCTGCCACCACAATTACCAACACCACGTTGGTCCCCACCAAACAAAGGTGGGCCTGATTTATCCTCAGAAGACGACGAGCTGTTAGAAGGTTTCCCCCCAAGTTTTGGAAGCGTGTCACCGATGGGCTCTTTCATCTCGTCGTAATTGCCCAGCATGCTCTGAATACGGCTGGACAGTTTATCTTCCTTGCTGACCTGAAGAGAGAAGAGGCAAAAAAATAGAAACTGGAGTCAGAGAAGTAAAATGTAAAGAATATAAAGCAGGGAAAAACATTCAGATTCCCATCAGATCACAGAAAACTCCAGAGAAATTACAACATTTACACACAGAAACACTCAAGTGAAAATAAATGACTAATTTCATTTAACAAAATGAACACTGATGTTCATTATCTGATATGTCACCAGTTTAAAATGTTGACTAAATGAACAAAGAGGCAAAAAAAAACTGAAAAAATCGTGCAACAGATTTTATCGACCAAAATAAGTTTGTACTTAAGCAGAGTCCAGATGAGTCCAAACTCATCAGTGAACCAAGATAAGAACTCTTAGTCGCAGCACAGAGGTTAATCACTTTGTTGCCACGGGTTTCACCCGACATTTTTGAAAAAGGTTTGTGCACGGTCTCCAGTTTCACATGCAGACTTACACCTCTGTTTTGTTTGACATATTCACTGAGGGTGAGGAAACATGAGCCGTTGTCTGCAGCAGGAAATGTAACCAGCTTGGTCATAACGTGCAGTCTGCTACCTCCTGCTAGCACAGGCCAGTTTTCATGTGTGCAGCTGGGGGGGAGCAACGTCACTTATTTTCTTTCTAGCTTGTTGATTTCAATTTGTGTGTGGTAAACACAACATGCTTTCTTTGTGCATCAGAAATACTAAAAGCACTTTAAAAAAAATACAACTAATGAAACCACTTTTCAAAGTGATAACATTACGTATATGGCACAGGTCAATAATGCCACACTATGTTGGTGAATAAAAAATAGAAAAAAGTTATTGAGACAGATTTAGTTTGTTTACAGGCAGCAACAAGCTGAACTGGTTAGCAGACTTAAATAGTTACATAAAAAATTGCCCACGCATCATTGAGGCCATTGGAATATATTAATTATATTGAACTGCAAACCACACCCTTCATGGTTTAATTGACGCTTTCAGTTGTCAGGTGACAGAAATGCTAAGCATGTCAGCGCGGGAGTCTAAAAAATTACCTCTGACTGAAGCAACACCACTCATATTTTGCTTTCTGCCGATAAAATTTCCAGTCCTGCAGCAGCAATTCAAACACTCAAAGATCACAACCCAACAATACACAACAATTTTTAAACTACAATTGTCATTTGCAATTGTGTGTGTATATATATATATATATATATATATGCAACAGCGTATATAGCGTATATGTGTGTGTGTGTGTATGAGCACATGAAAACTCGTCATTCTGTGCAGACGAGCTAGCATGTGAACGTTGCACCATAAAGATATTACTGCTATGTTGGCTGGTCTACATTTGGGAGGCCACAGCTGCACCTGTGTGCACACACAGCTTTAATGCAGAAAACTGTAAACTTTCACTTAGTGGAGCATGACGGGGGGAGGAGTCAAACTAAAGATTACGCAAGATTCACACAAGCTGTGAAGACAAGATCCAAAGTGCAAAAAACCAAAGACTTTGCATTAAGAATGGTTATTTTCCAGATTTGTTGGTTTTGTTGTACAGCATAGCTGAAGGCATATGCACGTTTTCAGGAACACAACAAGAAGTAAAAGTATTTTGAGAAAACAGCTCTTCAACCAGCAAAGGTCAAGCCCTTTTTTGTCTTTTATGTCAACTTCTCTCACTTTATTGTGGCTCAAAAGACACCAGCATAACACTCATCACTCATTTCTGTTGGCTTTTCTATTCCCAACCTGTCAGGACACATTCCTCACTGCCTCTTTGATGGCTAACTCTAGCTAGGGAAAGGAGCCACTTGCATCTGTTCAAATCTAGTTAGGGGCAAAGATTAGACCAGTACTAAGGATTCAAATCCTCTTTACAATTATTCTAGTTGTCAGGAGCAGGCTGGCCTACATCTACGTTTACGAGCATACAAAAAAGACATATGAGGAAGTGTAGCATAAACAGTGCGCTCTTTACCTGTAATGATGAAACACCTAATCAAGAGCAGGACTTGTGAGAAGTTTTATATTTGTGTAGTTCATCAATTGCTAATAATCTGACACTGACCTTCATTCAAACTACAAATAATATATTATTCCATCTACACAAACTCAAACTCTGCTGCACACATGGGACTCAATTAATTAGCTCTATATATACACACATGAAATCAGGTTGATTAATAGTAGATGAAACATCTCTATCAATGGGCTTTAAGACACATATGGGGAAAAAATAAGAAAAATCTTCTCCTTGTGTTTCATCATGCAAAGTGTAAACAACGATGATGCAAGATCCTGTCTTGTCAACAAAACTGCGTAGATAAACAGGCCTCTGATAGTGCGAGCCGTTCTCACTTCCTGCCGCTGTTGCAAATTCCTCAAAAGTGAGTGATCAACTGGTTGCCGACCACATATGTGTCATAAACAAACTTACAACTTTGTAAGGTTCAGAAAAGAGGGGGGAATTCGCTGGAAAGGCCTCTCCTCCTCCCTGCTGGATTTCTTGATTTCTCCTTTCTCTTTCTTTCATTCGGAGCACATTCCGGTCCTCACGGTTCATGTTGCTGTCAACACAAAACAGTGTGTCAACATAAACACACGCAGAAATAAACAAAACATCAACAAACAGGCTTATGTCATAACTCAACCACAGAAAGATTATTCAAAGAGGCAGGACAATGAAAGAGACTTATCAAAAGACAAAATTAGGAGTCTGGAAATTTTAATCGTGGTTTACTGTCACATAAAAACACACAAGCTTATTAATTAAAGATAATAAAAACAGAGTATTTGAGTATAGTAACTTCTGTGTTATTCTGGTAAATTTAAAAAGGGGCTATCAAAGGTGAAATCCACATCATAAACAGGAGGAATCAGCGAGATGACCTGCAGAGAAAGTAGCTTCTAATGAGCTTAGGCTAGTCTAGACAAAATGCAGTACCCTACTTATAGTGCCAATAATCTACATGTACAGATGGTCACTGTAATTTTGCCTCTACAGCAGAAAGTCCTGATGGACAAATTTAATTTAACTAAATGTATGTAGCCCAGAAAAGATAGAAAACAAACTTAGAACCGTAAATCATCATCATCATTTTTGTCATTTACGGGAAACGACATGCTGCATTGTAGAAACACACCTAATGTAACACAGCTAAACACAAACGTAAAAGCCCACTTCAGGGGAAATCTCACGCTTACTAAATCAATGTATCAATACAGGAGAGGGAAACTTCACTCTAACATGTAAAAAACCACATGCACAAGTTTTATGGCATCAAAGGCTAAAGGGTGTCATATAAAATGTAAAACATTGTTTGTTACACCACTTTAAATATTAAAACAATGATAAGAATTTAGACAGAAAGAAAGCCAGGGTAGAGAAGTCCTGAACCTTCTTTCCACGTGAAAGAGAAAACAACAGAGCTTTGAAAATACAAGCGTACACACGGGTTAACATTTACATGATGTGTCTTTTAATCATATTAATTAAATTCCAAAGCAAAGTATTATTCTTCGAGTTTACATGAATTTTGAATTTATCATTTATTTATTTATCATTCTAAATTTAGGTTTATATTAAACAAACTTCCTGATTCTCATCTTTTCTGCTACATCATAGAAAACAATATAAGTACAGTTTTCAATTCAATTTTGGATAATATACTACAGATTACTTCACTTTTTTCAGCAGGCAAAGAGGAGCAGGAATATAAAGTACCAGAAAAAGCAGCCAGAAGGCCGTGCATGTGCGTCACTGTGACAGGACAAGGTATGGAGCGTGCGCAGAAAGACCAGATTCTACAAAAAGCAGAATGAATATTTACATCAAGTTTGGATTTATGAGATTAAGCTAGCCACAAGTGACTGGTATATTCCCATTTTAAAGCAGAATTAGTTCATTCCTTTATCATGTAACACTTAATTATACTCCAACTTCATTCTGTTCACCCTCGTTATATTTTGCGCAGTCTTCTGCCTACAATATTGTATTCTTCTTCTCCTTCTCTGCTGCTGGAACAAAGTGAACTGGTATGCTCGTGTCAAGCTTGTACTTCAATAAATATTTCTATTTAAACTCAAAGAAGAATACTTTAATATGGAATAGGTTTATTCTGGATTATTAGTGCTGAAAAACCACAATGTAACCATACCCATTGTCACTCAGACATGTTGCCTCCCAGTTTAGGTGTCAACAGCTTTGAACTCAGCCAGTAACAATGATTTCAAAGCTGTTGACAGTGTGTGATTAAGCTGCAACCACTCAGCCCCCCTCCTACATTATAAACAGATCTTACATGGGTGTATTCAAACTTTAAAGAGACAACAGACTGATGGAAAAATGACTCTACAATCCAGGAAGTAAAACCAGAGATGTGACAGGCAAACAAAAACTATATATCTGAAACTATGAGTTTCTCTATTCAAATTAGTCTGGCATGAAACTAATTAGTAGAAACGGTTAAAACAAAAAGTAGTTTATGTTTTGTGGACTAAACCTTAAAAATATTACACAACAAACCATACAATGTTTGACTGTCTTACTAGGGAGTCAAAATTTACTACTTTAACTAGTTCTGACTTTGTAAATCAACCATGAGTAATTATTTATGGTAAGGAATGTGATGTATACAGACAGCACATGTTAAAACAAAGCTTATAAAGCAACCAAAAAATACAATTAATAACAGCTTTATCAATGGAATATAAAAGAAGGTTTATACTTAGTATTTTACAAATCCCACTTATTTTGAGACGGACTTAAAGCGTTGTTCAGAGCTGAGCTTAGACAACACAAACATAAAACCTTTATCAAACTTTCCATTATGACAAACCTACTGCTACTGAACTGAGAACTGATTGCCTTGTATAGCCATAAAGCGTCCGTTACGGCTAACAGTGAAGGTGATTTTTCAAGCTGCTTTCCAGTAGACTCTGTTTAATGATAGTTTTTCTGTTTGCTTTACCACATAAGCAACAACCAGCTATCATTTGAGGGTTGTTCATGCTGTAAATGTTGTATGAGGCTGCAGAAAAAGCCCAGAAAATGATCGCCTGGTCAGACGAATAATGAAACTTCATGATGTAGCAGCGGTGCCTTAGCAAGCTGTTGAAGGAACACACAAAATAGTAAACTGACTTGTTGATCTTGGTTGGGAGCGGGCTGTCAATAGACCACTGTTAGCACAACGTTAATCAAATCCCACAGACGAAGATCCTTTGTAAACATAACTCCAATCTATTCTGCCCACTAAACTGACCCAGTGGAGGAGAAAGATTGACACTGTAATACAACCCTGAGAAAACCGATGGAGGCTCAGGTTCTCTGCATCAACAAAAAAATGTAAATGCACTTCTGGTTTGGATACGCAAAGTAAACCATGTAGCCAAATTGACTAAACCAAAAGAAATGGGAAACATAACACTACTGTGTGGTTCTAAAGTTTCCATTATCAACCTGTATTTATTTCTGTTTAACATGTCAATTATCATTTAAACCATCCGCATTTAAAGTATATGATGCCAGTTTTCCATGCATAAATATGCATGCAATCTATAACACTTGGGATAAAAGCTGCTGTTTTCAAATAAGAAAGCAGCAATATGTAATAACAGAAAACTCATCCCAATTATTAAAGTCTGTTGAGCACGCAACACTTGTCCAGTCTTCTTCATGATTCCACAGAACAAGCAATAGACCTAAATTTCCTTAACAAAACACAAATGTTTGCTGCAATCTGAACCTTTTGAAGTTACACATAGTCAGATCATGCATTCTGGTTGCTCACTTAAAGCCTTCATCCAAGGCCTCCAACTTTGTGAACATATTTAACAGTAAAATAGTAAGTTGTGAACATCTACACTTCTTTAAACTTTGAGAAAACATGTTAATAGAAATCACCTCATAAAGAGTTAAATAGTATTACTATTACTGAGCCACATTTATTGTTGTGAATCAACACACATTGAAAAGGTCAAAGTCTCTTGAGTTTAGAAGGCAGTATACTTTGTACTTAAATTAATCAACTCACATCTTCATCTGACAAAAAAAACAGAAAAAAAACAAAACAAAAAAAACTGTAACAGGCCATGTTTTAAACACAACACCAAAAACAATAACAAATAAACAAAATAAAAACAACAAAAAACAAAGCACTGATAGTTATCTCAGCACCATGAAAACACGACTGGGCCTATGGGACAGCCATTACACACAAGTTCAACCAAAAAGCTGTTCTGATGTGGATAAAAAAAAAAAGATCACAATCAATTTCTAATGGATGTCAAGAGCTTAAGCAGCCGACTAGTTGTGCATTTCTTACCCTGACTGAGAGGCCATGGCCCAAACCACTGAAACATTGGAAGGAGGAGGGGAGGAGGGTTCAGAGGATCTCCCAAGGATTGTGAAGTACTCTCGTCATGACTTGTCAGCCTTAATCTTGTGCACCGGTCTCCTCCACACGTTTCAACCGGATTTCTTTTACTTCTTAAAGGAAAAAATAAACTACAAACCAGTTGGCATCCAACTAAAAGAGTAACTACAGTTTCTTTACTCAACTTGAAGGTACTGTGCATTTCCTTGGAGTAGAGACAAGTCTGACTTAGGGAGGGGAGGTGACTGCTTGTTCTCGGGAGATACCACGTTGGCAAACAGCGGGGGAGGTCACATACTAGGTGAGAGCTAGAGGCAAAAGCAGCTTTTGTTTCTGTTTTGCTCTAAGGTTAAAGCCTGAATGCAGATCAAGCATACTAAAAACAAGCTGGGGTGGATACCTATATGGACAAGTTTATGTAGTTAGCAAATGTTAAGTGTTAAACATATATATAAATATGTATAAGATGCCTATCAAAGATTAATTTAGTCAAATATTTTGTATTCAACAGGGACAGAATAAGGACATAAATTCAATGTCTGACTTAAAATGTTTACATATTGAAAATCTCATCAGAAAGGAGTGTTAATTATGGATAATTATCACCTATAAAACATCTCTAACTCATTAAACTGTACCTAATTATAATTTTAAGTAAGAGAATAAAGATTGATGAGGGACAAATACACTTCATGGTAACCTGAAAAAGTGATCAAGTATAAGGTTTAAATTAGATGAATAACACTAAAGGAATGAAAATGTTTGGCAAAGCTGCTTTTACAGGCCAACAATCAAAAGTAGAAAAAGAGGAGAGAGAGATCCTGACAGGGGAAATATCTCACCTCTCTCTGAAAATGGCACTGTCCACCTCCTCCCATAAAAGGAGATGTTATCTTACACCACAGGACCTCTCCTCCGTGTGATGTCACTGCCCTCAGCTAGACCCAGCCAATCACAGCTCATTGTTCAGTCAACAAGGTCCCTCCCTCCCCCACTCTGCCCAAGCACAAGGCAAAGCACTTGTGAAGTCTATTAAAGAAACAGTGCACAGGTTTCTGGCCTTCTGGTTTTAATAAAAATGGCACATTTACATCAGCTACACATGACAATGTCACATGCAGAAAATGTGGCGTCACCACATGTCTAAAGGCCACATATCGGTTATGAAAACCCACCATGTCATGCTACTTTATTAATTTACATTTAGGTTTCCTGTGATGCCAAAGCTTGATTTCAACATCTGATTAACATAATCAAAGCTTTTGAATCTGTTGGGATTAACCAGCAGAGTCTGTATAAAAGATTTTTTAAAACCTTTTTGGTCATTGCCAAGATTTTCTTAAAATAATGTTTTCTTCAAAATACATAGCAACTTTACCTCTGCAGTTTCTTATTTAACATTGCAAACCAGCTCAATCTAAAACCCTAAAGCTAATATAAAAGGTTTTATTGTAGCCTGATTTTTTATTTATTTGGACATTGTTCTTTAAAATCAATATCCGGTATTAAGCATGTTGTCAAACTCTTAATTTTCAATACGGATATCAACTGATACAGATATATTTTGAGACTCTTAGAAAAAGATAAAAACTAAATTTCAGGGAGCAAACACATAACCTCTGCTATGCAGCAAATCTCATGTCTGCAGACCCTTATTTTGAAAACAGATGGACGAGTTCACTTCTAAGCTCCTCGTGTTGCAAATGATGAAGGCTGATGATGTTACAGCCACCAAATTAATTCTGAGTAGTGCCAAAAACACAAAAATATCTAAAGAACTGTACGACTATTCTCAAATGTGTTTCATTTTGAGTTAGTGGAGACATGGCTGAAGATTTTGCTATACAATATGTACATGTTGTGTAAACCTTTTCATAAGAAAAAAAAGTAAAAACTGATGAAAATAGCCTCCTATATCACACTTTGAAGCAGATAAATACAGATAATATTAGCACACCAATAATTTTGCACATCTCAAATTACATTCAGCACAATGTAATGTTTTCAGAGGTTTTAAGTTAAATGGTAACTTTAGCTCATAGTTGTGACATCTCTAAAAATGTTTATAGGAAACGTGTTTACAAATCTGTTACATCGTTTGCATTTTCTAAAACAACTGAATGTTCCCATATCGTAACTTTCATTTTAAAAGGATAGGTGATAAAATTGTTTTTTTTTTATCTTATCATAAAAATCTACTGAACTATGAATGTGACCACTAAATATAATATGATTTTCCCATAAGACACACCAAGTCTTTCTCCTGATAAGTTATATTCTATAGGAGTTTGGTAATAAACCTTACGTGATGCATGATCCAAACTTGTGAGAATAATCTGTGTCTTATAAATTAAACAATGAGACACTGTGACAAACATGACCAGTGAATAATAGACTAAAGGATGTTTCTGCTACCCATATTACACCGGTAAAGCATCTTTACATAGCCCCACAAAAATGGGAATGTTTGGGGGCTTTTTATTATAAATTGAACAATTAAAAGTCTATTAATGTTGGTTCATAACATCACACTGAAAGCAGGTAAAGAGAGTAACAGCACTGGGTACAGATTGGCAGGCAGTCCCACCACCCATGGTGCTTTTGAAGCAAACCTGCTGACTGCAGGAATTCCAACATTCATTCAAACGCTGTAAACCTTCCTATAAGCTGCAGTTCGGAGAGGAATGTTGTCATAACTACACGCAGACAAGTAAAAAATTATCTTGGAGATAATGTGGAATTTTGTTTTTGGTGGTTTTGGAATAAAGTGACTTCTCTCTTAAAAAATATTTGTATAAAATAAAGAAAAATTAACATCATCAACAGGCAAAACCTTGATCTTTCCGTCTTTGCTTCTATTTATCAGTATTATTAGGGGAGAGTATTCCAGAAGAAAATTAGCTTCCTTTTGTTCTTGCTTCAGTGGCTAAACCTTCAACATGTCTCCGTGCTTTTAACCTAGTTCTAATTACCATATCAAAACAAGACTCGGTTCATGATTGACATGTACTCTAAACAACTGCTGACATCTTTTATGCAAGCAGGTTTCAATTCTTTGAACTGCCTGCAAAGCCTCGCCTCAGCAGGCGCTAAACATCTGAACTCGAAGCTTTTAAAATTTAACAAATCAGGACCAAGATTGTTGTGCAATAATCTATCACATTAATTGTATGAGTTTCTTCCATGTGATATGAAGCAAATGTGTAAACAAAAGTCTTAGACTGAAACAAAGATGTTCCACACCACATTATATGCCACTATTATGGATAGAACATCTCAATGTGAACAAGACGACTACTAAAAAGAATTTAGTCAGTCATTTAATTAATAACCGTTGTCTCCTAAAACTGGATTATGCATTCATGCCAGCTCCTTGACACAACTAAAATGTTCTTAGTCTGCTTTGGCAACAAAGTGAGCTTATAACACACACACTTGTGGCTTTGAAACAGCTAACACATTTTCAAACACACAATTATTTTGCCAAAGAACCTGCATCATCAAGCCCTTCACTATGCACATAAAAGTTAGTGGCTTCATTATTTTATTTTCCCTCTTTACCTGCAACAATTCCTTTGTTTTTTTACTTATTCATAACCCCTCCTGATGCACGATGATTAAAAAAAGATGTGCAGTGTTTAGTATCATACATTAAACTCAACTGGTAAATAAGATCCTTTAGTGTATATTCACTCTTTGTGTTAGTATATTACAACTTCTACTAGCCTAAACTTCTCCTAATCTACTTAATACACTAATTTAGTCTTCTAAAAACAACTATTATCCTGAAGAAACTTGACCTAAGCAATTTAAAATGCGAGCATAATGCCTACTTATGTTACAGCAAGATGCAAACAAAGATTTTCCAATTGTGATAACAGAGAGGTTGATAAATACTGTAAAAAAGTTGGATGAATTTCTGATCTTTGCAAAGGTTTGTTATATATTATTTATAATTTTGTACTGGGACAACAATCTGGATTAAATCTGACCAAGTAAAACTATGTCTAACATGATACAGAAACGAAACTTTGCAATCTCCACAACTGATAAACTATTGTCAAACATAGATGTGGAATAGCTGCATCTCTTAGACGGAGCTCATCACAACAAACACTTATAGAACAAGTTCAGTCCTTTTACAATCAAAGCATGTTGCGTTTGCAGCAACTTAAATGTTAGTGTTTTATGTTTTCTTTGTCAAACATTTATGGGAAGGAAAAAATCATGACAAATGCAGTTTATATGAACTAATCATCAGTTACTGTGTTAAAATTATACCTCAACAAAATGCATGATTCAAGATTTACGCAATGCAGTTTGCAAAATAGACACATGAATCACTGAGGTGGTTCCTCACATCTATATCAATTCATATTTACACTCTAAACTATATCCATCTCCCTCTCCTGAATTTTTACTGGTACTAACATCCTGCAAAGCTTTTAACCAAATCAGGACAGATAATGTGCCCAATGAATCCCATTACTGTTTACGAGACATCTTACTGCTGCAAAAGAGCAAGACAGAGGCCGTTATTGTGCTGTTTCTAAACAAACACAAAGCACTCCACAGTGCAGAGACATGTGCCAGCTTTGTGAAATGAAATGGCCTTAATGAATTTCACCTTCACGGGACCTTATAAAACACAAGAGCTTAACTCTCTTCCCTCAGAAAAAGAGCAAAAGAACAGATGCATGAGGTGAGGACATGGTGAGAATAACATTTTTATGCTGTGTGAGCAACAGTACAAGGAGATTAAAAAAAATATAAGAGCTTCTGATGTCTGGTTAGATTCTGACTAATCAAACAGGCTGCATGAAAAAGCATTAGAGCAACTTCCTCCTGACAAGCTGTTATTTATAAAGGTAATAATATTTTATTAAAAAGTCACCCTGCAGCTGTGGACAGTTAGCATTTTCCTTGTGTAAGTCATCAAAAAGAGACAATAAGAAAGGACAAAGATGTAATATTGTGTCTTTTGTTAACTCAGACTTAACTTCTTAATAGTAGTAATGCTTCCGTACATTTTCCATTGTTGTTAAACTGGCTGACACTTGGTATTGCTCATTTCCAAACCATCCAGTCTGTAAAAACCAGTCAATTGCATTGTACACCCGCTGTGACAAAGCCAAAGAAAATACCCTCTGCTCTGTGGGGAATGGACAAGTCACCAAAACATCTTGATAGCGCATGTACCTTTTGCCTTGGCAAAAGAGGAAACAGTTAAACTAAAGCCCCGGGGCCAAACCTAAACAGGAAATCGAGCGGATTTCACAGAAAGTTGTGTCACAGAGAGCAGAGTTAGACTTTAGTTGTGCGTTTTATTAACATTCAAATATTTTAATCAAATTGAAAAATTGTAGAAATCCAACTTTGCTTTCATTTTATTGGGCGAATGCTTTGAGTGGTTAACCCATACAAACTTCAATACCTACAGCTTTGATGCCGCCACATAAGCACTCACTTCTCAACGTCTTCATTGAAAGCAAGGCAGTATATATTTACAGTTATTATATCATATTAAAGGTAAATGCTAGTGTATGTTAAATACATATGATTATTTTAGTCCTACTTATAAGACATTTATTCATGATCAAAGTTTCTCTATTGTTTAGCTTTTTCTATATAGTTTCCTTTCCAAAAAAATTAGAAAAGCAATTCTGCTTTAAGCTGCTTTGCCAATGATCAAGCAAGTATAATACAGGACTGTCTCAGAAATTAGAATATTGTGAAAAAGTCCTTTATTTCCTGTAATGCAATTAAAAAACATGAAATG
>JBAMIG010000016.1:13773355-13784839 GCA_037177335.1 Kiunga ballochi | reverse complement strand
TTCATGTTTTTTAATTGCATTACAGGAAATAAAGAACGTTTTCACAATATTCTAATTTTCTGAGACAGTCCTGTATATATATTACGATCAACTACAGGGTAAGATTGCGCTCTGTGCCACAGTATGTCAAATATCCACATGAGAAAGACATTATGGGTGACTATAAATCTGTGTATGATTCCATTAAAGTTGAGACAACTCAATCTTTCTCACTTCTATTATGCGTATTACTTAGGCTGAATTTAAATTGCATATAAAGAACAACATTTTCACTTGCTAACTTCCTTTCCAAGGCAACATCTTAATGTGGCTGACAGGGCAGGGAGCCTCTGACCTTAAACTCTGATGCAAGACTTGAGGGACATTGTTTCTCTTTAGTATTTCAACATTAAAATAATATCTTGCCCCAAAAGTACAGCCTAAACTCAATCCAGCAGCAGATTACATTCGTTGTGCCAGTTCACAGCTACCTGCCATAAAGGAGTTCATGACCTTAGTGCTACCCCACCATGAAGTGTCAACCAAGATAAACCCTTTAGTGGCTCTGTCCTATGTCCTCCATCTGCATCAATATACAACTGAATGTGAGATATATCAACTATTAAGCGGGACAGTAGAATTATGATTCATTTTCTGGCCCTTCCCCCAACTATGGCACGTAAAATGGCTTCCTGGAATAGCATATCAGCTGTCTCTTTAGTGGAGAACACTTTATTCTGCGTTCCTACACACTTAATTATAATGCAAATAAGTAAGTAAAGTAATAACATTGAGAGCAATCGGGTGTAAAATGTACAGGATACATTGTGACGCTAAGGAGAAGCAAACTCAAAGTTTTCCCTCGTCCAGTGCGAAAACTGAAGGTTAGCATTGCTTTAGGATTAGTTACACAGTGTGACAGACAACAAACAAGTTAGATAATGGCTTGGATTTCCCAGCTTTGAACTAAACAAAAACGTATCTTGCGACACTTATACAATTACATGAACATCTATTTTAAAATCACGGGGGAAAAGAATACCTCAATAAATAAATACATATAACTATAAATTCCCCATGTGTTTTTACAACACTGTTCTATTTAACAGATAGTAAATATATGTCAACAAAAACAGACACACAGTACGTCATGATCTATTAGTGAACATTACAGGAACAAAAAAAACTAAATCATGCGATCAATGCGATGTTTGCTTCAGATTTCCAGAAGGAAAAGCCTGTGTACGTACAGAAGTAACATCGGGCAAAATCATGCTTTAAATGATGAGATTTTCTCAACACTCATTAGAAACCACAGTGTCTAACCCTGTCTTTGGCTAAAGGCTAGCGTGCTATTTACCGGAGTACCTGCATCTTTAAGCATTACGTTCACTAAACAAACCTGCTAGCTGCGTTCAGCGGCTAGGCTAGTGGCTAGCTAGCTACGGAGCTATTATTTTTTTGCGGAAACTGTAATTAACATTAGCCCAAAATGGGAGACAATTTTGGGTTACAGTTAGTATTTACATAATGTATTTTGTAATAAACAGCTTCCTCACCTCTTGTCTTCTTTTTAGGCCCAAACCATTCTAGCTATTGGAAAGCTCTTTTCTCTTTGTCTTTTCCACTTCCAGTTAGACGCAAAATGGACTCAGCAAAACGCTATAACAGCTAAAATACAAAAAACAAATGGACGGTGTTCATAATTTTCTTAAAACGCAGCTGTACATCGAGTGGAAAATAAAACAAAATCATTTTCCCTCACGTTCATTTTTTTTTACTCCTGAACATAAGTGACTGATAGGTAAGACTGCTAGCTAAGTTAAGCAGCCAGCAGGTACCACCACAGACAGGACTGGATGCATGGATGGTAGCAAACGGAGCTGCCTTCACAGTCTGTCGGAAATATGTCAAACGTAGTGCCTAACCTTATTAACTGGTTGGTAAAACCATTTAGAAACATGACGTTGGAAACAGATGTATACTCTTTTAATATTAATTTGATCCTTATTTATTATTCATATGGATCATGAACAACATTACGGACTCTTTTAATCTACCTCACTGTGATTGTAAAAATACGATAGTAGAAATGTCCAATTCCGAAATGAGAAGTAATACTAAACAAAAAACACCTTCAATATTACAAATATATTTGCCCTTATTTTTTTACATTAAATTAATAGCTAGTTGAAAAAAGTTAATAATTCCTACGGAATTAGAATGCAACACTTCAGTGACGCAGAGCTAGCTCATTCTTGACGTTCGAGAGTGTCATTGTTTCCCGCTGTTCATTGATAACCTGTCTTTTTGAATGCAGCTACTACAACGCAACACTGCTGAATTTTGTTTACATAAACTTTATGAAGTGAAGACGTGTGAAAACACATATTTTTTTTCCAGTCAATTGACAATAACTCAACGGGATAAAATTGCTGCCTTTTTCTGTGCACAGGTGAAGTAGCCTAAATACAAACGAATGCAATTAAGTTTTGCCAAAAAGCCAAAAGAGAGGGATCACACCACAAACTAACATTCAGCATCTTTCAAAGCTTTAGGAAAGCAGGTTAAAAGGCAAGACTCGTGCCAACAGCTTGACTTCTGGATATCTGATACATTAATTATTTGGAAAAGTTTGCATAAAGTTCCCTTCTGACAGTGTGTTTTACATGAAATGTCTTTGTGCATAATATCTTTATTATTTATAATATGTTAAAGGTGATTTTTAACTTTGATCCAATTATTGTTTGCTTAGTTGCTATGGCATGCCAGAAGCAACTATAGGCTCATTGATAATGGGCTCTGAAGTCATAAAAACTAGATTGGGACAGTCCTGGTCTGGACCCCTTTATGTCACAATGTTGCATTTGTATAGATTATTTATTTTGGTATTTATTTAATTTTTAATAAAATGGCTTTCCGTATTCCAGTGACCTGTCAGACTTAAAATTACTCTAACCTCTAAGCTGCATTTGTCTCCAACTTTAAATGACAGCTCAAATTTATCCAAAAATATTCTCCAACCAGATATAAGCATCCCTGCAAACGCTGTCAGGCACTGAGAGATTAACTGCTTCCCAAAAAAACAATCCTCATTAGTTATTTTATTGTCAAATTCAATATAAAAAAGGGTCCAAGTTTAACAAAACCATTTACAGAGCAGGAAACAAAAACAAGCTAAGTTTTTATTATTATCAATGAAATGCAGTCATAGCAACTAAACTATTTTACTAATCCTTTAAATGGTTACATTTATGTGATACATTTTACATTTTGTGATGCTTATTTAAAGGCTATGACCTGAACAGACGAGTTCAAATAAAACAGTAGAAAATTACTGAATTTAATGCAAATTATCCATTATAACTTTTTTTTTTTTTTACATAAAGTTTATTCTCAGTAAAAACACAAACATGAGCAGACTTCACAGTAAAATAACAGAGAAAAGTATCAAAACAAAATAATATTGTTTCCTGTTCTTGTCCACTATCAACCGACCTCTGTCCCATCTGTTGGTCTCTAGAAGTTTTATTCAGAAAAAGAAGAAAACAAAAACAAAACCCTACATGCTTATTTCTTCTTTTTCTTCTTCCTTGGTGGTCCTTGATCTGAATCACTGCTGCTTGCTGAGTCTGAGCTGCCCGAGGATGAAGAGGAAGAGGAAGATGAGGAGGAGGAGGAAGAAGAGCTGTTGTCACTGTCACTGCTGCTGTCGCTGTCATCTGAAGAGAAGCTAGAGTCGTCGCTGCTGTCTGATGAATCACTGGAAGAGTCGCTGCTGCTGTCGCTGTTGTCTTTAGCCCTGGAGCAGGGGGAGAGGGGGAACAAGAGGGGATGACACCGAGGGGTTTGTGGAGGAAGTGAAGGTCTCATGCTGTACCTGTTGTTCTTACTGATGCGTTACATTAGCTGTAATAGCTACTGTGGTGGTTTAAAAAAAAAAAAAAAACAAAGGAAACTGTTTTATACTTTTAGTTTTTCCATGGTCTGTTTACTGACAACATCTGTAATGCTTCAAAAGCAGCTTCACTCAAACTAAAAGGAAGTAATTGGGAACACTGCATGCACACACACTCTTCTTATCAGCCTTTGGATGTTGAACAGACCTTTGTTGTCATATTAGTTTTGCC
Source organism: Kiunga ballochi (assembly GCA_037177335.1). NCBI lineage: Eukaryota > Metazoa > Chordata > Actinopteri > Atheriniformes > Pseudomugilidae > Kiunga > Kiunga ballochi. The sequence goes on along the minus strand of JBAMIG010000016.1, from coordinate 13,780,730 downwards.
TATCCGGATCTCTGTGTCTATTATAAGCAGGGAGCAAAATATAGTTATCAACGTGATCTCATGCTCATTTCTCCACAGTCACCAGCCAGTGATTCATCTGTCTCTTTGGTGACGGCAACTGTTCCTAGTGCCAACAAACATACGTTTAATAAAAGTAAAAGATTAAACTTTTTTCCCCTTTAAAAGACATTTTCAATGCCACAAACAGCATTTATAACAGATTCCACCTAAAGCGCTTTAACACTGTTACATTCACTCATACAGCACTTCTACTTTTTACTAAGTGCTTTGTTCTGTAACACACATTTGTATCCTGATAGACACATAGGGAAGTAACATGAGGTACAGTGCCTTGCTCGAGGACATTTTGGCATGTATTTAACTTGGAATCAAATCACAGACTTTCAGGTTTGCAGACAACTAGTGTTCCTCCTCCTGAGCTACAGTGGCCCTGGTTAGCCTGCATAAACGCTCAATGGCTGGAGAAAGATGGAGACCAGACAAGACTGACAAATGAGCAGCTAGAAGGGGAGGGTCAAATCGATTACAGTTAATTTACAGTCCCAAAAGATAACAGATTTAAAGTTCTGAGAATAAAAATGCATCACTTATGGGGTGTCTGTGAACTCTTCAGCCAATCGGGTATAAGCTGTGCCATCGGCTGGAGGTGAGAGTCTGCGTTGCCTGATCTATTTGGGCTACAGATGTGTAGCAGCAGCAAGGTTTTAAATAAAAGAAAACAGTGACTTTCTGCTAAAGTTACATAAGATTTCTAAGCAGGAAGCATCCTCGTAGATTAAATAAGTTATAAAATGCATGTTTTTTTCCGTTGTTTCAGATCCCTGTCCCTGAAAATGCTCAAAGAGCTGAAAGCGATTTGTGAAGCTTTGTCAAGACAAATTATTCTGTTAAAAGCTACTTTGAAAATATTTAATTGTTAAAAACATCATATGTGCTGTTCTTATCCCTTTAAAAGCAAACAAGGATAATAAACAGAACAATTTAAAAAATTAGTTACATGTTTGAGTTCTGATTAAGATCAGCATATTTAATTAAAAAAAAAACACAGAAAAATAATTAAAAGTACATCTGTAGAGTCAAACTTTCCTTTGCTGAAAGAAATATGATGCATGGATATCGGAAACATTACCATACGTGCATGTAGTTGCAACATTCTCCACTAGGTGGCACCATGGAGTCGCACTTATGTCCTTAATGTTTACAACAGATTATTTCCTCTAAATTAAAAACAAAAGCAATGCAGCAAAAAATGATCACGTGCACCCACCGGCCACTTTATTAGGTACACCTATTCAATTGTTTCTTCACATAAATAATCAGGAAATCACATCAAAGCAGCTTGTTGCATTTAGGCATGTAGTGTTAAATAATGGAACAGAAAACAGCAACAGATCACAGAGGGAGCTCCTTAGTGCCAATTAAGCATCATTTAAATGCCACAGCTTACCTAAGTATTGTTGCTGACCTATGTCTATCCCTTCATTACAACCGTGTAGCATCTTCTGATGGCTACTTCTGGCATGGCTAGTGCACCATGTCACAGACTTCAAATAACAATGAGTTCACTGTTCTCTTATCCTCCACAGTCACTGCATCTCCATCCGACTGATGCAGGATTTGGGATGTGATGAAACAAGAGTTTCTCAACATGGATGTGAAGCAGACATATCTGCATCAATCATGTGATGCCATTACGTTAATCTGGAGCAAAATCTCAGGATTTTTTTCTCCAACACCCCGTTGAATCCACGGCACTAAGAATTAAGATGGGTGGATCTAAGAGCAAAAGAGGGTCTGACTCAGTAGAAGCAAGGTATACTTAATAAAGCGGCTGTGGGGGGATATTTAAAGCTGGACAAAAGGGAAAGAAAGTAAAAAGTATATTTAAAAAAAAGTGCTGCTATATAATATTTTATTTTTAACCAACTAACTTGATTTTACAGATTTGATTCAGACACTTGAAATGTAATTTCTCTTGGGATCATCTCAGACTTCCACTGAATACACTAAATTTGTTCTATGGTTTTATGAATTCAGACACATAAAACAAGACTAGCAAGCCCACCTGATTAAAAAAAAAACTAAAAACAAACTGTGCAATACCTCGTTTCATAGAACCTAAAGCATCCCCATCTAGATCTGCATAAAAAGTATCTCCTCAAGTTGCTACTTAAAATCATGATAAATGCCCAGATGTCAGGCGAAGAGTCCAATGCTGCAGCTGATTTCTTTACTGGCTACAACCAATACTTAACACATAAACAATTAAATACCAAAAAAAAAACATAGCTAGTTGATCTTGTGAAAAATAATAGCAGCCATAGTCATAAAAACAAATACTCTTAAAATCATCCTCTTAAATAATTCTCTTTATGCTTTGATCATAACGATCCATTACTCACTTCTTTTTCATCTTCTTCTCGCTCAAAACTTCACTTCCTGGTCTGTAAACAAAGCAAATAAATCTCATTTAATATCAAGCTCAGCTTTGATTTAACTGCAAAGGCAAGTTGGAAAAGAAATATGTTTGTTGCATGTTTTTTAAAGAAGCATTCATTTGTATAAAAAAGGTGTTTGATGCATGTCTGATCAAGCATATTCAATCAATTGCATTTATTTATTTGTTCTGCTTTGTACTTGTAGCTTTGTATAATGAGACATACACAGCATTTATTCTATTTGCACAGCTAATAAATATATAATTTTTTATCATAATACTCAAACACACTGCTCTCTTCAGGAACCAAACATGAGTGGCTGGATAAGAAAGAGAAAACAAACTGGAAACAGGAAAACTATATCTTACCCTGTAATACTGAGAGGCTTGTTTTCAACCTCCTTTAATTTCTTTTTCATCTCAACTGTTCTTGATGGCCTGTGCACATACTTCCGTTTCCCCGTGCACTCATAGGTCCAGTGTCCCATCTCTAAACACTTCTGGCAGCGTACATTTTGTTTGTTTGCCTCCCTGTGCATGCAATAAAACATGAGTGCGAGATGTTCAAATGTCACATAATGGCATGAATTACATCAAATCTGCTGCAGTTACTTTCTCTTGTGGCAGCAAAATACTGCATGTTTGATTTAAACGCAGCTTTAGAAGAGTAAATAAAATAGCTAACATGAAATAACTTTACATGGCGAGTGCGACGGCGATGCATTCAGGAACAGATCTTGTCTAACATTGACACTGTTGTGTCTGAATGGGATGTCGGGCCGCATAACTAAACGAACCTAAATTTTAGAGACCTGAACACACATTTAACATTCAACACAGTGATTTTTTTTTTGTTTGCCCTGATGACCGAGGCGGTGGCTTTTCTTGTGGCGAGTTTTTTCTTGTAAAAGTATACAGGAAAAAATATAGCATGTTTTTTAGCTCCTGTCTTTTGCAAGTATTACTATGAAAACTCTACTTTTGCAATGCTCTGCACTGTACAACAATGTAACAGAGTCCGTTTGTAGTAAGTGAACATGGGTTTACCCTCAATTTCACATACACACAATTTTTTAATTATTTTTCTCAAATCTTTTCTTGTGAGTTTTTTTTGTTAATCAAGCTGATTGCTTGTTTCTCTTGCAATATGTGGCAACATTGCCCTGCAAGTTTGCTGTGGCATTCTATCTGAAAAAACATATCCTGCAGTATTGAAAGTTTCCCCAAATTAAACACAACTGATTCAAATGAACGTAATCTCAACAGCTAGTTCTGCACATGTCAATGAGCCATTCATATGAATCTGGTGTGTTACCGCAATGAGGCATGGAAGACCTGCAGGACACCGGGCCTCAATGATCCCTGCCATAATATACATTAACAATATTGCAACATGTGTTTCTTCTCCTGAAATAATTATTCATTGACATTTTTTCATATTTTAAAACTTTTATGCATCATAAAATTTTATTGAAATATTTCCAGAGCAATTTTCTTGCAACTTGCCTGACCTGATCTTTGAAATTCAAACATAAGTGTTTGAGGCGTCTTGCCAAACCGAACTGTAAGCGAGCATAGGGCTCCTGGTTAGACTTGATTGGAGTCAGAACGACGTTCAGACTTCTTTAGGGTTACTGCGCATTTGTCCATTTTAAACTTTAAGATGTTAATCGATTGAAGGAACACAAAAATGTTACCATAATTTTATTTAGTTACACAATTTACAGTGTAATACTCACGCTTGTCTCCTGGCTATAAGTCTATGCATAGGAGTCGCCATGTTCTTCTTCTTCGACTATTTTTTTGGAGGTTGGCACGAAAGTTTGAAAGTGCATCTACCGCCACCAACTGCAGTGGCTGCAACCCACACTACATGTAATTTGTGAGGAAGTTTTAATTTGAGGTTTTAATAGTCACTGGTGTTTAACTGTGCAATTGTTTAAAAAAATATAAAAACCCAAAGCTTGGAAAATCTTATAACATCAACAGGAAATTCACTCTATTTCTCCAAAAAGCTCGCGTTTTCGAGAACACTCTTTCACGTGGTTATGGAAAAGTCCAGAGATATCTAGAACTACTTAAATCTCGCGATGGTTCCAGGGATGCTGCGAGACGTCAGTAAGACCACCTTGCTGCAGCTTGCCAGCACTGATCACAGACGCCGGTCTCTGTAAGCGGTGTGGGTTATGATAATAAGAGGCTCTCTTTAACGTAGCGTACCATAACTTTAATTGGCTTTCGCATAATTTTTTAGATATTTTTTTTACATTACTTTCTGAAGGAACACTGTAGATATTCTTGAAGCTTAAAGACAGACGTACCGCAGAAGATGTCAGTAGTGGGATTTGACTTGGGCTTTCAAAGCTGCTATGTAGCTGTAGCTCGAGCAGGAGGTATTGAGACAATTGCCAACGAGTACAGCGACAGATGTACACCGTAAGTAGAAAAAAACTACGTGTTGTCTGTTTTTGGTGTCGTGGAATAATAACGATGTAAGTGAGAGATATAACTTTGTAATTTGTCTTGCTGTTGTCACGGTAATGCACGTGAATGCAGCTTCACTGACTAGAGGCTGCTAGCTGAACTTGGACTCATGCCTTTTTTTTCCTTCATTGGAAAATTGAACTACCTAAAGCAAGATTTTACATTATGGACAAAGATGGAATGATCCAGAATTAGCCTTTAATTCACACGTTACGTTCAGTCAGTAACTCTGAGGATCGGTGGGCTAACAGGACAGCTAAGCTCTGCTTTTTCCTTCAACTGTAACGGCAGCGACTGCTCTGTTTGAAATGTTACTTTGGTCAGCCGGATTTACCGTCCGGGCGGTGTTTGTTTAAAATGTTCGCACTACACTTATAAACCCCGATCAACCGGTGTGTTCCAGTGTGGCAAAATGTGGCGTTATCTTCTGTACGATGACGACAAGGAATATTCGCTGGAATATTCTAGCAAATATTGTACCTTCTTTTTTTCCTTTCTCACTGTACACGAGAAAAAATAGTTTTTATTTTTTAATTTTATGAAAGTTTCTTTTAGTACATTTCAACATCTATTTATATTGTTTAGCTTCAGTTGCTATTTTGTCTTAATTTCCCTTCAATAATAATGATATAATTTCCCTGAGGGTGTCAACGCAAAGACATTATTAAAATGAAATCTAATTCTAAATCTAAAGTGTTACTAAAGAACAGTTACAGTAGTTTATACGTGTTATTAAATGTAAACAGCAAATAACACAAGTAATAATTGCAATGTGGGTGATTGTGTCACATATTTTGTTTCCTTAATTTTCTGGTAGACCTGCAACTATAAAGGACATTAAACATTAATTAAAAATATTTTAATAAAATTTAATAAAGATGAATGACACATTTGTCTGAAATTCAGACTTTCATATTTTCCTCTCTACAATGAGGAACATCTCCACTGAATAATCCATAAAATAAAAAATAACATGCACTTAGTTTTACAATACACTAGGCAAAGCATGTGGATTATATAGAGATTATGAGGTATTTCCTTTAACTAATCAACAGGCTTATCTGATATATGTAATCATTCCTAAAATGTTTAGTGTAATTCCTTGCTGATTATTTAGTTTATTCTAGCTCAGTTTAATATTTGTTTAGGTGCTCTTTTTTCTGACCATCAGAAGAGTTTTTTCACTCAGTTAAACATATAAATCAGGGGTGCTTAATTCTGGTCCTCAGGCCTGCTGTTTTGCTGGATTTAAATGTTTTACTGCAGCATCATACATAATTCAGACTTGTACATTAAGTCTGCTAATTGCCCGCTGATTCAAGTTAGATGTGTTGTAGCGTAGAAACTTCTAAATCCTGCAGGACAAGTTTTCTGTTTTTATTATTCAGTAGAAATAGTCAGAATTCATCCTAAATTTGCATGGTATTGTAAAAGGACTAATCAAAATATATAGATTTTAGGGTATTCATTTTTTGGGGACTGAGTAGTTTATTATATCTTATCAAAAGGGTTATCCATGTGCACATCTTTTAAATATAAATACAGGAATTTTCATGATTAAATAGGATAAAACGGTTTTAGGTTTATCAAAGTGACAAGGTGTGTACATGACCAAAGTAGGCCACTCACCAAGAAAATGCCAGTTTCTGATTTTTAGAATCAATAATAACTTTATTTTCAGATAACTGGGGATGAAAATTTAAAATATAAACATTTAAAAAAATATCATAATCCCGATACACACTAGTAGATTATCATGTCATTATTTGTTTGTTTTATTCACTTCTGTGACAACACACCTGTATGTCCAAAATAAACTGCAATAATCCACCCACAAGAGATGCATGTTAGGTCAATAGCTTTGGTTAAAGTGACTGTTTTATTATGTGTAAGTCACTTTGGAAAATGACTAGAATAGAATAGTATTGGTATTATACAGACTCTTAATATAGTCTTATAGTGTCAGTAATGTGTTATGATGTGTTTAATAAAATTTAATCATTTAGCTTTTCTTTCATAACATTTAAATATTACTCTTCCAGGTCTTTTGTATCATTTGGACCTCGAAATCGCTCAATTGGAGCTGCTGCAAAGAGCCAGGTAAAGTTAAAACAGCCACCGCATCATCCACCTCTGATTTATTTGTTTTTTCATGTATTTCTTAGAAGATGACTGAAAGTTCAACATGTAATGCACAGCTTGAAATGCCATGTCTTTTTGGCTGCTTGTTGTATTCAGGTGGTGACCAACTGTAAAAACACAGTGCAGGGCTTCAAGCACTTCCATGGCAGGGCTTTCTCAGACACTTATGTTCAGTCATCCAAGTCTAACTTGGTGTATGATCTGGCACAGGTGCCCTCAGGAGCCACTGGCATAAAAGTAAGATTACACTTCATTATATTAAATTAGTATGCAGAGCTCTCTGAATATATA
>JBAMIG010000016.1:13739821-13772842 GCA_037177335.1 Kiunga ballochi | reverse complement strand
GAGAAGGTTGTTCTTCTAAAAGCAAAAGCGCATGTGTTAAACTGTTAGCAACATTTACTTTTGATTGAATAATTGCTAGTGTAACATTGTTGTTCTGAAATGTCACCAATCGTAGGTGATGTACATGGAAGAAGAAAAAGTATTCAGTATCGAGCAGGTAACAGGCATGCTGCTGACCAAACTGAAAGAGACTGCTGAAAGTGCACTGAAGAAACCAGTAGTAGACTGTGTCATCTCGGTAAGCATTCCTGCAGACAGACGCAGTGTTTGGATGTCTAAAAATATAGGAAACCTCTTCAGTAGATTCCTCATTTTGAGATCTAGGTTGTTTAAAACATTTCTCCTTATCCATGTCTGATTTTAATGTCTTCTTTCAACATCATGTATCTGCATGACTTTAAATGTTCAAGGTGTTTTCTGAACTTGGCATTGCATTCACGTCCTGAACTTTGAGGGACAGGTGGCAGCCTCTTATGCACAGAACAAAAATCAAAACAAAACACACATTTAAAGACAAATGCTATATAAATGTATTGCCACCTGTTCATGTCACATTTGGAGCTTTCAACACCTCACCAGATGTCTTTGTCTATAAGCTTCATTTCCTCTCTCAGCACCTTTATTGGTGAAGAGTAGGAAGTGTTCTTTGAGCTCAGTGGATTCACCCATAGCACCTGTTTTGTAAGAGCATTTCTCTCATACATCAAAGCTCCGACTTTCCCTAAGCCCAAATCAGCAGTTTACATCAGCCCTGGAGATTAATAACATGTTATTATTACTTTGACCAGTAACATAATTCAGCTCTTTATATTTTCCACATGGAAATATTTTTTGTTTTGGCATCAACACAGGCTAATATTGTAACACTATCCAGATATTATGTGAGGCAGGCAAATTATACTTGGTCGGGTTAATGATTGATTAAAACATTTTTTTAGCTCTTTAAATCTTTTAGTGCAATATTAGTATTTGACACTATTGCCATGTGTGTCCGTGTTTTGTTTTCTAAATTGTTTAGGAAGACTCCTCACTTTGTCACTGTTGAATTGCATGTGTTGACTTGTAGCATGTTTTATGTTCACATAATGTTTTGTGTGTTTGTCTCCCAGGTACCAAGCTATTTCGCTGATGCAGAGAGGAGGTCTGTCATGGACGCAGCTCAGATTGCAGGTCTCAACTGTCTACGACTAATGAATGAGACCACTGCTGGTATGTAGAAATGTAGTAAACTATACAGGACATGCGTTTGAATTGTTTTAGGCCTGGGACATCCTTATGGCTGCAGCGTGTTTAGGTTTATATCATGATGCCTTTGACATGAAGGCTACGCATGTTAGCTAACAAGCTAACATGTTAAATGTGCGAGCTGCAATATTGCCTCTTAACGCTAGCGGCGCACTGCTCATGCAAACAAGATTAGAGGTAAACACAATGGCGGGTTGTTTTGAAGAACGCCTGGACATTGTTTGCAACTATTGGCATTTTTATAATTTTTCCTCCCCATTGCACAGCGGTAAACACTCGTACCTAACAGTAAGCAACAGGTTGGTAAACGGTTGTTTATGAAAATGCAGCAGAAGTATGTTACTGGTGACCTGTTAGCCAGTCAGAGTCCTGATGCTGTGACTTCAAGCATTGATTGTTTTGACAGCATGCTTGCATTGTTTACAGTATGTATACTCAGACACAGCTTACCTGGATGCTCCAGTCCTTAGTCTCTCATATATTGTTTAAATCTTTGTAGCCTTATTGCACTTTTGACACTGTCCATTGAAATAACATTCAAGTGATATTTAGTGTGAGATTTTCATGTTACTGCTGAGCAAGCATACTGAACTATTAGCTGCAAATGATGTCACATTGGTGCTAAAGCATAGCTCCAGACATGATGATCACTGCTTTATGTGTTAGTAAGTACTTGAACTAGTTGATTTTTTTTAAACAAATCCAGTAACTACATGTATATTAGAGCAACATTTGTTCAGCATTATATTGAAAACTAACTACTGAAGTGAGGTGGTGCTTTCCTGTTGTGTTGCAGTGACTCTAGCATATGGAATCTACAAGCAGGACCTGCCAGCTCCAGAGGAAAAGCCCAGGATAGTGGTGTTTGTGGATTTGGGTCACTCTGGCTATCAGGTGTCAGTTTGTGCTTTCAACAAGGGGAAGCTCAAGGTGAATGATCACATTTTCTTTTTTTTTACTTTGAGGGAAATTAGGTCATTTTAATGACTCAGCATATTATAGGTCCGAGTTCATGTGATCGTACAGAAACTGTTGAATTCTGCCACTGACTGGCTATTGTGAGTTCATCTGTACGCTGCACACTATAATATGAAAAGGAATAGAAAGAAAACGATGAGTTTTCCCAATTCTAATCATTTGTAAACCTTAAATGCAATGACCATAGTTCAGTTTTAAGTATGATGCCGTATGTCAATCACTTTTTTCCCATGCTTTTCTCTTTAAGATCCTGGCTACAGCATTTGATTCAGACCTCGGTGGGAAGGACTTTGATAACATCCTGGTAAACCACTTCTGTGAGGATTTTGCAAAGAAGTACAAACTGGATGTCAAGTCCAAGCCTCGAGCGCTTGTGCGTCTCTACCAAGAGTGTGAGAAGCTGAAGAAACTGATGAGTGCCAACTCTTCTGATCTCCCTCTCAACATTGAATGCTTCATGAATGACATTGATGTTTCTAGTAAACTAAACAGGTGAGATGCAAAGTTAATTATTCAGGGTTACAAAACATTGACTGGAACAAAGTGAATGTCAAAAGAGTAGAGCTGGAGCCTAAGAAGTGCTTTATTCTCCCATTTGGGTTACTGTCTAGGATATAGTGTATAGATGGAGCAGATTTTTTTTAAATACTGATTTAGTAAAGGTTCTGGGAAACCATCTCTGTCAAGAGTTTAACTGCATATGTGGAGTTTGAGTGAGACTATATCTATTAATAATTTATGACTGTCTATTCCCAGAGGTCAGTTTGAGGAGATGTGTGCAGGACTGCTGGCCAAAGTTGAGGGCCCCTTGCGCAGCGTCATGGAACAAACCAGTGAGTAGCAACAACTTTCCTAGTAGTTGGATTATTCCCTTTAAGCATGTTCACACTTACATGGATGAGTTTTGGGATTGCGACGGTAACCTTTTGGACAGCATGAGCATTTCCTTTTGTCCATTACTTTGTTTAATTAAACATCATCCTGTAATGATAACATCAACCAAATTAACAATCTGACATAGTTTTTGGTCAGTATTGAAAAGGAAATGGTAACATTTAAACCTAACGGTTGCATCTCATCTTTATCACCTGCTTTCTGCATCCAGAGTTGAAAAAGGAAGATATCTATGCAGTGGAGATTGTGGGCGGTGCTTCCAGAATCCCCGCCATCAAAGAGCGAATCAGCAAATTCTTCGGCAAAGAGCTGAGCACGACCCTAAATGCAGATGAGGCCGTGGCGAGGGGCTGTGCTCTGCAGGTACTGGCGCCGGTTAGGTCATACAAGACGATTAATTTTAGGCCTTTTAGTTGTAGAACTATAGCAACAGAATCTAAACTTATTGGGATGCATATAAGAAAAGTACATATTCATAATACCATTTCATATGTGTAATGGAAATCTGGTTTTTAGAGTTTAAACAGTTCCGTTTTTAAAATTTTGTTCAGGTTAAGAAATCAACTTCATCATTTTTATTTTTTATTACTTATTACTTGTATTTTTATTGCTCCCATCAGTGTGCGATCCTGTCACCAGCGTTCAAAGTCAGGGAGTTCTCCATCACAGATGTTGTTCCCTACTCCATTTCTTTAAAGTGGAATTCAGCTGCAGAGGAAGGACTGAGGTATGAGGATTTGATCCTCAGTATTAAAATCACAATGAAAAAGTGTCACGGTCTGCTCACCATTTCATAAGAGAGGCTGTGAGCGCTCGACAATATTTCTGTTTGAAAAAAACTTTGGATGCTTGTTTTCAACTTGCCAAATAGCAGACGGATGTGTGGGTTGATGGTTGAGTGGGTAGATGCCTCTGTGTGCAAATGGTGGGCCACAATACCACTTTTCTGTACTTTAACCCTTTGCTTTCTTGGGATCTGAGGGGAGAAAACAAAAAGCTACTGTTAACAAAGTCACTAATCATAATTGCTTGGCTCCATATAAAGACTGATGGATGATGAGATTCTCTGTTCTTTCTGTCTAACCAGCTGTTTGTTGGCACTGATGCTACAAACCGTTAGAGATCTGGTGACGCAGATAGTGTTAAAGATGTTTTATGACACATAATTCCTTCAGTGAGCTCAGTGGATCAGCAAACAACTGATCTGAAGGTTATAAACTAGATGAGGTAGCTCTTTAGTGGGTGGCTCAGCAAGCTGTATGCCAACTACATTTATCATGCCATGAATTTACGTAATAACTCCAATGGCTTGAGCAAATAATAAATTATACAGCTAACTTGACTCTTTAACATATTTCAATGTTTGTTTTTCTGCAGTGATTGTGAAGTGTTCCCTAAGAATCACGCAGCTCCTTTCTCAAAAGTGCTGACGTTCTACCGGAAAGAACCCTTCTCTCTTGAAGCATATTACAACAATCCCAAAGAGCTTCCCTACCCTAATGCCACAATAGGTACTGCAAGTTAAACTTTATTAATGGGTGTTTTAGTTTTCCGTTTGATGTAGGATGTTTGTATCTGTCTGAGCTTCTTCAATGGTTTAATCACTCCTAACTGGGAGAAGTGCAGGCACACATTAATCAGCTTATTCTGTTGTGAAGATAATTACTGAATTGTCCAGCTTTAACACATTTCCACACACTCTCCCTCTGCTCTGCAGGCCAGTTCTTTATCCAGAATGTGGTTCCTCAGGCATCTGGCGAGTGTGCCAAAGTCAAGGTGAAAGTGCGTGTTAATGTACACGGGGTGTTCAGCGTGTCGGGCGCATCGTTAGTAGAGGTGGTGAAACCAACTGAGGGGGAGGAGCCAATGGAGACGGACCAGATAGTAAAAGATGAGGAGGTGTGTATTTACACAGGATGTAAGGCGCAGTTTCCTGAAGAAGTAAGGTGTGTGTGTGTGTGTGTGAGAGAGAGAGAGAGAGAGAGAGAAACTGTTTAGTTTGTATTCTGTTTGAGTTTTTTCCAACTCACACCTTCACAGTTTGATCCTCCTTGTTAGTGAAACCATCACGACATTCATTCTTGCCAAGCTGTTTTCAGGCGTTTGACCTTTTTTGTCACATTTTTAGTCTTTCAGGAGGGAAAGAAACACATTGATTGGCACAAATTCATTTTAATCTGTTACAGTCGGTACAAACAAGTACCGACAAATCCTAAATCCACATAGATGAATGTTAACCAGGGGGAATTTGGCTTCCTTAGTCATTCCTCCATACCCTCTGTTTTCTCACCGTTCACCAGAACAAAATGCAGGTGGACCAAGAGGATCACAAACAACCATCTGGAGGGGATGAAGAGAAGAAAACAGAGGCTGAAGAAATGGAGGTGAATTGTGGGGCACGGCATCCGATCACTCCTGCAATAAGACCACACTTTGTAAAATGCATACAAAGCAGTAATAATGCAGTTTCTACCATTTTTGGAGAAATGGAGATGGAAAAAAGCCTTGAGTTTTCCCCCAGTGTTAATAAATACACACTACAAAGTAGAAGAAAGTAGGAAGATGGCAAAGTCAGTGTGTGTTGTGACTGCTGCATCAGTGAGAACGATAAAGATGCCTAGAAATTAAACAAAGCTACATAAATGTCTGATCTTTAAAACGTTGTGCTTCTGAGAAATTTTGTGGGCACCCAAAGTTTATAACATTCGTCATGTGCATTTCTGGAGCCATCTTTGCCCTGCAGCGTCCTGAGGCTGAGAAATAGCACTTTGTTTTTGCAGTGTGCTGCATCATGTGACAGCTGCATGTTGGGTCCTGGCCACATTACTCACCAATAACCAGATATAACCAGATAACACATTCACTGTTTTTAACATTCACCATGCCTAATACAGCAAAAATGCAAGATATGATCAGAGGAAGCAAAGAAAATGTGAAAGTGACTAAGCAAAAGATGGAAAATGTAAAGTAAATGGGAAAGAAAAGGGGAATAAAGAGGAGATGGAGAAAAATGAGGGAACTTCACACTGACTGGATGTTTCTCTGACATGATGTAAGACGGATTTATTAAGTCATTTAAAATGACAGCCACTGGTTTCCTTTCTTACCATGTAAAATCTCACCTATAACATCCAGCATACTAAAAGCACTGAAAAGCAGTTTGTGTCCCCCTTTTTCTAGACATCTACAGAGGACGCTAAGCAGGAGAAGAAGAATGATCAGCCTCCTCAGGCGAAGAAGCCCAAAGTAAAAACAAAGACGGTGGATCTACCCATAGAGAACAAGCTGCAGTGGCAGCTGGCCACTCAAGAGCTTAATGTGTTTGTGGAGAACGAGGTAATGCTCTAAAAATCCCCAGGAATGTCGAGCATGCTCACAGTATTGGTCCAAGCAGCATGCTGGAAAGCCTCTTCCTGCTAAATTTGCCCCTTAACAAAGCAATAACCCATTAGATAGTTTTTGATTGTACTAATGTATCTTTTAAAAATTGTATTTCAAAAACACTTTGCTGTCTCCAGTAGATCATAATGACTTTGCTACTCTTAACCTTCATTAGCTGACATTTTAAAATGTCTGGTTAAGTTTAATGTTTAACTCCTATTTGACTCATTGTTACGGATGTTTTATAAGCAGAGTTTAAACATGAAATTCGCTGCTTCTTCCAGGGGAAGATGATCATGCAGGACAAGCTTGAGAAGGAGAGAAATGATGCAAAGAACAATGTGGAAGAATACGTGTATGACATGAGGGACAAGCTACACGGAGTCCTGGAGAAGTTTGTGAATGAAGTTGTGAGTAGACTTCAGATTTCTCATCTCACAGGTTTATTTTTTTTTTTACCCTTTTAGGAAGTTAAACAAACTGACTTCATGTACGATTTCAGGAACGAGATGCTTTCTCTTTGAAACTGGAGGACACAGAGACCTGGCTATATGAGGATGGAGAGGACCAACAGAAGCAAGTTTATATTGACAAACTCGCAGAACTGAAGGTAAAGGGCATTCTCCAAAACAAGAGGTTTAATAATGTTCACAGCTTATTCAGATGACTTATTGCACCGTTTAGCAATCATGTCTGATTACCTTGCTGGATTGTGGCTTGATGAGACCAGTTGTTGTTGTTTTTATAGAAAATAGGTCAACCTATTCATGAGAGATGCATGGAGGCTGAGGAGAGACCAAAAGCATTTGAAGAACTTGGCAGACAGATTCAGATGTACATGAAGATCACTGAAGCCTACAAAGCAAAGGTAAATGTCAGTGAAACAGCGTTGCTGTTATGAGCAGCAAGTAATTCAGACTATTATGGGCTAAGTTGAACAAGCATCATTAAGTTGCCACTGTGCAGGAGGAGCAGTACGATCACCTCGATGAGCTAGAGGTTACCCGGGTGGACAAGCAGATCAAAGAAGCCATGGACTGGTTGAACAACAAGATGAACCAGCAGAACAGTCAGGACCTCACTTTGGACCCAGTGGTCAAAGTTGTAGACATCATAGCCAAGACTAAGGTAAAAAAAAAAAAAAAAGCTTTTTCAGCTGCAAATGATACAGATGTTGTTATGTTTCAATTCTCTTAAACTTCTGCTCAGTTCAGTCGAAAACTAAAGGAAAAATGTAAATTTTCATTCATCACCTTATTTTTCTTTGCTTGTGTGTAGGAGCTTTATTCATCCTGCAACCCTGTGGTGTCCAAACCAAAGCCCAAGGTGGAACCTCCTAAAGAAGAGAAGACAGAGAATGGGCCAGTCAATGGGCAGGAGGGAAAAGAGAGCCCGTCATGCAACCCAGACAAAGCAGCTTCCACCGGCACGGATCAGGAAACGACAGGCAGCAAGCTGCCCGAAATGGACATTGACTAACTCGATGCTGCCGACCTCAGCTTCCCCTCCGTTTGCTCTGCCACTCCCTTTCTGTTGAGATTGTTATTGAGGATACAATAGCCTTTCTTGAAAACACAGATAGCAGCATCCCTTATCAATAGCTTACATCAGTTCACCTAATGGCATGTCTTTTCTTATTTTCTTTGAATACAAAAGTTCTGCTTAATATTGACTGGACTGCTTTGTGACAAAGTGGGTGAAGACTGCTTTCTCTGTGCAGCTTTGATGGCTCTGGTGTTAAAGATTGTAATATGCAGCATCTTCTGAGCACATTTAAGCTACGAATGTAAGATTTAATGGATTCTCAGAAGTAAACACACAGAATGAATAAATATGTAATATATTGTGTCTAAATGAGGTATAGACGCAGTGGGTTTGATTTGTTTCCAGTTGTAAATGTCATGTAGGATGTTTGTTTTCTTTACTCCCACCACAGAAAGTTGCATTTCCTGATTTATTATATTTTCACTTAATGAGGAGTAATTTTTTTTTCTTAGTTCTGAATGTTGAAAGTAGATATTAGAAGTTACTGTCATGCAGTATTTCACTGTTCTGCTTTTCTCATTTAAAAGCAATGGTCTGTTCTCTGGTACACTTGTATTTTTATTTTCTTTGGGGCTTTTTTTCTACTCAATGTGATTGCAGGTCCAACAAATCACCTTTTGGGTGCTGATGTTGTTGCCACATCACAAAAAAATAAAATCTTGACAAAAACAAAAAATAAGTCGATTGTTGTTGAGCAATATAGATGTTTGTAAATAATATAATAAAACAATCCTAGAAGTGGGATTGAATAATCTAGATCACATTTCTGCTATAAAAATAGCTAAAATATTTTATTTAGCAATATTTGGAACCAAAATAATCTCAAAGCATATGTTGTGTCATGCATATCTCTCCCAGTCATGAAACTGGTGGTTTTACTGGTTTGATTCAAAGTGTGTTAATACAAGTGACATGCAGGCGGCAGTGTCACGCTGTCGACAGAACCAATCAGAGGGCAGAAGTCACTGGTACTTTGGTCGGATAAGGTGAGAAACATGTTCATTTTAAACACTTAATGTGTGCTTCTGTGGTAAATCTGTTGTTATAGTTTGACACAATGGTATCAAATACAAACTTACTGCCCCAAACAGAGCTCTGCCACCTAATACCCGCTACAAAAACCACTGTTTACATTAGCTTACATTAGCTAGCCACTTGTAATGAATGCGTTTCTCCTAGTTACAAAACTACCTCATTTTATATTTAGCGGCTTAAAGTTGGTCAGCTGTCTTCAACTAGCTGTAAAACTTCATGCCTGGTGACTAATTAGTTATCAGTAATCAGCATTTATGTCTTACATGGTTCAGGTTTTGGATGCTAACGTTTAGGCTATAAAGTAGCTTAGCAATTGCTAAGCTATAGCATTTACATAAAGTCTTCTGCTTTCCCGGTTTACAAATTAAACTTAAATATTAACCGCGTGATAAAGAGCTGTAAAATACAAAATGCTCTTAATTAATAACACTTTATAAGCTAAATTTTTCTAAGCGTTTGCTACTTGTTTGGCTTTGTGGTTTATGCAGGTTCTATTATTGTTGTTATTATAACTATTATTACAGGAATGTAAATGTCTGAGGATAAGGAAGCCCAGGAAGATGAGCTACTTGCTTTGGCAAGTATCTATGATGAAGAGGAGTTTCAGCGAGCGGGCTCAGCACAGGGAGGAGAGATCCAGCTCTGTTTAGAACTCCCCCCTGATTTTAAGGTGGTTGTAAAAGGTAAAGGTATCAGTAAGGTTGTGTGCAGATGAAAAACAAAATAGATGTTTGTTTTTTTAATTGTGTAAAAAGTTTAATAACCCTAAGATGAAACGGATCCATACAAAAAACACATACAAGTTATCTTTATGCAATAATGCACTCACTAGTTACATTTTTTACTTTGACTTCCCGTGCAAAATTTTGACACTGATTTAAACATAAAAACAAAAAATAGAAGTATTTAAAATGATCAAACATTTCTTTTTGCAGCATCTCACATTGACCTTCATGCACATCGCAACTTTTTAGTTCAATGCAGATTGTCTTAAGCTACACTGATTTAGTTTAATAATGAATGTGACTAAATGTGATCAATGTTGCAGGAGAGAAGACGGCTGAATACGCCGTCTGCTTTCTTCCTCCGTTGGTTCTCAATTTTGAGCTCCCTGAAAACTATCCATCCACATGTCCACCTCTTTTCACTCTCAGCTCTAAATGGATGACCAAAGTTCAAGTAAGAGACCTAATTTATCTGCTCTTTATCCTGCATGTGTTGGTTAGGTAGAACATTCAAACTGAGACGTAATTATAGCAAAATGTATTTATATTAATAGTGCTGTTTAAATGACTCGTGTTAGTTCATGCTCTTCACTGATTCTTTCTCTTTTCCTTTTCAAACCCTTCAGTTGAGCTCTCTTTGTCGACGCCTGGATGAGTTGTGGGAGGAAAACCAAGGCTCTGTGGTTCTTTTCACATGGATCCAGTTCCTCAAAGAGGATGCGCTGGACTTTTTGGGCATCCAGGCTCCTCTTGAGCTCATTAGGAGCAGCAGTAAGGCGAGCAGTGAAAGAAGAAAACCTGACTCTGCAATCACAGGTACAATATAAAGATTTAAAATGAAATAAAAAGTACTTTAAACCCCCAAAGGGAAATTATATTGTTTTGATTGGTTTTAATTAAATGAATGCTGTTTTTGGGTTATATTAATCTGCATCTCTATTGGTACTGCATCTGTCTGGTTGCTTAATATGGTTCAGGTTTATATCCCATAATGCACAGTGAAGATATTTTTCTTCCATTAAAAATCAGGTTTTTGCTTTTTTTGTTTGGTCCAGATTGCGACTGTCAATCTGAAAAACCCGATGGGAAGAAAACCGAGTTGAAAAAAGAAAAGTTTGACCAGCTCTTATCATCATCATCATCATCATCACAACTGGACCCCCGGGCCGTTGTTTTGATGGACCCACGTGCGGACCCCCTGCCTCAGCTCCTGGACTTTGACGAGGCCCAGCAGCAGAAGGTGTTTGACAACAAGGTGTTCTGCTGTGGCATCTGCTTCGTGGAGAAGCTGGGCTCCAGCTGTCTCTGTTTTAAGGAGTGCCAACATGTTTACTGCAAAGCCTGCATGACTGAATACTTCCAGATCCAAATACGGGATGGCAATGTTCAGTGCCTTAATTGTCCTGAGCCCAAATGTACCTCGCTCGCCACGCCCTCACAGGTAAGACGGTAAAATATCCAGACATGTATAAGGCGCTGCACCCACTTCCACCTTTTCCTGCTTTATCCTTCAGGTGAAACAGCTTGTCGATGAGGAGCTGTTTGCTCGATATGATCGCCTGCTGCTTCAGTCCACCTTGGACCTCATGGCCGATGTGGTCTACTGTCCCCGTCAGTACTGTGGCACCGCCGTCATGGTGGAGCCAGACACAACCATGGGGATTTGCTCTGCTTGCCAGTATGCTTTTTGCACACTTTGTAAACTCGGTTACCACGGCGTCTCCCACTGCAAAATCAATACAGGTAGAGCTACAAAACCTACCCTCAATGCATTTACTTATTATGTTTAAAAACGGCTTTAAAAGACAGTATAAATGAAAGCTGCTGGTCTTGTGCCGCAGATGATTTGCGCAACTTGAGAGACGACTACCTTTCTGCCACATCTGAGGGGAAGAAGTTCATGGAGCAGCGTTTTGGGAAAAGGGTGATCCAGAAAGCAGTGGAGGAATCCTTCAGCAGGGACTGGCTCAGTGAGAACTGCAAATGCTGCCCTCGCTGTGGAACCAACATACAGGTCTGGCCCCAGTTACTGATACCAGTCAGTGTCAGTGTCGGCTATTTTAATGTGAAATGTTTACCCATTGTGCGATGCGATGCCTCTGTGTGTCTCTAGAAAGTGGATGGCTGTAATAAGATGACCTGTACCTCATGTAAACAGTACTTCTGTTGGCTGTGCATGGGCATCCTCAGCAGAGTCAATCCATACAGTCACTTTAACAACCCGCATTCACCCTGTTATAACCAGTGAGTAACTGGCATCTTGCTTTATGGAGTCGTTGTGTAGCTCCCACCTTTTAATGCGTTTCCTCCTGCCTTCTTCAGACTCTTCCACGGTGTAGACATGGATGAAGACGAAAACTTCTGGAGCGACGAGGAGGACTAACACCAGCGCAGTGCCTCGCTACTTTGTGCGCCATCTGAATGCACTTTACGATCACTTCAACTTTTGGTTTCTTGCTAAGCTTGGCTCCACAAAACCCCTTAAACCACTGCTGTTGTATACTATTGGCAATGTTTTAAACATCATATGGTGAGGTAATGGATTACTTTTGGTACTCTTGAATTGCCACAAACGGCTGTAGCTCTTGTAGAGCTACAATAAGCACTTTGGGTACTTTAAAGTATGTGTTTAGGAACAGCGGCAGCATGAGGCTGAAACTTCAAACCTAAAACAAGCAAACGTTTCTAAGTGGATCTACAGATTATTTTGTCCATTTTAAACTAAATCAGCCCTTAATTTTGTGATTGAAACTTTGTGCAGGATTATCTGAGTCAAAAGGAAAGTAAAATCAATGAAAGTGAAGAGACAGCATCATTTTGACCAGAGGAACTTTGTAATGTATGATTAAGAAAGATTTTAGTTTAAATTAAATAATAAATAATAGAGAAATTCAAACTTTCAAACCAAAATTAAGATTTGACCTATTAAAGGTTTTCTCCTGGCACAGATACAGAGCATTGAATCCCCTCTGCTGTTTAAAGTCTGTACTTTAATATTAGCAGATAATGATTTTATCACCAACCTCACATTATGTGTAGGCTTATGTTTTCTTAAGGAAAACCTATGTCCATTCATTTGGTTTGGCGAGATGCAATAAAGGTCAAGCAGGTTAATATTTTCTCGCCTGGTTTTGATTCCAGTAGTTGGTTGAATGCAGCAGTTTATTGTTGATGCATCTGTTGTGTGTATTGCTGGGATAATGAGCGTTACAGAGAGGTTATGGAGAAATATTTTTCAGGGATTATAGTGTTTAGAAAAGAAGTCTTCATATGGTTGAAAACTGGTGCAATGGGAATCCTATTTAAGCAGATGTATTTACATTTTCCTTGTTTTAATGTTGCCAAATACATCATCATCCCTTTGAGGTTGTAAAGATAATGAAGTCATTTTATGAAATTTCATCCTAATATTTACAATTTGCTGGGATAAAATGTTCCCTGAAGGCCGGCGTTGAGTTTTTTCAACGTGCTGCTTTGTTCTTCACTGCTTCAGCCGTGCAGGTGACTGTGTGAATGCTTAAATTGCACCGTGTTCAGTTTTGAAAAGCACACTTTCATTTGTCATCAACCCACGCCCACTAGCACTTCAAGCTGAATGTTTTCAGTGCACTCAGAAAAAATAAATATTCCTGTTAAAATCATGTCTATTTCTATTTTTTCTGTACTTCTTCTTTCCTTAATGCATCTTTTAATGAACTAACTTGGTATGGGTTCAAATAAGGGTCATGAATGAAAGATAAACTAATAAAAACTTTGTAAAGAAAAGTAGAAACAAGTGCTGACTAGCTTTTAGATAGTTTTTCATGCCAAAACAGGCATTTTGTTGCCTTAAGCACGGAAAAGAAGTCCAACAACGCCATTTTCAGGTGTCGGCCAAGATGCTCCACTGGGTTTAGATGATCATGTTCTTGTTGAATCCTTTCCTCAGATGGTTTTTAACCGGGAATAGCGTGACATTTTTCCACGTTAGGTTTTACTTTTCCTGTTGCAGACAAACATCCACATGATATCATTTCATGCTATTTATTGATGGCGTTAATAAATGTGAATCTTTTTATTCATCGGATCAGAGGATTTAGTTTCTCACGGTTTGAATCATTCAGTAGCTTGTGGGTCAGTTCCCAGAAAGCTGTCATGTAATACTTAGTGACTTCTGTGTGGCCAGCTCTAAATTTCCATGGGAGGATGTTGCAGTTTCCAAGGCATCAAGTTAACACACAAAAAAACAACCTAAATATCTCATCTTTTATAGGTTTTTCTCCATTTTGACATGTAGTGTTTGGGCTGTTTTGTTCTAAATGATCCAATCATAGTATTATAAGAATCCTTTGCACAGGTTAAGTTAACTCTAACACCTGAAAACATCTTGCTACCTGAAATATGACCCATATTTAGCCTGTAATCCAGAGGTTATGCTGCGAAAGAGACGCAAACAATGTAACACTAAAGAAACAAAGAGCCCAGGTTTTAGCCTGAGATTGAAAAGAGACAACGTTGTGTAATCCCTTTGGCCAGAGTTGCTGACAGGGGATAACCCTTTAAAATGGCCCCTCTCTCCTGTCCAGTCCCATCGTTGCCTCGTGCTCTCTGTTCGCATCCCCTGTCTTTCTCCATACACACTGACTGACTGCCTAGCTGGGCTGGTACTATACCCATTAAAGACACTTGCTGTCAGACACAAAGGAAACCAGCACTACCTGACCAACACCGAGAACTTTTCACTTAAACCACAAGTCATTCCTCTGTTTGTTAGGAGGACGAGTCAGAGGACCAGGTTAGTAAACTTTAATGTTGCTGATTGGATGCAGGCTTTAGAGCTCAAAAGGTGATACTGAGCCATGCATGTGGGTTCATGTGTCAGCCATGTTTTTTTTTTTAAAGTGGCATCAGTGATCTGTCTGACTGGGGAGACAAGTACCGACCCACAGTTAAGTCACGACAAACCAGTGAATCACTCACTCAACATGTACTTTGTATTTATATACTTTAGGGATATACTGCTGCTTTTTTCATGATGTGGTTCTCTGTTTGGACAATCTTAGAGATATACAAAATATTATAGTCTTATCTAAAACATTTTAAAATATGAAGAATATATTATAAAAAAAAATTCTGTATGTATTTAATGAGTTTAATACAACATAAAAGGTGATAGTATTAAATCATAAAAATATTAATTAAATAACATTTTTTCCTATTATTCAATAATCAGCTGCATCTCATTTAATCACATGTGTTTGTTGATTTCTCAAATAAGTGCATCATCTCTGAAGTATACCAGCAGAAATATGACAGCTCAATAGTCTTTATGTCATATGAAGCTGTATTGGAGAAATGGTAGATTAGTGATGTTGCAGAATTCAGTGTGAGTGTATCTCTGCTCACTAAAGATGCACAAAGTGTCTTTTTGAATTAAGCAGCCTGTGCAGACATGATAAACATCCAGCTCTGTTTGCACATGACCATCATATTTCATCATGGTTTAAGAGCTGCACCACCTCACTCAATGCTCTTTTGATCTTTGTCATGATGAAAGTGTCAAATGTGGATTTTTTTAGGGTATTCATGTATTAATGTATTTGTTCAGGGGTTAAAATCAGAAAGACAAATAAGCCATGCAGCCTTTATTGAGGTGCGTCAGGTGATATCTTTGGTGTGGTGCACATGTGGACTCGTGCTGTTAGTAAAATGTGTTTCCCAAACCACCAGCTAATGCTATTTTAGCTTTAAGTTTCCTTTACACACGTAATTACAGCTGTTATGTTCCTGATCCAATCAAACCAGGCTGCAGCTTAATCCCAGGTGTAAACAGGTGACATACTGCACCTGCATTTTATGGAGAATTTGGCCTAAATGAAATAACACGTCTTGCATGTCCTTTTCTTAATTTTTTTTTCCCAGAAGAAACACTTGGCCATCAGCGGCTGTTTAATTCCTCGCTGTCCTTCTTCTCAGACTGACACAAAACCATCCACAGAAGCAGCGGGAGCATAAACACCATGATTGAGAGTGACAGAGAGCTGTCGGCCATGGTGCAAGAGCTATGGGACAATGATACAAACAGACTTACACCAGGAAAAGACTACAGGATCTCTCTGCAGGTGCATCCCATGAACACATAAACAACACATTACTACTCTAGTTTAATATCATCTCCTAAAACAGGGATAGGGAACCATGGTCCTCGATCAGGTGTGCTGGGCCAGGTATACATGGAAATCCTGCAGGATTCCGGCTCTTGAGGACCAGGATTCCCTACTCCTGTCCTAAAAACTTGTACTTGTTTCCTTGCATGTGTTTAGCTTTGGAAAGAACCATGGAGACTGGTGATACACATCTGACTGCTTTTATCTCTGAGTAAAGCAGAAAGCAGTCAGCGTGCATGATGTCTTCCTGTTGCAGGGCAAAGCTGGAGACAACATGGGCACCAACGACAACAGTGAACGGGCGGGATATCCTCTGTTTACTTTTGTTGATGAGAATATTTTCAAAAAGGAGACGTTTTTAGGTAAATGACCGGGAGAGTGTGGAAGATGTATAAAAAAACTGTTCTCTATTTTCTAACTTTTCTTTAGCTTAAATGTTTAGCGGCTTTTATATGTAGAGAAAAAAAAGATGTTTTGTTTTGTCTGAATAAGGCATTAGCGAAATATGACCTGTTACACAACAATGTTCCAGCTGATGGGTTCTCTTCAGCTATACCACTACAGTTTGCTACTACGCTCCTTGTCACCTCCCCTCTGAGTAAAGCTGCCCCAATCTAATCTCCTTATGACGAACTCTGCTATGTTGTGTAATCACAGCGTTCAGAGTTCTGGATGCAGAAAGATGCTCCTCTCTTTAACAGCTTTTTGTCTCTTGAAATCTTTGCAAATGGATCTATTGTTGCACACGATAAATGCTAGTTCCTCCATACAGAGTTCTATCTGGAGTGTGCTATTTTCTCTCTAAATGTTTGTAAAAACAAAGCAATTCTCTTTCTTTTAAAAAAATAAATTTATGTGAAAAAAAGCACCTTACTCAATGCGGCTGTTACGTTTCCAGCTTTGCTGAACTGTTATTATGTTGTAATTGTCATAATCTCCATGTTTCTGGGATTGAAGAGCCTTATAAAAAATTACATAATGTCTTATCCCATGCTGAACAAAATCCCAGTCTGACTGTCTGCATTTGTTTTGTTTTTTTTACAGCCTTCATCTCCCTGCTAGATAATTATGAGAGTGACACTGGTGAGCCAGAAATTGTAACTCCAGAGGAAGTGGCAGAGAACCATAAATTCCTGGACTCCATCGTTCAGACTCCCACTATGAAGGTTCCTGTGCTGAACCCGACAAATCAATCACACAAACACTTTTATGTCCAAAAGACCTTTTAGAATATTACGCAACTCTAGAAAACTGAATGGCCCTGAATGGTACGAGCTCACAGGTGTGATATCTCACTTTGAGTCAATACCGAGCAAAGAAATAAATTCCATTTTCAGAACCAGAATTCAGATCCAACAACGACTTTGGATCTTTATTCCTAATTTATATGTCAGCTCAGACAGGAAAGTAGTGTATACATAAAATAATAGGTTATGTATATAACTATAGACTTTTCAGTGATATAACAATTTTATTACCTTCATATTATCACCAGGCTGTAAACACAATGTCTTAATGATAAAAACAGTAAAAATGTTCGTGACCAAAATTGTGTTAACATGCAAACAATAACCGTTCATGCTGCAAGCAGGTTCAAAAATCTAAATGACACCATTTGTTTTCAGATAGCCCATAAATACCTGGTGGAGAAGCACCTTTCTCCTGAGAATGAGACAGAATTCAAGGAGCAGCTGTACAGGATCTGGTTTGAACTGTATGCAAGACGGGGATCCAGCAGGTGGGTGAAATCTGGCTGAGGGTCTAAATATAACCTCACCTGAGGAATGTCACATGGTGGTGGTAACTCTCTTACACTGAGAAACTGGTTTTATAAGCAGCTGAAAAATACCAGTGCGATACATCTAGAGAAAAAGCTATAATAACTGGACCTTTCTCTCAAAGAAAGAGGTCCACAATGATTAAAAGTGATCAGATACAGCTTTGGGAATGCAACAATGTGCTGGTGAAATGTCCCCTTACAGTTTGCACTGATGCAGAGAAAATATACTGGAATTTATGTGAATATTAAAAATCTCGTCTTTTCTTCTCTGTTTTCAGACCAGACTCCTCAGGGTTTGAACATGTCTTTGTTGGAGAGACAAGAGGAGGACGGACTGTCATTGGTTTTCACAACTGGATCCAGCTCTACTTACAGGAGAAGCTGGGTCACATTGATTACAAAGGCTACACTGTCACTGCAAATTCACCCCAGGTACTTATATGCTGTTTTATGTGGCTTTAATAGAGGAAAATTGCTTTCTCTATCCTTTCTCTATCTCTATCATCCTTCTTTTACAGAAAATAAATATTTCAACCTTTGCCATTTTTTCCTTCACTGTAGCCTGATGAGAACAAACACATCCTGGCACTACAGTTCAGCTGGAAGAACGGTATAAAGCCAAAGGGTAGCATCTTCATTGGCGTGAGCCCAGAGTTTGAGTTTGCCCTCTACACTCTCTGTTTCCTCACCTCACCCAACGAGCGTGTCAAAGTACAGTTCAGTTTATACGATATGGAGATCGTGTGCCACCACTACAACCAAAAGCACATAGGTACCACCTTCCCGGTGCTCCTTAAGTACCTGAAACCTCATTAATTTGCCTAGAAATAAATAAAACTCTTGAGCTTGCTTGCTAAGTATTGCAGGTGTTGTTGTTGTCTTTTTGTTTTACATAAAGATACAATAAAACCTCTCAAGACCTAGATACATTTGTATTTATTTCTGTTGTCTCTTTCTGAATGTGCAAATCAAAGTCAGTGTCCAAAAATGCATATAAAATGTAACATTCTTAGGTTTAGTCAATGATTTTCTCTGTATTTCAGAGTTGTCTTAGAGACATTCTTACCAAAATAGATACTATTTTTTAATGCGCAATATTTAATCTCCCCAAAATGTATCCAAATCACATGAAATGAACTACAATTAAATGTAACAATAACATAAGGTAAAGTTATTTAATTTTCAGGTTAAAAACTAATTAACGTGCAGTATTTTCATAACTTTATGTTATCTTGTTGTTCCATTAAACCTCACTAGAGGGCGGTAGAGAGTTTGTTGTGGCGAATGACCCAAATCACCTGACGAGCGAGTAACTCATGTTATTAAAAGAAACGGAAGTAGATTCATTTGCATTTCTAAATCAAAGCATTGTTAATTTCGAAGCAAAAAGAAAAAAAGAAGGTATTTTAATAATAAAAGAAGTAAAAAACGAAATAAAAAAATACCATGTAGATTTTATTGTATGAATTTATATGCAGCGAAATATCTCATTATTTTAATGAGGTCTGCTGTTTTACAGTACGCTAACAGGAAGTAACGAGTTGGTCACTTTTGTACCTTGACGATATTTTAGGCTCCGAGCTGCTAAGATAGAAGCAGTTTCCCTCTGAGGCATACGCAGAGTTTACAGTGTGATCCGTTATATACATTTTTCGTCTTGGTCGGGTGGTTTTTGTGAAAATATTTTGGTGGTGTGTTGGTTTTCGGTCGGTGACTGCCAGCCGTATAAAGTGGGATGGCCGAGCCAATACCCAGATATCAGCAGGTATGAGAAAATACAATTGATTAAACTAGTTGTTTGTTTAGTTTTTAACATAGCATTGTTTATTAAAGTCTCCCGGATGTGTGTAGTCATTTTGTTTAATCCTGTAAAGGAAATGTTGATTTGCTGTCGACAAAAGATTGCCTCAGGCGACCTCTTTGTGACAGGTCTTACTTTTCATCGACTGATTCTCGTTAAACGGAAGCTTAGCTTACATGCTAACGTCACACAGAGACGAACATTTTCTGTATTACTCGGTTTAATATAGCTTTTATGAATAATTTACTGGAGACGAAGCTCGGGAATTTCGTCTCTCATTGTTTGTGAGTGGTTGAATGCCGAGTTGATCCACGACAACTCGGCAGCTAACCATATTGTAGTTGGTTAGCATGATTAGCTACATAACGTCACAGTAAAATTTTACGCGAACTTGTTTATACTGGAGTTTACGAAACACATGAGATTCAACAGGGTGTGTGTGCTGAATGGTCCTCTAGTTTAGCAGGATAATAACTTTCCAAATCCCCCAGTTGATCGGCTTAGCTATGTATTATCAGGACAGACAGTCTGTGCTGCCTGAAGTGGATGAATGCAAGAATAATATGTGGCCCAATTAGAACTTATATATCCGTAATTAACTAATAACGTGCATTTTAGTGCGGGTTTAATGAACATAAACGCTAAAAGTACATGTCAAATTGTCAAAAGGAAACTGCATTTTAATGCACATGCCTGTAAACTCAGCATTTCCACTTCATTCATTGTTTTGATGCTTTTATTATTTTCAAATTGCCTATTTAGTAAATTACTTGTCCTAAATTAATGCGTTTTACATTAGGCTTCTGCAAAAATATTTTTACGGCTAGACAAAAAGTATGTGTATTCCCAAGTGTAAGAAATGTATTTTAAATAGATAGCAACCAGTTTGCTTATTTGCATAGCTGGTTACCCTGTTTTTTTTGTGTATTTCTCTACCACAGTTGCCCAATGAGGAGGATCCAGAGGAAAATCCACAGGTAGCAGCGGATGCTCCCCCTCCATACAGCAGCATCGCTGCAAACAGTTCAGGTAAAACCATAAATCATCCTGATATTTCTCTTGTCACTTATATAAATGTATCTATGGAATAATAAATGATAACCAACATCAATATTAAAGCTGTAACATAGACTTTGCACCACCTGTACTTCAAACTAGTTGGGTACATGTGTCTCTAAGGTTAGAAATATACGTTTTATTAGAAAAATGCGTGAATTTATGAAGTCATTTCATGTCCTATTTTAATTTGAACATGAATAAAAGAAACTGAAACCAACACATTTAAAATGACTCGCTGTAACTGCGTGTAAATGGATTTTATGTAGTGGTTTTGAATATGAAAACAGTTCTTTGCCTTCGTGACCGAAAAACATTACTTTGCTTTATCTTTTTGTGAATCTGTGTTTTTAAGCCTACTTTGACTTGAAGGAAGATGGGGTTTTTCCTAAACCTCCATCATATAATGTAGCAACGACGCTACCTTCCTATGACGAAGCAGAAAGAACTAAAGCTGAGACCTCTGCTCCTTTGGTTCCCGGAAGAGTGAGTGTCTGACTTTTTTCCTCTATCTTGTGGTTGTGTGCTCTCTACGTACTTTCTCTCGTACATGCACAGACTGTAGCTTCTTCTGAAACCTTGTTGATGCTGTGGAAAACATTTTTGTTTGTTTTTTTTTTTTTTTTGCATGTTATCTTTTGTTTAGCAGATTGTTTCATTAGTTTAAACAGAACATGTTTATAATATTTAAGAATTGTTAATTAACACTTGTAAATGATAACGTTTTAAACAGTGATTTTTCCACATAATGACCTCAGATCTGAGGTAGTGTGTTATCACCTGGGGTTGTAAAGATTTAAAATGAAGCATATTATTTATTGCAATGCTTTGTTTAATTTATGCAACCTCACAATTGGACTCAGATGTGACTATTATCCAGTCACTAATGCAACTCTGCATATTTATACTGGAGTACATTTAAAATGGACTTGAATTTGTGGCATGATGAAAAAAAAACAACATTTTTTAGATAGTTTTTCTTTTTAAACAAGTCAAATTGTATCTAGTTTCAGCATTACCACACCAATAAAAGTCAGCCAGTCTCACATCTATCCAGAGCGGAAACAACACAAGCTAATGTTTCATGTTGGCACTTTAGTGTAAATCATTATGATCGGTGAGCTAGATACTATAGATGACTTATTAACTGTGACTTAGTTGCATTGCAGCTTTCTAGTTTATAGTTGTTACAAAAACAACTAAGAAATATGAAACAGCTCACCGGTTAAAACTGGAGAAACCTTTCAGCTGAAAGGTAAAATGTGTACACATCTTTTATTTATGCAGCGCACATTTCACACCCTGGATCACTTAAGATCTACAAGCTACACCCGTAGTGTTTTCCTCAGCTACTCTCACATCTTCGGTTCAGATTGAAAACTATTTTTTAAAAGTAGTTTAAAAGGTGATGGATTAACAAGACTATCAAGCAAACAGAAAATGAATAGGTATGTGACCCGTAGTGGTCGCTGTGATGATTCGCTTATTGTTTAGTGGTAAACAGGAAGTCACAGTGAGTTTCAGGACTTTTTGAAGGCAGGTTTGAACAAGATTCACAATGATACAGTGATCTGAAGGAAATGACACAATAAATAACTATGTTACAAGAATCTGAAAAAAATAGCTTTAAAATATCAAAGGAAATGTGTAAATTTTTCGTTTACAGTGAGATTTGTGTGGTTTATGATACATTAGGAACAACAGAGTCACATGGTGAGCACGTAAATATTGACTGTTATAAGACTAAAAGATACAAAAGCTTAAAAATGTCTTTTTGTAGTGTTTTCAGCTGAAAATATAGGTTTCAGATTAGTGCTGGTCAGTAAGCGGAAAAACCATTTTGAAACAGAGGATCAATGTATTTTAAATTGTATTTAAATAAGTTATATTTTTAAAAATATATATATCTATATATATATATATATAGATATATATATATATATCTATATATATACAAACCCTTTGTTTACTTTTCTTCTGAGCCTAAAAACAGGCTATTTAGCTTACATGCTAGCCAGCAATGCCTTACTATTGGGTGTTGCAAAAGCTACAATTACTGTTTTCTTTCTACATTATTCAGTCACATGTGCTCAATAAAAATAGTTGTTTTCAGTTTTGCACATATTTCACCCAGGATTTCCACACTCAGGCTATTGCTCGTAGTGCACTTTGTACCAAGAGGCACAGCTTTCCAACATGGCCTCTCACTCGTTCCCCTGTTTTCTCTGCTGCAAAGCGGACAGAGCAGCGTGACTCTGCAGAATGTCTCCATGTTCAGGAACAAACCTGCGTTAGCGCTGTGTTGTTTTTACACCTGGAAGACAACAGTCCTTCCTTCATTATTTATGAGAAGCGTCCTGTGGTTTTGATTTTTGTTTGATTACTGGTGTTGTGTTTCTCTGCACACATTGCGCTCAGCAGCAGCCTCAGCACAGGGAACGTCTGGAGACTTTTGACGATGTTATTCGCAGTTCATTGGAGGTAACTTGGAGGAGTGTGCAATGAGAGGAAGTGTATTTAAGCTTAGTTTGATAATGACACCAATGTAGCTGTAGTGTATATGTAGTCAGTATCCCACCCTTTTTGTGTATGTTGGTAGTGCTTTTATACACCTACTCTGTAGTGGAATATTATAGAAGTATGCTGTCAGACTGTTAGGACAAGTCTCAATAATAGTTATTAAATAATAGTTATTAAATAGACTTGCCATGTTGTGGTGTCTCCATTTGTCTGTCAGTTGTTTCCATTTGCTCCATGTTTTCATATATATATATTTATATATATATATATATATATATATATAATTTGTGTGTGTGTTTACGCAGTATGTTTGTTCTTTGCTGTGAAATTGCACCAGATTGCATCTGTAATGAATTGTTTGTTTCTTCTTTGACAGGATGAAGACTTTGTGACCAGAGATGATTTTGAAGACGCGGATCAGCTGAGGATAGGAAACGACGGCATCTTCATGCTCACTTTCTTCAGTTAGTGACTCTTTCACTTCGTATGCAGCTGAAGTAGTTTTCTTTTCTCAGATCAGTGCATCACAGGAATACAAAATAACGCACTGAATACTTACTCTTTCCCCTCCATTTTGCTCTTTTCAGTGGCATTCCTGTTCAACTGGATTGGTTTCTTCTTGTCTTTCTGCCTGACCACCTCAGCCGCTGGACGCTATGGGGCCATCTCCGGCTTTGGCCTCTCCCTCATCAAGTGGATACTCATAGTCAGAGTAAGAAACACAAACGTCACTATTGTAAAACTGCAACACATATAAATGTGGTTTTATGCACACAGGAATGAATCAAAGGCCTCAAACACCACCGTGGTATTTTAATGTTGTCTCTAGTGGTCGACTTGCTGGCACTGAACTATTTCCTCAACGATCTCTTGATTTTTTTCTCCTCTTATGTTTTAAAATGTCAAGTTAATTTGATTGAACCCAGCATAATTACCTTTACTAACCAGTCCTTTGTGTTGCTGTGTTGGGGTTCTAGTTCTCCACATACTTCCCTGGTTACTTTGATGGACAGTACTGGCTGTGGTGGGTGTTTCTGGTAATGGGTAAGTAACAGAACTAAGTGGAGACCAAAGTGCATCTGAGCTCTTATGAAATCAATGTGACCAGTGTTGAGGTGGTGTTTCTCCTTTTGTGCTTCAGTCAACGGGATTAGATGCTATGCGGTTCAACTTTAAAAACATAAAACGACAACTCACTCATTTGAGCTTCATATTAGGAGGAGCTTCTAATAATAAATAGATAAATATTGTAACAATGTAGTAGGAGATTGTAGAAGATATTCCTTATGCTCTTCTAGCTGGAGATGCTCCACAAGTGCAAGTATAACTCTGCATTGTTGTGCTCAGGCATAGAGGGGTCTTTAACCCTTCGCTGTCGGGGTGGACCGGGGAGGACATGGGTTATAAAACAGCGCATATTTTCCGAACGTGTTAAAATAATAATTCATGGAGAAACTGCTTTCAGGTGTGGCATCAGCACCAGTAACAGAGTGGCATTATAAGAGGTTTTATATTGTTCCATGTATAAATATTAAACTTAGACATTTGAAAATGCACACAGTGATCACCAGGACATTTGTGAATGTTCTTAAAATGTCAAAAAGTTATTTGTAAAATAAATAGATGTAATAATTATATTTCATTATTTTTATGAGTCCATCACTTTTTTTTTTTATTATTTGACACAATTACAACATGGATTTAATGAAATCTCCTGTGGTTCTGAAAAAAAAGTGAAATATATGATATTGAATTACAAGATGACTATTTATGAGCTTTAATACAAAAACATTTCCAGCAGAGGATTTATCCTCAAAACCCCTTCAGACTTCAGAGAGTTAAGCGACTCTCCAGATGTACGAGTCAAAGAAGCAGCCACTAAACAAAACATCATGTATAGGTTCGCTCCAGTCTAATCTAACAGTACTGGATGTGTTTCTTCCTCTTGGCTGATACCGAGCTGCTCACAGCAGAACCGTGGAGGCAGGAGGTCTTATTACCCATCATAACTGAGTTTTTAGGTTGATCTCAGTTTTTTTTTTTTTTTTTACCAATTATTTCCTTTATTAGTTTTTCATAAGCTTTCCAATTGGATTCATCTACACCATCATGTTTTCCTTTATTCTGAACAATCTTGTAACGGTACTGGTTCTGAAAACTACTGGCCCGTAACTTCTCTTTATGAAGCACATTTTCCTTGTTGCTGTGCTGTGTGTGCGCGTTTCTTCTGACTTGCTGCTGTCTTAAACATGTCATTTCTTTAGTTTCTTTCTCTTTCTAAGTCCCGGTCTGATGCTTTTTCCCGTTTTCTCGTCCAGGCTTCTTGCTCTTTCTCCGGGGCTTCATTAACTATGCCAGAATCCGCAAGATGGCCGACACCTTCTCCACTCTGCCCCATACTCGAGTCCTCTTCATCTATTGAGCCAACAAACTGAAAGTCTTCACTGTTTTTCTTCTTCTTAGTAAGGCGCACTGTCTGGTGTTATCCAATCAGAAAGAGGGAAAACAACTATTTCCTCTTTGCTTGAACAAACTGATAGTTTGTCATCTTTTGACCCTTTTTGATGTAAAACATTTAAAGCAGTAAAATCTATCAAACCCTTCAGCTGTTAGTGGTGAACTTTCAAGTGCTTTATACAGATATGAAGAGTGTGATGTTTAAATAAATGCCTTACTCACTATTTTATTATTTTTGGTTGCAGCAGCATGTGCTGTTCTCCCTTTTAGCCACCAGGGGGCAGTGTTGTTGTTTTTCATAAGCCATCTGTGTAAAGTTTGCACAGAAAAAGGTGGTTTTAATCCCAAGAGTGATGGGTTGATATACGCAATGTGAAATAATGTATTTAAATTTAATGTGCTTTAGCTTCTCTTCTCCCTGTGATGTTTGTACCTTGTGTAACCAAATGCATTTTATGTAAGAATTTAATCTGTAAAGGGAAAATAGTTGCTGTTTTATGGGACTAAAACAATGTTTTGTAAAGACAATTAATCAACATCTCTCTTAGTTACCCATATATTTACTAATAATCTTCCTTTTTCCTCTATTAAATGTTAATCGGTGTGAGAGAGCCTGCAGGTATATTCATGTTAGTCAGGAGCAGAGCTTTCTGGGTCAGGCTGATAGTTATCACTGGACTGAGATGTGCAATTGAGCTCTTCTATTCAAATAAATAATTTCAACCTCCTATGTAAGTCACTTCCTTTATTCACAGTGGAAAAGGAAACTACACGGTCAGATGTTCGGATCCCTGAAGCGTAAGAAGAATAAATAGTTTCAAAGTAATTTATGTAAGATTTCTTTTTTTATTGTAGAATAAGTGAAGTATTTTTATTGGCAAACACCTAAAGTTTATGTAAAATGCTCGGAAATACACTTGAAAATGAAGCTCTTATATGGTGTGGCAGTATTTGTGAAAACCTTTCAAACTCAATTAAAAAACACAACAAAAGTCCTGTTTTTTAGCTCATTTTTAAAAGTTTAAAGATGCAAAACCACCTCCACCAGCCTAAAACATCAAAAAAGCATATCTAACAAGATATTTTTTATTTGCTTTAAAATTCTTCCAATTTAATTTAATTCAGGTGTGAAAACGGATCCCCTTTACAGTGATGGACAAGAAGTTGAAGCTGAATTTATTTTACTTGTCCGGTTTAACACTTATAAACCTAAAATATTGAATCCAGTCAGTCCTGAGGTGTTGAAGTGCTAAATTTAACACTCGGGACACGTGTGTTGGCGGTGGCTTTTAATTACACGTGTCAGCTGTGTTTTCCTGCTCAGTTAAGCAGGAAGGGAAGGTCAACCCACCTGGAAGATATCACACCAACGGAAGCAGCCTTTAGTCTCACTGGAAACGTTTGGTGTCACACCCTCCTCTGAGAGGCTCAGTTAAGTTATTCTTCTAGGAGCCACAGTAGAAACATTTTATTTTCAATAAATAACTTATTATTGGATAAATTTTAAAGACTTAGTCATCCAAAAAGTGTATTATTAAAGTACTTTTAAAGCTAAAAAGTCTAAATATGTAACTTTGATGCCACATAGCAAATAAGAAAAAATCAGATTCCCTAAAGACTTTTATCCCCATTTTTTTCATGCATACTTTGTGTTTATTTATTTTTTCAATACCGATATTTTGTAATTATGCTGAAAATGCTAATTTTAAGCTTCAGGGTATGATAAAACATGCGTTTAATAGATTTCACAGTGTGCCAGTGGTCACCAGAAGAGAGAAAAAGACAAAAAAGGCAAAGGTCACCCACCAGACCTTCAACACCGGTCCCCTGAATCACCACGTCACCAGATGACCTTGGATAAACAAACCTCGCTTTGCCAGCTGCACATAGTTTAACTGTTGACTGACTTTCAGCAGTAAACCCCTAGTAAAGCACACAAACATCCACATTTCCTATCATCTACGTCTTATTCAAACCCAGGCAAAATTCACTCAAAGCCATTTTGTGACTCCATTCTTTGTCAACTCCAGCAGGGTTACCTAGTGCAGGTGTTATTATCCAGATGTCATTCACAAAGTAACTGCAAGACCTGCCTAGGTCTTGTCAGCTGCCTTTGATTTACACAGACGGAAGTATTTTTGGAGTAATTGATGGGAATTATGTGTACTTGCCAAGTACTTGCAATGTTTGCATGTTTTAGCTATCAGAAGATAAGAGTATTTGTGATTTACAGAGAGCGTGGGAGTGACCCATCTTTCCAAAAAGACATGCTTTTCTTCTCTGGCTTCTGTTAAGTAGTTTCCAAATATGTAAATGACTACATGGTAAGTTGGAGCCTCAAACAGTGGGGAGGCGAGCTAGCTTAGCCTGTTGTTTAGTACTAAATGATGCTAGTTAGCTTAGCAAGAGGATGGATGTTATTAGCCTTGCAAGCTGACTGAACAACAACAAAAACTTTTATACATTGTTTATTGGGTATTATGTTAATTTAAAAACAATTTTATTTCCTGACAAACTTTTACCGGGTCACTAGAAGACACTCCAGACTCCAGCGATACCCTACCAAAGAACTGCTTTGGATGGACTCTGGTTTCCCATCCTGATTTATTAAACATGTACAGTTTTCCTGAACATTTTTAGAGAGGTTTGCCTCCATCGATTCACTGAAATCTGAGAAATCTGAGATCTTAACGTCCTCTTTTTTAGGATCAGCTAGCTTTTTCCTGGTACAGATATTCATACTTCCTACCAGGTAGTGATCGGTTAACAGCTTCATCTTTCTTTTCCCCAGTATCTGAAACATACAGCAGGTCACACAAAATCAGTCTCAATCTTTGGCCTGATGAAAGTTATCAATCACTTCATGCTTGAATATAAGGTTAGTGATGAAAAATGTATGAATAGAAGCCAAACAACAGAATATATCTGGTTCATATCTGATCATTGGTCGCCACATAGATGGAAGAAGAACACTGATTGTACCAGTTCAAGGGAAACTCTGCTACAAAGAACTCACTGTGCAAACTACTTGCTGCAGGGAAGTTATATTCCGGCTCATTTGGGTACCACTGAGATGTTCAACCAGGGATTTGTGAGCATTTGTGTTGCTTGTTCACCCTGGCCTCCACCTTTGTCTGCCACCCAGCTTACATAACACACCTGACCTTTCATATTCTCCATGCAGGTAGTGAGTCAGGAAAATAAGTAAGCAGACAATGATTCTGTTCCGGAAAATATAATCATACCACTAAAGAAAAAAAAAAGTAGGTAAATTGTCATATGGTTTAAAACAAAATGTCAATATTATTTTAGAAATAAAGATTATTTCTCACTTTCTCATGAGGAAAAGTGTCAGTGAGCCTGAAAGATGCATAGATGTGAATTGCATGCAATGCGCTGCTATTCAGGGACATTTTTAGGCAAAATCTTGCATACTTCAGCAAAACAAGGTCAAACCACGATAGCTACGTTAAGATGGGAGCTTTAATTCCTCTTTAATTAAACTTAATTCCAAATAAAGTTGCTGGTTTATTCCCATTGCGCCTCTTTTTATCTTCTGCCTTCTATATTCTTTTTTTTTTCTTCTCCACAGCTGTTGGAAAAAAGTAGTATGCTCATGTCAAGCTATTACTTCCAAAATATGATCAAAATTGAAGAGAAAATGATATCAACTATGTGGTTTTTAATGTTGTAAATAGATGACGAGAAGCAGGAAGTGGTTTATTTATTTCCGGTATGCGCACATTTGCATCACATTTGCTGTCAATGAAATTAATAGATGGTGCACAAAGAATCTTCCCAGTAAATCTTAATTGGGAATCATTATTGTCTTGTGAACTCAAAGAAGAATAGTTTGATAAGGAATTACTTAATTCTGAATTATTAGTTCTGAATACTGTTCACTGTGTAACTATACCCTGCAACAAGGCGCTGCCACTGAGGAAACTAATGTGCACCGTGTTTATTATTAAGGGAAATGATGATGAAACTATATCAAATAAAAAAAACAGCTGTTAAATTAAACATCATTTCACTGTTACAAACTTTAGTTGTGAAAATACTATTTATTGGATTATTATTATTAACACATTTGCTGGTGGTTGTGGGCTAGACTATACTGCACAGTGGTAGATGTGCTTCTGAGATAACTTTCTTGACAGAATTATAATAGATTTGCATAAAAAAGCTTATTTTTTAAAGTGCACTTTTTGCACAGTTTTGTATTAAGAAAACAGGATGAAAATCACTGCTTTGCTTTAAACGTAACATTTTTACACATGAAGATTTACATAAATATAAAAGTTAACTTTGATTTTTACACTGAAGAATATTAAAAACACCACATTTTTATTTCAAGCCTGAACATTTTCTGTTGCGGATGAATTCACGGTTCAGACACACATTGAAGAGTCTTGCAGTTTTGTTTATACGCAGATGAAGACTATGGTCCGCTCTGAAGTCCAGTCATTCCTCTGAAACATACCAGTGAAAGATGACAGGATTAGAGTTATTTGTACTTTGTGTATCGTCTCCACTGATCTCCCACTTAAAACAAAAAGTGCTAATCAGTAAAAATATTCAGATGACCACCTTGATGACTAACAACACAGAGAAACATTTAACATTTTAATCGAATCTTCATCTCTTTAAACTCTAAATATTCTGCCAGAGAACTCCCATCACCTTGTGACAAGCTGCAGTCAGCCAGAGCCTCCCGCTGTCAGTCTGAGTTTCAAATGGGAGGTTCCCAGGATGTGGGGAGGATGTGGGTTGCATCCAAATGATATATCCTACTTCATTGCTGGTGTGTGTGTGTGTGTGTGTGTGTGATTGGGCCAGGGGGAGGAGTGTTATCACTGAAGTGTGAGTCATCCTGACCCCCTCCTTGCTTCCCTTCTTGCACTCGATGTGTTTGCGTACAAATGTCCACGTGCTGCAAAGTTAGCTTACACTAAGTGGAGGTGTATGCACATCCAATGCCAATGAAACTGGCTACGTGTGCATGCATAAATGATTATTAATTACGTGTGTGTGTCGTGGTGAATGGTGCAAGCCTTGCTATGTATGAAGTGCATGTATGAGGCTGATAAAGCTGTGGTGAGTCATCCACAGGCCAGCATCGCCTGTTACCATGGGTCACACTCAGTAGGTACCCCACCTCCCCATGCCCGTTTTTTTTTTTACTTTTACCCACCTCTCTTCCATTTCCTCTTTCTCCTCCTCCTCCTCCTCCTCCTCCTCAACCTTCATCTCTTCCTTTTCTCTCTCTGACTCACAGATGACTCCCCGCCACCACCGGTGACATCACCACCCCCTCCCCTAACACTTTGTTGTGGTGAATCATACTGTAAATCAAGATTTTCTCCTCTCTTCAGCACAAGCAGTAGGGTAAACCTAAATGTCATTCATAATTCAGAAAATCAGACTCAAGACACTCAACTTCTTGTTTCTGACCAATGTTGCCATTGATTGTTTTGTAGGTGAATGCAAAGCGTTCAGATTATATTGGAAGGATGTTTTATATATGTGCATACATATAAACACATCAGTGTTTCTTCTTGATCAAGCAGCCCATTTTGCACATATCAAACATAAACAATCTTTAATTTATTCATTTAGAAGATGTATGATTGAATCAGAAGCACAACTTGGAGACATTTTTTTGTGTTAGAATGACCAGAAAGAAACTAATTATTATATATTAGAATCAGGCATTTTCACCTCAACCTTTCAACTAAAAGTCATACATTCATATTCATATAATATAATTTATATAATATTATATAATTGTTATTGATTAAATACACATTTTGTTTTGGTATATATTATTACTTTTTCTACTTATCAAAATACTCCAGAAAACTTTCTATCCTTATAACTGTTTGTTACTAAATGGGCATTACTGCAGTTATAATTAATCATCATCACACTTTCATCATCTTTGGTCCGTCACTTGCCCCTGCATAACATCCTTGCTTGTTTATTTTTTCCACAGGGGATTTTTACCATAACTTTAATAATTTCTTCTGTTCTTTAAACTGACATCCATCGTAATCCATAATTTTGCAGCTTTTGCGAGTCTCCTCCGTATTGCTTGTGATCATCCGTTGCTGTTATTGTAATGTCATCACATAACTTCCGCTATTTTCTGCCTATTTTTCACTAATTTGTCTAAAATGAAATTCTATCCTTGTCTCTCACTTTACCACTTATATCCACAGACTGCTGACCAGCTATGTCCTGCAGCCAGCTCTGAATGCTTTGAAAAGCCCTGTGCACTGTGTTGTGTCTGTGTGTTGACAGCATGACGTCATATCTGGCCCGGAGAGGTGAAGTGATGCAGTATCTGCAGGGATGAGTATGTGAAGTTAATAGAAATTCTTTGTCTTCGGTCAATTTGTCAGCTCGCTCTTTTGATTAAAAAGGATGTATGGATGATTAAAAAGGATGTAGATTATTGATTGGAAGCTGTGGTGATGATCTTGTTGCTCATTAGGCATAGTACTAATATCTATGTGTTATGATGTATGACAATGTGTGGCATTAAATCAGAGCATAATGAACTGTGCAGATTTGATTATATTATTTGTCGTTGCCTCTTTTTAATGTAGACAGCTGAACGGGGACGTGTGCATTACATCGCCCTACATGTTGTATTATAGTTCCTGTCTTTTCTGCTCTTTTTGCCTCACAATTAAACACCTCAAACACTTTTTTGTCAACAGAGTAATTACTATAACAAATCAGTGCTCCTGGCATTCTCGCTCACATTTACCAGCACAGACAGTAACCATGGCAACACTAAATCTTACACAGTATTAAACCAGATGTATGTGAGAAACCAGCTTAGTTGAGAGGAAGATATTCCGCTATCTTGGTGTGATTTACGTAGATTTAGTTTTGCCATTCTGCTCAAGTGAAATGCTTTTTATTCGAGTTTGCATTTAACTCTGCTGCTGTGAATCCACCTGTCGTCTCTCGGCTCGCAGGGCTTTTTTTTTTTTTGTGAATGGAGGCTTGCTGTGCTGTGACGAGAGAATTGATGAATGGGAGGGAGCAGTGGACGGATGAATGGGAGAGATGGAGGGATGCATGTGGCGAGGCAGGGAGAGGTGGAGGCTACGTCACATTACGTTTCCGCAGTGCATCAAGGGAACTAGTCTGTCTGTGACTCATACTGTCAGGATAGGGAGGGGCGAAGGGGGAGAAGGGCAGAGGGAGGAGGAGGAGACAGTGATGAAGAGGGTGAGGAATAGACAGAAAGAGGAAAAGGATAGAGAGAGAGAGAAAGAGAAGTGGAGTCTGGCCTTTTCTTTGTCCCACCTTGTGTTTTTTCTTTTTTACTGCTCCATCCCCCCCATCAGTGATGTTTCACAGGTGACCTTTTCCTCTTTGGAAGGAAACCTTCTCGTCTACTCTCTCATTTTTATCTCTGTCTCTCCTCCTCCCTCCTCCCTC
>JBAMIG010000016.1:13693098-13711138 GCA_037177335.1 Kiunga ballochi | reverse complement strand
GCAACTCTGTTTGGGAATATGTGGGTAGAAAATGGATGGATGGATAATAATAATAATAATAATAATAATAATAATAAAATTTAATAATAATAATAATAATAATAACAATAATTATAGTTTTCAATCTAGTAGTTTTTTCTGCTATTGAAAAGCTTTGGTGTATTTTTTGCATTATTGAGCAACTTTTAATAGTTTTCTAGGATGCTCAGCAAACGTGCATCTGGTTTCTGAATCATAAACATTAAAAAAAAAAATTGTACTATATTTTGTATCTATAATAATTTGAGATTATATCTCTATACATTCACAGTTCTTATTTAACCAAAAACTGGTGTGAAGAAAGGCTTAGTCTGATGAATTAACTCCTATTAACTGCATTAACAAATTTCCAAAAAGAACAAAAATAATTTTTCAGTTCTCTGTTGTATTAGAAGGATTTCAAACTTTGTTTTGGCCAAGCCTAAACTAAACTGTAGTTCAACAACCAGCAAATTTAGACGTTGCTAAAAAA
Organism: Kiunga ballochi; assembly: GCA_037177335.1. NCBI lineage: Eukaryota > Metazoa > Chordata > Actinopteri > Atheriniformes > Pseudomugilidae > Kiunga > Kiunga ballochi. The sequence goes on along the minus strand of JBAMIG010000016.1, from coordinate 13,710,627 downwards.
AAATAGAGTTATTGTCAGTCTGATTAAAACCAGACTTTTAAAACAAATGTAAATGTGTTCATTTGGCCCAGCGACGGACTGGCGACCTGTCCAGGATGTAGCCTGCTTCTCGCTTGCTAATTACTGGGACAAGCTCCAGCCCCCCCACGGCCCTGAATTGGATTAAGCGCTATAGAAAATTAATGAATGAATGTGTTTATTTGACTGAAAGTATACAAAATGGAAACACTTAAAACCAAACTTACCCACAACCCTTCATTGCAATAAGCGGGACAGATAATGAATGGATGGAAAACCAAACTTAGACACTCAGATGATGCAGTTGGAAAATCTAATCGCTTCTGCATGCATACTGTATACACTCAGCTCAACTTAAATGGGTCCAAATTCTGTAGGTTTGTGTTCTTTGTGTGTGCAGAATTCAGCTATTCTCACATGGTGATCCCAAAAGAGGAAGTCTAAAGCATATCACAATTATACCCCGGTGAATAGCTCATATGTGCATATCGGGAAAATGAAGAACAATATGACAAGCTCACACTACATCTGGACTTAACTGTCCTACTACCTGCGCTTAATGAGTAGTAAGGTTTGGATATTACACATTTTTAGATCAAATTTCAGCAAAGCCGATTATAAAGACATGCAGTGGGGCAGAAATGCAGCCTTTGTTTGTGGTTTTCTGTGTGTAAATATTGCAAATGAAGAATACCCAATCACACACGCAAACACCGCGACACACACACACACACAGCCACAGACATGGGAAGGAGGAATTTGAGAAAAGAACGAATGGGAGATCAACACTATCTAATATCCGATTGCTCCTAGATGGAGGAGCTTTATGTTTTTTTTCACACACACACTGGATGCAAAATGACAAACACACACGCAATGACTGGTTTGGTGTCTCCTTGTAAGAATTTTAGTGAGAACAACCACTTCCTTGGCTTAGGAGCACACACACAGCCACAGGAGCAACACTTAGAGCCAGCGGTCTTCACAAGCCAGACCACTTCTCACAGACACTCCTGCCACAAAATTTATAAGACTTGCTGCTCATATACCTCCAGCAGTATTTGTGTGCCAGTATCGGACTGAGTGCATGCGGGTAAATGTGTAGTTCTGCTGTGGTCTTGAAAGATAATCGTTCTAGAGAATAACAAGCTTAATCAGTTTTCACAGCGGCAGGAACAAAATTTGTGTCTATTTGGAAAGATTGAGGGAACCAAGCACTGCAATTTTCCTTAACGAAACGAAAGCTTATTGTGTCAATACTTGTTCCAGGTTATACAGCTAAAGTAGAAAAACAGCCCTGTTTTGTGGTTAAAAAGTGTTGATTTCTGAGGTCACATATCTTTGTCTTGACTTTTTTTGTAAGAGAAAAACTGGCTTCATCCAACAAACCTGTGACCTTCGTCAGAGCATGCATGACAGGAACTTCGCAGGAAGTGAAAAGGTCAGCCAACAGGAACACAAGAGTGCCAACTGAGCTAAAAGGAAACATCGAGCTGTGGTGAGACATGCCAAGACACCCCACCCTGAGGTTCTACACTTACACAAATACATACACACCCACACACAAGCACATCATTCTCACATATATGATGACCTGACCTCTTGTTTCTTCATCTATAGGTGTGCTAACGTGAGATGCGGTAAGTCAGTGGTTGTTTTTGATGGGTTGCTATGGGGATTTCTCTTGTTGGTCATGATATAAGCCAAACAGGTATATGTTAACAGGGAGCAGTGAGGAGTTACATTAGCAACTGACTGCAGAAGAAGAGTTGATTGTGTGAAAAGGACAAAAGTGCTAGGATTCTCAAGAAAAGCACCTTCTTTCCAATCTGCTAAAGAGTGAGTTGGCACATTTAGTTGCCATTTCTGTAAAGTGTTCAGTTTGATTAGCATACAGCGCAACACAAAGCTTGTTCGACTTTTGGTCAAACGTAAAGAAGTCATGTCTCTTAATGAAGCTGTTTATTTATTCATTTTCAATACCGTTTAGTCCAATTCATTGTTGCAGGTAGTTGGAGCCTACAACCCCTGGGGAAAAGGCAGGGTACACCCACGTCACCAGTCTATCACAGTCTACTCATGCTAATAAACTATTTTAATTCAATTTAACTTTTTAATTCAACTTAGTGCCATCCCAGGTCACTACTCAAATGCTTCAATTTAAGCCAATAAAAAGCCTAGATAAGAAAAACCAACTGATTCCATTGGATCTTGACTTCCATCCAACTCCCCATTTTGAGCATGCATGCTTGTTATAGCTTAATTTAATAGCTTTTAAATTAAGCTATTTTGTTTTTCCTACCCCCTAACCATGCAGTTTTGGTGGTAATGGAAATTAAATTGACAGTAGCACTAAATTAAAACCACACTTCTGAGCATTGGCAGTTGCTCTAAGGCAGATTTTCCTCCTTTAATGCCCTCCAATGTTGGCTAATTCATCATTTATTTTGCATCCTGCCTCTTTTCTGAGGTCTCTTTAGGTAGTAAAAGCGGATCTAATGTTTACCCTTTTTTATGGCTCTTCCCCTGTTTCTCTTTGTTTTTATTTCCTCTTGTATTTTGCTCAATGTCAAGTTTATAATATAATATATAATTGTCAAAAATCATAATTAATCTTAGACTGCAAGTTAAATCAGAAAAGGGAATTCTGTGTAAAATAAATTGGTGGACTTCCCATAGAAACATTACATTTTCAAGGAATAATATTAGTTCTTCCACAAAGGACAAAATTTTCCTGTACAATAATCATTTAAACTTAGCAATGTAGACCATCAGCATGTCTTATGTCTTTAAGATGTGAAAAGTTGACAAAGAACAATTTGCAAATGTGCCATGATTAAAAAGTTATTCTGGCAACAGGATACAACTCAAATAAAAACACTGATGCTGAACATTTTCACTAAAATGTTTTACATTTAGGTACACAAGAGGAGAAATACTGAATTAATATAACAAAAACAAGACATTAAACTTAAGTCTATGAGATAGGTTCTTTTGGAGTTTACAATCAATCAGGACTTAGTGAGAGTACTAATCTTTATCTTAAACTGAAACATACTCTGTCCTTCTCTATTTCAATGAATTAATGTGCCTTTAACTATGACTGGTAATTTGTACCAAAATATAGACACACAGAGAACTTATCAAAACTAATAATATAGTATATGTCTTTTTTTTTTAAATGTACATTAGAATAATATTAATCGTAAAAGGTGAAGCTAGAAATGACTTCTAGTGGTAAGTACAGAAAATCATAATACTGAATTTTCTTTATTATTTTTTGGATCCAGCTCTTACAGGTTAAAGAAATATTGTAAACATACCTTAAGCAGCAACTGTATTTTTGTAATAAACAGACCTAATAAAACCCCGTATTTCTAATTGGTCAGACAATTTCTTGTTCTCAGTTTAATGTTAACAAACAGTCACTGTTCTCAGTAAATAGTAGGTGGCTGTGGAGGATCGAGCATCTTGCACTTTTACATCACGGACATTGCCGTGTGCTGCTCTTGTATACTTAAAAAGTTTTTAATACCCTAAATCCTGCAGCTGTAGTTGTGCTCACCATGGCTACCACTGTTTTTACAGCTTTACATGACATTGCTCCATTGGTACATCTGAGTGAGTTAAAGACATCCAATGGACAGGAAATCAGATAAGATCACTAAAGATTCTCATATTTTTGTGCACATGCTCAATTATGAGACTGAATTAGGCTTATGTGCATCTGGCATGAGCATTTTCAATATTTACATGTGAGTTAATGTGCTAGATAGCTTTCAAAAAGCTGAGCGATGGGATGGTAAAGATCCTTGTGTTTTGCTCATGAAAGACAAAAATGGCAGCTTCAGCCAAATGATGCTGTGTTTTAGCTGAAGCCCAAGAAGATGACGTAATTGAAAAGTTTAAAGGAGACAACTTTTTATTATGCGACCCCTTTTACATAACGTAATGCTTTATTGCATTGTTTCTACATGTTTTTGGCATAAAACAAGAGTTCCTGTCTATTTCACTGTCATCTTAACAATTGCTGGGAAGTCCTGGCGAATGAAGCGAAGTCGACCACCACTTCATTTCTCACATAACTAATGAGGTGAATGAGATGTTAGATTAAATGCACCGCAGTTCATGCTGACCAAACCAATTTAAGATTAAGGAGGGGCAACCATGTTTTTAAATCTTATAAGGATTTGATTTGACAGGGAAATTGTATAAGCTAAGCTGTATATCATATAAAATTACATACTATTTTTAGGAAATGTTAAGAGATATGTCTGCCTTATTCCAGAAAAGTAAGGGTACTGATGCTCACATTGATTTCCTCCTGTGGTCAAGGCAACTGCATAGGCTATACTGTCTATACTGTTGCTGTTGTTAACTTGGGAAGTAAATGCAATCAGCACAATTAAATGTGTAATACCATATTCTTTATTACACTATTATTATATTAAACTAAATTTATGTAATTTGTGCTTTATTTGTTGTCTTTTATTTTCACAACATTTTATTTGTATCCATTTTATTTATTTATATAGATCCACAAGTCTTCAATCCCATTTTTAATGAAAAGCAATGAGCCAGATGACAAACATACTATATAAATCTAATTTAGGAAGAATCTGAAAAAAGGCAGTTTTAGTGCATTTTTCCCCCTAAATGAAATTTTGCTAGTAACAAAGACTGCTGAGGTTTTGAGAGGACGGGATGTCAGCTGTATCCTATAACTTGTGGTGGTCAGTATGATGTTATAATGATGTTATGTGCAACACTATACAGAGGAAATGCCAGTGCAGCAGCTTTACATAAGAACAAGACAGAAAAGAACACAAATAGGAGCTTTTGCTGTGAGTGTGCATGAACACTTGCTACCTTGTGCGTTTGTGCGACCATGTCGTTGTCTGTTTGTCTCAGTGTTGGGTGTAGGAGTTTGTCCTGATAGATAAATATATAAAATGTTATTGTGGTGCGGTTGGCTGTGCTCCAGAGGAAGTGCTTCACTTTGACAGTGCTCTCACCAGGAATGCACTGCAGGCCGCCGCCAGATGGGCGTGTTGCTGCTCTGGGGTCGGAAGCCAAGTTTGGTCGGCCCAGTTTTGGCCCCTCCATTGCCTTGGGGGGACCCTCTTGCCCGATGTTATTCAGAAAAAGAGGGAATGGAACGAAAAAGAAGGAAGAAAAGGAGCGGGGGAAAAAGGAGTGTGTTTGTGTGTCCTTGTAAGCTCAGTTTGTATAGATTTGAATGTGAGTATGTGTGTGAGTGTTTTCCTTTTGAGAGGAGGATCTGAAAGGAATGCAACTGTTCCTTTACACATGTCCACCCCCCTTAGGCAGCCACAGGGCCTGTTGAAAACAGACACGCACCCATGACACACACACAGGCACACACAGAGAGGTTGTGGAATGGAAGGAAGTATCAAACTACACCGGCAGAATACTTATCAAGACAGAGGAGCAAAGCTGCCCATTAAGATTCCAGACTTTCACTCCTTTACTTCTGCAATAAGAAAAATAATACGGTGCAATCACAGTGAAGCACCCTAATGTTTCAGCAAGCATCCATGTCAAATCACACATTGTAATATCCAATATGTGCAACTTTTCCCTTCTGTTTCAAATGCAACAAACGAAAAGAACAGCTGATTCTGAGCCAGAATACACCGACAAGAAAAGAGTTGTGCATTCTTGCTTTGTGTTTCTGAAGTCTTTCGACGTTACATATTAAATATAAACGTGAATTAAAGTGTTTGACTCTGAGAAATAAAAGCAAGTCAGAAACATCCTTCTTATTCTTGGAGGTTGAATAGAAATTACTTTGAGATGTGGTCTGATTAGTAGAATTTGTTTTTCTTTTCATGTGCTGCCCTTTCCATTGACACTCTTGAAAGCTGAAATGAAACCCTCCCGTGGGTACACGGTTAGTATCATGATGGTATAATGGGAGAGGGGAGTACCAGAAATCTGAAAAGAGGGCGGTGTGGCAGAGTCTTTGGTGCGCTTCAGACTGGCAGTGCCTGGTGATAAGAGGCTGCAGCCTGGTTGGCCTCTCTGAGGGGAAGTGATGCAAGACAGTAACTCTTTGTTTAGTGGCATTACTTGGTCCCATGCCAGTGGCCCCACTGAATGAAATGGACCGGTTGGCTTGTTTGCTGGCTGGGTGAGTGGCTTCATGGTGGACAAGCTGACTGCCTGGTTGACTTGCTGGAAGAGAGGCAACTGCTTTTCTAAAAAAAAAAAAGAAAGAAAAAAAAGACTGCTAATCTCTCTTTTCTTTCTCTGTCTTTTGTCTTCTGCAGCCAAAAAGAACACTTAAGCTTCACCCCTGATTAGATTTTGCTTTTGAAACACTGAAAGTAAAAAAAAAAAGATTAATTTTGCCAGTTGGGCTAAAATGTACTGATAACAAAAAGTTAATTATTTTTATTATAAATCAACAGTTGCCCCTCCAGTGGCAAAACTCTGCCCATTTTAGAACATATGCATGTTTGTCATTAAGCCTGTTTGTCTCACCTCCTTTACTTCCTGTTCTGCTCCTCTTGACTGTCCCATCAAATCCTACTTGTCTCTTTCCTCCCTCCTGTCCACATCCCAATTCTTAAAAACTTTTTTACAGCAGCTTGTCTCACTTTGCATTATTTTGATTTTGAATTCCACAGAGGAAAGGGAGGCGGGCAGAGGAGGGGATACGATGAGTGTTTTTGACAGAGAGTGTATGAGTGTGTGAGACAGGGATGGGAGGCGACATCATTTTGCAGCCTAAATGTCAGGGGATCTATTTTCAGTCTGCAATGCACTTGCTATTTCTGCCCCCATATGAGCCTTACAGATCTCTGTACACGGCCTCATATGTGGACCTAGAGAGCACCACCTTGTCTTGTATTAGAGTATAAGATAAATGTGTCTCTGGAAATGTAAAAAGTTTAAAGAGAGTTGTACAGAAAGCTTCATAAACATTTCATGTTAAAATCTGCATTCCACTTGGATGGAAACTTGATCTTTGTCTGCAGGTTTACGGGGTAAATCTTGTTGCTTTGTTTCTACTTGAGAATGAAACAAAACATCACACATGATGTCGGCTGCTAACGGCTAACGGCTAACGGCTGCTAGCGGCTAACGGCTAATTGCATTGGAATTTTGCTTATGTTAGTTAATGGAGCTGCTGTAATCTGGACCACAGGCAAATCATTGCAAAGCGAAAGAATCAATCAGCAGGAACTGAATCAGATATCTTTGTTAGAGAATTGTGGAGTTGTAAGAACATATTTTCCAAAATTAAACACAATGAAAGAGTAATTGGGTCTCCAGATAATGCCTAGCATGCTGCATGTCTTGAAATCCTCCTGAAATCAAGTCCAGACTGGGGCAGCATAATTATTTGGGGCTAATTTGTCATGCTTTTCGTTTCCCCATTTTGTTTTACATATGAACTAAATCAAAAACAGATTTAATAGAGATTGGCGTGATTGCCTGGTATCTAAATTAATACTTTCTACAGAGCAGAGAACAACAGAGGAGAGGGATGGGGTGAAAGAAAAAAGAAAGGGAAGAAAGCCTGTGTCCAAATGTGCATCTGGGGGTTGTCAGAGGTGCCGGGGGGTGTTCACGTGAGCTCTATACCAGATGTGAAAATGGCTTTTGCAATATGTCATATAAACAGCAAATTGCAGGGGATTTGCTTTAGCTGACTTGAAGCACATAAGTGTGGGAGAGTCAAACCTACAACTAGCTTCTTGAAAATCTCAAACAGATTTGGAAACCAGCTGAGAGGAAACATCCTACATTGCAGAAAAATGTTCCCGCATCATCCAGTCATTGGTTGAACATATGGTGCTTGTATGCATAGTCCGGCTGGAAAACGTGGTGGACGGTCCCTTTAGTCTGATCTCAGGTAACAGTGATGCATGTTGACTTGGTGACTTAGCAGTACGAGTTCTGCCGGTTGTGAAACATAGCAGATAAGAGGAAAATGTGGGATCGGTTATAAGTTAGATGGTGTTGCTTGGATATGATTTTGTTGTGTTTTTTCTGTGCTTCTATGTTAATAACATACAAAGATGTGTCCTGACTGGATCAACACTTTCACCAATTTTTTTTTCTCTCTGATCCTCAACAGAAGATATATTTAAATGTGGTCCAACTCTAACATGCCTAATAAATTATTCCCAGCCACTTTACTGCCAAATTTCAATTTATTAATCTCTGCTGAATATTTGCTGCATATGTTGCAAATAAAGTGAAAAAAAGCAGCATCTAAAAGATATGTGATGAGCTTGCATTGTTCTTTGTGGTGAACCCAACCCTTTTTTTTTTCTTTTGCACAAAGAGCTACACCATAGCACACATAATGATTTGCAGCCATAGTTTTTGACCCGGGACTGGTTCCTCTGTGAATCCTCTTCACTGTAATAGCAGCTGGTAATAAATGGTTTCTTCTCCACCTGCCTGTGCTGAAACTTCCTGTGTTGATGATATGTATGTGGCTCTATGGGGTGGAGATGACAATGTAGGTGTGGAGGAAGTCAATGCAGGTGTTTTTGTGCGAGTCGGTGTGTGTGTGTGTGTTGTCCCAGGTGGCTGCTGATAGACTGGCAGGTAAACAGGCAGGTTGGTCTCTTATCTCACCTGTTGGAGCAGACACTGCAGCGCCTGCAGGGCTTTTGCAGCGGAAACAAGTTCTGTATGCGATGCTGGAAGGCCAAGCAAACTCCTTTTCTTCTTATACTTCTTTACTTCATCCACTCCACTCTCCTCTCTTAAGTTACTGAGGTAAACACCCAGGAAACAAGCAGATAGAAATGAAGGAGCGGGGGTTGCAAGAGGGAGCACGAAGGGAGGAAGACCGCCAAAGGGTAACAGCCGAAGCACAGGTGGGCCAGGAGGTGGGAGGTGACAACAATGTGTGTGTGTGTGTGTGTGTGTGTGCGATAAGGAGGTTTAAGTATGCTCTGGCTTCATAAAGTGGTGCTTTGGGAAGAAAGGAATGTTACACATCCAGATTATAACAGACCACCCCTATAACTGTGAGGAAGTCAGTTTAACCTGCGAGTCAAACACACACAAACACAGCAGCTGAGGAGTTAAGCTCTGATATGAGGTGGCCAGGTGAGTTGCCTGTGTTTCATATTGTGCAGAGGAAGTCTGTGAATGATCGCCTGTTTCTTATGTAATACTTTTAAATTCACAAAACTTGACTTGACCTTTCAGATAGACACTGTTTTTTTTATAGAGAACAGTGTAGCTCCACACATAACACTGATAATAATAATGTATAGCAACTAAAGCTCCTAACTTTTCTTTAACAAAATGTAAAAAAAAAAAACTTAAAATCTTTATATAAGTATTCAGAAAGAACCATGAGACAAATTTTCTGTCCAGAAAAATACTATATTTCTTTGCCAGCATTGTTGCTTTTATTCACATTGAATAAAAATAGCAATAAATTTAGGCATAACTGAAAATCTTTACCCTGAAAGTGTTTATGTTTAAGATTACACCTAATTTCACCGTAGGTACTTAGTCTATCTAAAGGAGGAGTGTGTCTACAGTGTGTGTTTATGTGGATAAAAACTACAAACAAATAGAAATGACACAACAGCCCAGTATATTTAACAATATATATTTCCATTGTCAATTTACATTCCATTTCGACATAAGCTTTCTTCACAAACAAAAAGTAGGCATCTAAATAAATACTATATAAAATAGAACTTCGAAATAAATATATCTATAAAGGGAACCTTTAATGTGAGATTTTTTTCTTTTTTGTTATATCTAGACAAAAGAAAGCACAAATCTCTCTCTTTTAAAATCCCCAACAATGACATTGCAAAGGTATAAAGGAATGGAGTTGCAACTATAGGAGACTTTTCTTTTGTTTGGGCAGAAAATAAAAATGTAAAACTCTGTGGGGTTATTGGTGTGTGTGAAAGTCCCAACACTGCAGCAAAAGAAAACAAAAGATTAAAGTCTTAATGTTTGATTTGTTGTTGATGGTGATGATACAAGACCTAAAATAGACGGGCGAGCGTGTGTGTTAGCATGAAGCTAACCTGAAGAACATTACTTTTGCAGTAACTGCAAAGAAAGGCAGCGATTGCTGAAAAGAAAGCGGTCCATTGGTGATAAAGATGGCACGGAACAACTCTGGGGGGGAAAAACAAAGACGAAAGAGGTGGGGTGGGGTATAAAAACGGCAGGAGAGGAGGAGAAAAAGATAGTCAGACACGTCTGTCTCTGTGGTATGACAAGTTTATGCACAGCAGCTGTGTTTGTCAATCAAGGCAGGCCAGAGGGTGTTTGCTGGACTATTTCTCAGCAAGGAAGGAGGGAAGAGAGGAAGGACAAAAAGCAAGAAGGAGAAAAGGAGCTGTGACACTGAGCAGTAACAGCAGGAAATGGGCTGATAGGAGGAGACTGGATTTCCTGTTTGGATTCAATGAAACCTTGGGAATTAGCTTAGCCTGTTGACTGCTAATGAGCCATGGTTAGCATAAACAGCAGGAGCAATTTTTTCTTTGTTATTATTTATCTGCTTTTTATTTGACTTTTTGTTCGTTTTCGTTTTATTGCCGGACACACTTAAAAAAATCAAGTGCAAGTGATAAAGACATTAAGGTGGAAAGATAGTTTCCAGATCCCCATGTTAGCAATCGTCCTTTTCTGTTCATTGCAACCTCAAAAAACATCTTATTCTTACCCTCAAAATATATATCTAATATATTCTCTATATACTTTGTACTGAATTGTAGTTATAATGTACCATGCAATCTTCCGAGGACATTTAAAAGTCTCTTCTAAAGAACACAAATGTTGTGAAACTATTTACAGCAAATAACATTTCACCTGCATAGCTCTATTACTAAATATTTTGTCAAAACATTTGTGATTTTTGCTGTTCACTTACACCTACTAGGCCTTTGCCCAGTCACACATTCGTTCTCAGTTTTGGCACCTTTCTCTCAGACTGAATTGCTAAGTTTAAAAAAATATTGCCTCATACATTCAATACTAGGGACCATGTCTGTTTAATTCTATTTTTTTTTATCTTTCCTTTTTTCCTGCGCGATATCAGCTTTGTGCAACAAGACAAATACGAGTATGAGCAAAGATAGGCACCATGACGGAAGATAAGGGCCCAACTTGACAGAGAGGTGTGTGTTATGTAGCAACAAAGACAGTGATGCCTATATGCCAAACAGAATCGGCCATCTGTATTAAAGGGCAGCGTGCCTTTACCGACCAACCGCCGTCAACTCCATTTGGCAAAAGTGCATAACAACTGTGATCACTCAGACTGTGAAAACATGCTACTGTATAATAGCTTCCTTTGGCAAAGTCCTAAGAACGTCATGCAAGCCACAAAAATAGACTTTATGAAGGAAAGAGAGACTATCTGTCTTATGCAGCTATGCAGCATATTCATTTGAACTGAAAGAAGATACTGATGTGTGTTTAGAGAGGAACAGGGGTGTTTGGACTAAATGTGTAGGCCAATGTAATGTGAGACAGCTGAGGTGGACAATACTGTGCTTTTGTATATCCTTTAAGGGGTCCTAAAAAGGTTGTGCAAGTGGCAGGTTTGAGTTTGACAAAGGCTGACTTGAGTACAACACTTTGCTATGCTTTCCCTCCCCTCTCTTCTCCTCTTCTCAATCCCTTCTCCTCCGGAAACGTTATGTTCTGGCCCATTTGTTTCCCACTTAGCTTACTTGCTTTAAATTATTCACTATTGCCTTTTTGGCCCTAAATGGTTCTTTGCCGTTTTGTGCAAAGAGGAAGTAGACCAGGCTCTTAGGCAGTTCAGAAATCAACAAGCAGTAGGCCAAGTTCTTACAGAAAATAACTGTAACAGTCCCTGAGAAGGTTGGGTGTCCTTTTTCTTTCTCTCTCTCTCTCTTTCTCTCTCTCTCTATTTTTTCCTTTATTCTTTAAAACAAATTTCTCTACTACAAATTGACTTCTAGCACAGTGGGTAACCATTAGACTAGAGCATGCAGATCGTGACATGCATTACATCTGATTGGTGATCAGCATTCAGAATATTTCAGAATGTCTTCAGCTTCACCACTCAAAAATAGAAAACACTGTAAGGTGATTATTTCTCACTTGCAGCACAACTGCTTACGCACAATACAGAGTGAGAATTATGGGAAATTACTATCATTTTAAAGTCTAAAAAGGTCTTGTTTTTACAGCTCCGCCAAGGAGATAAAAACCTAGGAATAAAATATTAGCAAGCTAGCATCTTTAAGGTGTGATAGGAAAAAGAGTGAGACTTGATGATAGTGATTGATATAGAGCATGTTGTCTCTTGCAAAGGCTTGTCATACATCCCCTTAAATCAATAGGGGATTATTTGTTTTCATGTTTTCACTGGCCTGTGCTTTTGGAGGGGGTTGGGGGAGAAATTTCTATTTAACGCCATCAATAATTTCTTAGTTATCACTGAATCAGCAACCAGCTTCTGGTTAGTTAGCGTTACAAAATTAGATGAGAAATATTGAGCAGCAGAGAGGTACATTGACTTTGTGTCTTCAGCCATTTTGCACAACACAAAACACCAGTGCCACAATCTAGTATCTTCTTTCTGATTCATTCTTACAAAAAATAAAAATACAAGCATCTCGAGCCCGTTAGCCGTTCCTACTAGCTAACACTCTCTCGGATTGCCCATTCTGCTCATCCACACGATCAAACATAAGCCAAGAAGCCATTTAAGTACCTTTGTTTTACATAAATCATCTTCCAGCAGATTAATGGGGTAGTTTAATGAATTGGTGTTGGATTGTCCTTTCCGTACAAACTGAACAAGTACTGTGTGGTCTTGTCCATTTTTTATTGTAGCAAGGCCACCACCAGACAGTTTGGTCCACTATCATGAACCCTGCTGGTGCTTTTCTGTCCCAGCTTTTGCTTCCATGCCTCCATTTTTACACACGGGGATGCTCATGCCACCCTGTGAGTTCTTGCAGCGGCAGCCAGGTCTGCTAACATTGTCATAACACTTTTGTCCCAGTTTAGCCAGGCCCATAGCTGGTAGATAGCAAACCAGACATGGAAGGACAAGAGAGAGGGCAGCCATGAAGGACCAGCGTGCGCAACAGTTGGCTTGGGAGCATGAGCAGGGCTTGTCAGCACAGGAACCCTCATCATCCTCATCCTCGGTGCAGTGGTAAAAGATCCCTTTGACCAGGCACATGCAGGTGGCCATGTCCACCAGGCTCTGAGCAGAGCACAGGCACTCCTGGTTGCAGACCCAGCAGGAGGGTAAGGTTCGGGGGAGCGTACACTCAGTGCATCGGCACTTCCCACAGTGCTCGCATAGAAGGAGGTGCTTCTTCTCAGTTGGGGAGGAAGGTATCAGCACCAACCCTTGCTGGCCCCCAGTGGAGCACACGCCTCCGGCTGGAATCTTTGAAGACTTGAGGTCCAGCGATTTAGAGGAAGAGGAGCAGGAAGAAGCAGAGGAAGAAGAGGTGAGAACTTTAGATTCAGAGGAAGTTCGGGTACTGATTGCGTTGACGGGACCATGGTGAGGGTGCAAATTTGGGTGGTGGTCCACTGTTGGTGTAGGTGCAGCATGGTCCAACAACCTCTGATCAGATGAGGTACTGCTGCTGCTGCTGATAGAGCTGGGCCTTCCACTGAAGGATATCCAAGGGTGAGTGGTGGTGTCCTGGTGAGGATGTGGCTCACACCTGCCCTGCTGGTGGGGCTGATGTTGGTGATTATGATGATGGTTGTGGTTTGCACCAAGGAAGGCCTCCTGATTCTGACCAAGCCAGGTGATTCTTCGGTTTGCAGACTTCTGGCTTGGGGGCTGCTGAGAAACAACAGCAGGGCTGTCGATGTAGTCGTTCTCCACGTGCGACGACTTTATCTGGTCAATGGGGTAAATGGTGAGAGGGTGCTGAAGACGACCGTAGGGCACTCGACTGTCCAGCAAGGGGGGGGATATGAGGGAGGATGACACTCCGGGGATGTGGTGGGGAACCCTGGACTCCATGTGTCGGCTGGTGCCTCGCACGTCTTCACTCTAAAGCAGCATTTATCAATACTGCAAAAAGAAATACAGAAGAAACTGTTATTGCTAGCGGCTCTGCCTCTGAAACCAGCGTTTTCTTACTGAAGGTCTTAAAACACATATAAGGCCTGTCAGAAATTTCAGTAATTTTATAGCAAATTTAAACCCAACTCTCCGCAGCTGAAAGCCAGGTTAGCTCTAAAGACGAACACTTCTCCCTACGTTTCTATGCAGTCAGCTGTTAATCTGACATTAAGATTGAGCTTCTTTTTGTTTGAGTGTAACTTCTTCAATATTTCTTATCGACATTTTTAAAATCAACACCTCTAATAAATATCATGTAGCATTGGTATTTATATAAACAGTTTATTTATTAGCCAGTATATCTTTCGATGGAAGACATTTGAGCCATTCAACAGAAATCTTACTGTGGACGGGATCTGGATGCAGAGTTTCTAATGATGTGATTTTTAAACTGAGCACCAACAGGGTATTCAGTCTAAAACCTCCTCCATTCTAACTTTGACATTAGAACAATAGAAGTTGGGCTCTCATCGCCTCCTCTCCAAAGAGCAGGGAGCACCACAGAGCAGGGCTTGCATGCAAAAGACTCAAAAATGCAAAACAAGTCAGAAGGCTGAGCAAAGAAATGAGAAGGATGCCAGAAAATGGAAATGAGAGCAAGAGGGAAATTAAGTATTTCTATAGCATCACAAAACAGTGAGAAATGGATCATCTTTCCTCTGTTTTGATATTTTAACCTATAATGTTCTATACAGATGAAAAGAAATCTGGAATAACAAAGCCGTCTCAGATTTCGTGAATGGGACCAATTTTATGAAGGGCAGGCTTTTGTGAATGAGAGCTGCTGGCTGCGCTCGGTGCTGCAAGCATGAATCAATGCGCCCTAGTTATGTTAAGACTCAGTGAAATCGGTTTCATCCTATTCTTCATAAGTGCTCTACTTTTCACACAGACAAAAAAAAACTTACTTAGGCCTACGACATATGGCGCAAACAGAATTGTCCACTATTGCACTTCTCTGCTTCAATTATAAGAGGCTTTATTATAATTTCGCCTTTTATTTAGATGCTTGCCTGAAATATAAACCTGCTATTTGACTATTCTATCTATTCTACCAGATAATGTTTCATCAGTGAACATTGCTTTGCTCTTGT
The DNA here is from genome assembly GCA_037177335.1 of Kiunga ballochi. NCBI lineage: Eukaryota > Metazoa > Chordata > Actinopteri > Atheriniformes > Pseudomugilidae > Kiunga > Kiunga ballochi. The sequence goes on along the minus strand of JBAMIG010000016.1, from coordinate 13,695,411 downwards.
TATTCTTTTCCTCGGATTTGCAAAAGCTTGCTTGAGAAACCTGTTGCGACATTGCTGGCACAGACACAAGCGCTTGTGATCGTCAAATCTCGACCATTATGAGCTCCAAGCCGGAACTGTGCGTGTGCGCGAGAGAGACCGTGCGCGCGCGTACGTGTACTTGTGCACATGTGTGCGTTGCTCCCCTGAATAGACTGAGTCATAAAAAACCGGAGGCGGCTGCTCGGCAATATTCAAATAGCCTGTTTATATAGGCGCTGTAACATGTATTCAACACATTGCCTGTAATGTTACTGGTGAAAAATATTGACAAAAGTATGAGCTTTATTAAATAATAGAACACTGTGTGCCACCAGAAGAACAGCTGTGGGGTAGTTCTCTTTCTTTTTTCCTCCAATCGGCGGCAGTTTGGTGCGTAGTTTGATGCGTTAATGCTTTAGTCGTTTGGTTCAACATCAAAGTGCATAAATAAAGTGAAAAATATGATGTAGTGTTGAAAGGTGTGGGTTTAAACTATGTAAACAGACAGACTTAAATAGGTAATGGCAAAATAAACAAAAAAGAATAAAAGAAAAAACACCTGACACAAGCGACGTGGTGTGCCAACCAGGCGATGGCTGCAGAGCGAGAGGGACGCACGCAACTAAGCCCCCCGAGACCAGACAGGCAGCCGTCACGGATATTTATACAGGGAGAAATGCTGGTTTGATCCACGATCTTTTGACATATAACACCAGCTTTAGACGACGCGTGGAATCACGACGTTCAAAAACTTGAAAGTGCACGTCTGCTCCCCTCCAAAGCGTATCGACCAATACCGTTTTTCTCTTATCTCTGCCGGAGCCTCCTTTTCACCCCGATGGGCATTTACCCTGCGAACACGGCTCATTTTGTTGCAAAATGCAGCATGCAAGAGCGCTTTGGTGCCCATTACCCAGTGGATTGAGCCTGAATTATCATATGTAGGGCACCACACAGGGACCGAACAGTTGGCTGCGGGTACGTGCAGTCGCACGCTCACGAGTTCCAAACGCTTAGAGAAAACAGGGATCACTTACCGCGGTTTCAGGACGCAATTCTCATCTCCTCGTTTCGCACGACGTTTGCGCGCAGGCTGTTAGTCCAGTCAAAGAGGCTTAGTAGCTCCACGGATGTTGGGTAAAGACACGTCCAAACGTTTTGGGAGTACTATGAACGAGGTGACGGCCAAACGCGAGTTGGTCTCTTGCACTATTCTCCACTCGCTGGTGCATAAAAGGCGACTGCGGTTGAGGACGCAGAACTGTGGATATGATGTTGCAACCACCGAGGGGGAGGGAAGTGAGTTTTTATGAATGGGAGGGTAGAGGAAAGGAAGGGGACGGCACTGCGCAGATGCCTCAGTTTTTTTTTTCTTTTTTGTGAATGGGAGGGAAAAGCAACTCGGGAGGGCTGAAACGCGGAGGTTACATTTTTATGAATGGGGAGGACTCCTAATAGCATTGCGCAGGCGCGATGCCCAGATTTTTATGAATGGGAAGGAATGGCGAATGAGGTGTGTGTGTGTGTGTGTGGTTGAGGGGGCGAGGAAATGAGGAGGTGGGGGCTTTTTTTGGTAACAAGGGCAATGTCAGGCCGGATTAACGTAAAACGTTGGCTCATAGCTCTGTTTTTTCAAATTTTTTTATTTATATTATTTATATTTTAACCATATAATTTAAGAATACAAAAAAAGTGACACACACTTTATATATATATATAGGCCTATATATAGGCTATACATATGTTTTTATTTGTAATCAGGGCATGATAAAGCCTAAAGAATCCTGAAAATCTGAATATAATAATTTACTTGGGACACCAACTTGTTTATTAATGTGGACATTTGAAGGTTGCACATTAAAATACCTCTTCAATTCTAACAACACATCTTCTGATGAGGAAGCAGAGATGAGAGACTCTGGGGCGGGTCCTCCAATATCTGGGGCTGAGGTAGCTGAGGAGGTAAAAGAACTCCTCTGGGGGCAGGACCTGGGGTGGACGACATCCGCCCAGAGTTTCTTAGCATTTTTTCTTAGCATAGAGATTCTCTGAAGCATCGCATGGAAATCCGGGACAGTGCCCCTGGATTGGCAGACTGGGGTGGTGGTCCCCCTCTTCAAAAAGGGGGATCGAAGGGTGTGTTCCAATTACAGAGGCATCACACACCTCAGCCTCCCAGGGAAAGTCTATTCAGGGATACTGGAGAGGAGGGTCTGTTGAATAGTCGAACCTCAGATTGAGGAGGAGCAGTGTGGTTTTCGTCCTGGTCGTGGAACAGTGGACCAGCTCTAT
>JBAMIG010000016.1:13681923-13692998 GCA_037177335.1 Kiunga ballochi | reverse complement strand
AGCCAGATGAGGTGGCTCGGGCATCTGGTTAGGATGCCTCCTGGACGCCTCCCTGGTGAGGTGTTCCGGGCATGTCCTTGTGGGAGGAGACCCCGGGGAAGACCCAGGAGACGCTGGACTGATTACATCTCACGGCTGGCCTGGGAACACCTTGGGGTCCCCCCAGATGAGCTGGTGACTGTGGCTAGGGAGAGGGAAGTCTGGGCTTCCCTCCTTGAGCTGCTGCCCCCGCAACCCGACCTCGTATAAGTGGCAGAAAATGGATGGATGGATGGAATGTTATTTAAAGGTTAATTTTCATTTTAATCTCCATGTTCTGGACAAAAGTGTCAAAATGCCAGATTTCACATTGCTCAGTTGGATTAGGATAAATAACAACCGCTCCTTTTGTGTTGCTGTTGAATCTAAAGCCATTTATTACAAGCCCTTCCTTCCTCTGCAACAATGTATGGTATGATGACATTTTCTGTAGTAGTAAAAAAACAAACAAACAAAAAAACAACAAATAAAAATAAATTGGGGGACAGTAGGAGGAAGGGAAGAAGAGAATAGAATGGGAGGGGTTTATAAGGCCCACACTGAAACGCAAACCAGCATGAGGGCAGGCAGGATTCACAAAAGGACAGGATGTTGTTGATTTGTACCGAAACCACACAGAGGAAATGAGTGTGAATTTCCTTTCTCTCTCTTACATCCTAGTGGGTGTGTGTTTGTGTGTGTGTGTGTGCGTGTGTGTACCCCCCTCCCCACACCCTTCACAACACACACATACACACACACACACATACTCCACTGCAGTCCCCAGCTTGGGGCTTTTGACCAGTCAAAGGTTAACACTTGTCCCATTATCCTTTTTCATTCATTGGCAACCAGTGCACCTTCAAATTATTTTAGACTGAAGCGAGACATGGAAAAGAAAGATAAAGTGAGAATGAAAATTTTTGGAAGCTTTGACTGGTTTTAGTTATTTAATGTGAGCAAAAAACATGTGGAACTGATAAAACTGCAACATTAACAGCAACTTTATGAGACATGGCTTACTGGTACATTTCCACAATGATAGCCATAATAAAGCAGCCATTAACATAACCACACAATCAAAATGCAACAATATATTACTGTTTTGTTACAATGATATGGTATTTATCATGATATAATATTCTTTTTTGTCTTGGTCTTGTTCTTGATTTTTTTTATTTACTTCATTAAAAAAACAACTCTTCAGAAAATACAAATTTCAATGCACTGAAGTTTCCACAATCCATAAAACAACATGGAAACAAAAGATAAGATTCCTAAATAGCTAAACTGTTCCTGGTGTATTTGATTTAATAAAATTTTATTGCTTTGATGTGCTTCATTTAGTGTATTAATTAATTATTATTATTAATTAATTAATTAAGTGTCATTTGGAAATATTTATTCAGCACTTCAACACTGTTAATGTGCAAGATTTTGGAAATAAGATGCAAGTAGTAAAATAAAACAACTAATTAAACAAACAGGAAGTAGTGTTAAAGTTCTACTAATCTACTATCTTATCTGTTTGCAGGAATATTTTTGTGAGTGACTAAAAGAAGATCTTTCCCACATATGAAACAATGGGAGCTCTTGTGTTATACTAAGAAACCATTGACCTTTTTTCCTCAGATTTTTATCTCCCCCATTTATTTCTCCCTCTCTCTCTCTCACACACACACGTCGACAGATGTGCTGAGAGACACAGAGAGATACTGTAGATGCTTGCAGATTTCTGTCCACAGCTGTGTGGCTTGCAGGCACGGCCCACATGAAATGTTTGCCGAATTGTAGATTTCTCAATGGTGTGATCATCCAGGCATACATGCACAGAAGGGAAGGCCCAGCACCCTCTCCAGAGTCCTCTCAAGCCTTCCTTTCCTCTTGCCACATCTGCTTGTTACTACTGTGAGTCTGGGATTATAATGGACAGCCCCATCTGGCTCTAAAGCAGCTTGATGTAGAATAGCCTAATACTTGATGTATATTAATATACTTAATGCTTAACTTATTAACAATACTTTATTATTTGTAATGATACTGTATGTTCAAACTTGGTTAATTTGAATGATTAACAGGTCAGTTTCAGTGAATCCTTTGGGATTTCTGGTTTTTGCATCACAATAAGCTGAGATGGGGTAATGTGGTTTAAGGGTTCAGTTTCTGTCTGCTTGTGTGTGTGTGTGTGTGTGGGGGGGGGGGTATTCATGTGTCTATGCATGTGAGAAGAGTACTATTGGGTGGCAGTGCTGAAATGTAAATTACAGTGATAACTCTAGCAGGTACTCTCAGCTTACATCAAACATTTCCTGTTCCAGGTAAGCCATCATTTACTCCCCTCTGGCTGTGACACTTCACAATAAGCATATTTCCCCGATTAACAATCGTGCCGGGTTCTGGAAAACTCAGCGCTCCTGTATAATTCTGTCCTGCTGCATTGGCAAGATTCTTTTGCTTGGTGTAAATATTTGTGTTGCTAAGAGGAAGTAAGCAACCCTTCCGTTTAGATGTGGGCTCAGGACCTTTGGTAATTTCAGTGGGGTGACTTGTCCTCCATATCAGAAAAACCCAGTTGCACATGATGGTATTGTGCCCAATTGTGAAGCACAGTGTTTGTTTGTCAAATTTACAAAAGGATATTGATACTTAGGTTGAAAGAAGGTAACTTCCTTTCCTAGACATATAATTTACTATGAGTGTATTATCTGTATATATATATATATATATATATATTTATTTATATGCACACAACATAAAATAAGAGATTGCAGAAAAGACCAATTTAAGGTACACAAGGGTGTTTTTGTACTTGAAATCCCCAAAATACACTGGTTTAGTAGCAGAATAAACATAAAGTATTGCAAATAAGCATAATAGCTTCACTGTAACGTTATAGGTCTGTCAGACAATATAATATTGGGAAACGTAGCAGATGTGTCCATCATCAGTATGTGCTTTTGTTAAAGGTTACTGTTAGGGTGTATTTTTCACTTTAACAGTGGGCTAGGCTTGGGGCCAAGAAAAACTGAATTAGCAAATGTAATGACGTGCTAACCTCCAGGAACACTTAGACTTAACAAGCTGAGAGCTGCATTGTAGAAACCTCTATAGTCTACAACACAGATCTTGACCATGAAGCCAGGTAGCTGAACTCTTCAAATATTGACTTCCTTCCTCTCTAACCGCCTGGTCAGGAGGTGTGTTTGTGTGCTTTGGAGTCAGCAGAGGTGTGTGGTAAGAGTCCTAGGAAGGGAGGGGCAGGGGGCACATGTGTGTGGTTGTGTGAGCCTGTGTGTCCACATCCATCAAAACAAGGAGTTTGATGACTTTGGCCTGCCCCTATTGCACCATAATAGGATACATTAGGCTTAATTTTTTAGAGCCATTAGAGACGTAAAAAACTCCTGTAAAGGAATAACAACACTGAGGCTGAATGAATGGGTTGAATTTGCAGCAAAAAGTTTTTTCTTCCAACAGTTTGCTTTATATTCAAATAGTTTTACAACTGAAAACATTTGTTATGAATAATGTGGAAATTCAAGTTTTCTTCTTACATTTTTAACACAAAGTACAACAAACTGCTTCATTGTCTATTGTTAAATCCACATTAGATTCAACTTACCACAAAATAAAATGCTCACTGGATTAGACCACATAACACTTCCCTAAATATTGAGAAATTGTATCATTTGTAAAATCAGACTGTAAGACATCTTTTGTTTATTAACCGGCCAATTCGTCCCTGCAATAGCTACTAAAATGCAATTTAGTTCAGCACCAGATAGTGATTATCACAGGTATTCATCTGCTTTAAGTCTAATTAGAATTGATAGGAACAAAAAACTTGGGCGCTTTAGTTCATTTTCAGAGCGAGCTGCAGTCAGGGTGTAAAAGCCAGATGAGGTGGGGTTTTCATTCGGTACATGTTTCTACAAGTAAACATACCATCTAGGGATCCTTTTTAAACCAGGTTATATAAGTCCAAAATAACATCACACACACTAAATACATTTGTGTAAATCTGTTGCACCCCCTCACACATACACACATACATTAAATAAAAACACAACCCTTTAAAAAAGCACACACACAAAAAACAGTAAACTGTAAAAAGTGAACTAAATAAACAAGAATGCATCATATGTGCGCATATTTGTCAGCTTTTAAAAACTGTATTTGTACTCACATCAAATGTACTTAATATTTATGGAAGATGTGTTTTATTGTTTTTTTAACTAAAGCCCTTTGTGTTGCTTTGTGGGATGAAAAGTGCTTTATAAATGAATAAATCTAAATTTGAATTGATATAAATCTTGACCTGTTTAACACCAACTTTTCACATTTTGTCAAAAACTTCCCTTATTATTTTGCAACAGCATAAATAAACCTAAAACTTTTTTTTGTTGTTGAGCTATCAGTGTCTGGGTGCACTAAAAACACATGTAGATATAGTGAAGACAAGAGATGATGCATTACAGGACACTACATTGTAGCACCAGAGACTGACTTATGCTTTAATGCAACTGGGAACCTAATAGTTAAAAGTTCTGATCAACTTTTATTTTCATAGCTAATTCTTGATGCACAACAACAGACGCTAATAAACATTCATGAAGAAAGCAATGAGCAGAAATCAAACACACACAAGCACACACTATTTTAAGTTAGCCTTCCATCACTATTTCCATAGTCAACCGGTTGGCTGATATTATGTTTAATTTCAGGCGTGTAATTAGTATGTAGCCCGGTCTGGTTCTGTCTGGGTCAGTGTCGAGACTGTGTGCACGTGTGAGGGTTGTGCGTGTGTGTAGGTGTGTGTCAGTGTGTGTCAGTGGATGTTGGATTTGAAGTTATCCAGCACCACAGGATGGGACTGCACCACTCCAAGCTGAACCACACAAGAGGGCAATTTAAAACCCATACAGTAACACACAGACACACACACACACACACAGAGGGTAGGGAGAAGGTCTATATTTGGCTTGTGCCAAGGAAACGCAGGCAGTCACATGCACGTAAAAATACATAAATAGCAAAGAACAACCAAAATGGGGCAATACTCTTTACTCTGCAGCCACAAGACACACACATGCACTCATAGTTGACCTCATGACTGTGCCAAACCAAGACACAGACAGAAACATAAATAGAAGGGTTTGCCTTTAAAATTGAGTCTAAATTTTAAGGATGGTTTCAACAAGAACTAAATACACCAAAAGTGAAATAGTATCTAAGATTAAAGAGATCAGTCTTTATGTAAAAGAATTGTTAAAACATCTTTGCTCATTAATAACAGGAAAGGATGTTTTGAAGAGCTCCTGTAGGAAGAACTTTCCAGTAATAGCATCATAGGATGCCATTTATTCATTCATATTCTAAACTTCTGACACAACAAACCCAATTTTATTTTATAAAAATGAGTTAGAGACTACACTTCATCCATATGGAAGAGGGTCAGTGTTACATTGTGATTTTAGCCGTTCTAATGCATTTCTTGTGATTTGGTTGTTTAAAGGTTTTTAAATTTCCATGAGAGAATTTGTTTGAGGTTTGGCATTGAGGCTCCAATCCCACCATTCCCTCCGACAGAAGCCCAAGAAAACAGTTTAATGTAATGATGAAGGCATATTTTTGCACGTGTGCCTTCAAGGGGATGCAGGAGGATTTAAAAACAAACAAAAACAACAAAACAGGTAGCACACAGTGCATATGAGCAGCAGAAATAATGAGGCAAAAATGAATAATGCAGCTTAAATAGACAACAAAGATTAAATGTGGTATGTTTTATAGGACGCAGCACCTGAAAACTAGTTCAAGCAGTTGCCTTGAGCCACTTTGTTTCTCATATGATCTGCCTGACCCTCTACACATCCTATCAAACATACCTCTTTAATCTGGGCTTTTTATTTAAACTGCTAAATGAGCACACAACTTGAAAATAGGAAAAGCTGAAAAAAGCAACTGTCCCTAACAAATCTTTAAAGTTAGCTTGTAAGCATAAGTAACAAATGAGTGTAATTTATGTAACAAAACTTTAGCAATAAATACAGAAGCAGTGCATGAAACCTCAAACACTTACAGCAACAGCTTAGTCCTGCAACTTAAATGCATTTGATTTAGCAGCTCATTGCAATCACCTCAGTAAAACAGATGTTATTGACACGTTGCTGGTCTGGATCACTCAGAAATGTTAACGGTGAACATACCAGCAAGTCCACTGCAGGGTCAGAGCATGCAATGCTCACAGGAACGGTCACACACCCTGGAGCTTCTTGGATTATCTTTGCACATTAATAATTGTGGTTTATTTGAGCAGCCCTTCAAGACATTGGACCTGCAAAAGCCTGTTGAGCTCAATTTATGAACTTCTTTCACTTAAATAATCTTTGTGTCAATATCCAACCTGGAAAAATGTTCAGAGCTTTAACAATGTCATGTTTCACAGAGGCCAGTGGTTCCAAGTTCATCACCTTGTTATCCTTCCTTTCTCATCATTATGCAGAATTTTTGATGTGGTGAACAATAGATTTGATGTGTACAGTATCAGCTGCACATGAAACATACTTTATTAATTTGTTAGGCAGTCATTTAAAGGACTAAAGGAAAAAATAACTAATTTAAAATGACTTGTATAATAATGTTAGGTTATCAGTGTTACATACTTTTACAAATATGTTTCAAATCCTATATTTTTCAAAACAATATTTGGCCAATCTATGAAAATATAAGGAACTAAAGTTATCAGTCATACAATATCTGTCCCTAATGTCAGCCGGAGTCCTTGTAAAATCAGTAACTAGGATCCAATTTAGTTTATGAATGACTATAAGGCCTATATCAAGCCAAAATGAACTGATAATATTTGGATTTTAACAAGTACAAGCATCTAACATGAGACATTTCATAGCTTCTGTTGGGAATGATAATATCTGCATTGTCTGACAAATCCATGGATTAACAAAAGGATGAATTATGAACCAACTCATTAAACATTGCAGCCTTTTCATCATTGTTTTGATTCTTCAGGTTGTCAGTTTGTAAAACCAGACAGTTAAAAAAAACTGCATTGTAGAATTGTCTAATTAGGGATTTGTTGTTTTTAACAGCTAGCATAACCCCACCAAAACACACATCAGCCTGAAAACAGATAACCAAACTTAGTTCTTATTTATGTTTACAATCTTTATTCAAAAACTCACTGGAGTAGTACCTCCAATTCTAAATTATAAACACTTAATAAAGTCAAATTGTTTTTTTTTTTTTATAGCAGAATCTATGTTCAGCATATGTGTGTGTTCATCCCTGGGCTGCCTGGATGAAATGTGTCCTTAGTGACACTTGGTATGCCCAGAATGTATGAAGTGGCGAGGAGCAGTGAGGTCCTTCATAGCCACGCCCATGACGGCAGGTCATGCATCAGCGATTGGTTGGTCCCTAGGGGTCGGAGTGCAGTCGGGGTCCTGTCACTCCACTGAAGAGAGGTCAAAGGTTAACTTCCACCGGAGCTTTCTTTTCCTCCTCTTACCCAGCAGGTTTCTTCCAGCTTAGAGGAAAACCATGAAGTGAAGAATGAATGCTTTTTCCAGGATTTTTCAGCTGAACAGAGCAGAGTGTGGTGAATTGTGCTATTAAAATCTGGAATTAATCAGCATAGCTGTCTTACAATGGCTTTAATTTATGGCTCCAGTAGTGGCTCCAGTCCAGTGAAACGAGGCCCGTTTATAATTATTAAATTAGTCTGTATATGCATGTTACGTCATTTTCCAGAAAGACTGGATTTAATGTTTGCATAACCTGAGCAGATGGACAAATTAAAACAATGACAATCTATGTGGTATTATACTGAATAGCATTTAATAAGGTTGCTGTTCTCAATATTAATAACTTGTATGTTTGCTGGGTTCTTACAACATCCGTCCAATCATGAGAGAGCTAGTCTTTGCATCAAAGCATGCATCAGCAAGGCACAGTCAAGCAAAAACATATTGCTACTGTCTCCTTGCAACATAAAAATTTTTTTTCCTCTCACCGCTGAATTTTTCATTTGTGATTTTGACCCTATATATTTTTTATTTAAAGGACAATGACTCATTCAGTTATATTTGCTAGCGTCTCTGGTTGTTGGCGTTGGTTTGGACTGGGCTGATGCAAAAACATAGGAAGCCACCCTGCACACTTAAGGCTGAGGGTTTATTTATTTATAGATTTATTCTAATTTTATGTAAATAAAGTAAGTTAAACACCGTCAAACGTATCTGTTTACATACTACCTAAATGTGTTTATTAGTTGTTGTTCAGAACATCAACTAGAGGGCATGGTAGAGTTCAGCGTCCACGATTGCGTTCTGACTTTAGCTTGAAGCAGCAATATAGAGTAAAAAACATAGTGATGATGCAGAAAGAGCAGTAAAAGTGGCAGCACAGTAGATGATGGTGGTTTGTGTAGTCTTAAGTACTTTTATTTTTATTTTTATTTTCGCTGGTTGCACCTTAGCTGTGTTGCACCCCACTGCCCTCACAATTACTTATGGTACTGCTTCATTTGCTGCATTAAACTATATTCCCAAGATGTCTGAATATATAATAACGTACACATGAAACAAACACAGATGATGAACACAGGACTCTGTCCATAAATGTTTGAGTGTTTAACATTGAGCATAAATGAAACTTTGAGAACCCTAGAAAATGCAAAGTTTGCTTTGGGAAGACGTTCAAAGTCCTCAAAGGACCCAGTCTCCATCCAGGGCTGTGACATGGTTTAGACTAAACATTTTACCGAGGAACATTCACTAATTCCTTTTCTTCACCTCTTTATCCAATTCATGGTCAATTAGGAGAAAATAGACGAGATAAATCCTGGACAAATCACAAGAAATATGGCAATGTAGCAATTTATAAGAGACTGCACTGCAGTCATCAACCGGACTCAAGGTTGCCACCAGAGGTGCTTTGATTGAGAGCTTAGTGAAGAAAACGATAGTTTATTCTAATTATAAAGATCTATTTTATATGTTGAGTTTACTGTGAGAAGATTATCTAAATTATTTTCTTTCTTTGCTTTGTAATTTGGAGAATAGGGTCGACTGATTCATGGAAAAATATGAACCAATCCCCTATAAAGCCCATTTATGATAATTTAAAGAAAGATGTAACAAAAAAGGGGGACAAGAGGAAAAAGATGAGGGGATTAGATAAGTAGTAAAACAGGAAGAAGTGATAGGTGAGGGAAGGGAGTGTGGAAAAAGCAGAGAAAATATATCATGAAAGGAAAACAGCGTTAGGAGGGAAAAACAGGAAGTGAGACGAGAGAAAGAGAAGCAGAAATGTAACTTCCTGTTAGTCATCACACACATAAGGGATTGAAATGGAAAGTTGATAAATGCAGATGGTTCCATCTTTAGAGTGAACATTTTAAGACTTTCTGGTCAAATTAGCATATTAAGTAACTATCAAATAACGTTTTATGAAGTGTTTCCTAATTATGTTTCTTCACAATGTGAATGTGCCAAAGAAACTTTTGCTTTGTTTAAATGGAGAACCGAATGACCCAATAAGCGCTTAGTCTGAACCACTACCTGCACTTTGTGTCTTCTAGCAGTCCTGATGTGTATAAAGTATCAGGACTGCTTGAGATCAGAATGGACAGAAAATCAAAACAGATGGACATAAAAATGTCCTCATTCATTTTTTTTCACTTTTTTTTTCATTTGGTGAGACTCATCCCATGTCTGAATGGGTATATAGTATTTTTCTGAATAATTCACAACTTGTAGTGAGACTAGGTTCTGATTAGAGTGGAGATAAACATCAGGACCTTTTTTTTCTCTGCTCACTTGCAGCATAGGAATGCTTTGTCTTTCGGAGCATGAGCATATGAAATGTGTGCTTGTCTGCATTTTTGTTTAGAACTAAACATGGCGAGTGAGCTTCACGAGACTCTGATTAATATAATAAGATCTCCTCCTGTGCTGAGAGAATGTGGCTGAAGAGGGATACTTTGACTCACTGGTTCTTTTGTTGAGATGGATGATGAGGGGATTGATTTCCAAACACAATCTGAGTCAAGACAGGAAATTAATCAGAATCTGATTCAGCATGAAAAAAGAGCAAAAAATAGCTCTTTATCAGAATAAAATATATTTTTACACCATATGATTTTAACATTGAATCTTTCCAACTGCAGGAGCTGAGTCAGTAATAGTGATAGCATCTTTAGTTTCCTGCATTGGCTGAGAAAGGCCACCTAATGCTTTTATTTGCATTTAAGCAACTTTGTAACAACAGCAGTAACTAGATAGTAAATCAAACCTAAATGCTGAAAATAACAGAATAAAATTAGAAACTATGCTTAATAAGGGTTCAGAACTAAAAGTGTAACTAAAAATTATTTTTCAAGAAGCTACACTTTAAGGAAAATATGTTTTCCGTCTCTCTGTTCACATTGTAACTTTATGTTTTTGATGTATATAAACTAGTTAACTTTAAATGAGCTATGTTGGACCTTAAAATGATCATTTAAGTCAAATACATGTTTGAGATACTTTATGTCAGCCTCTCCTTAGTCGGCATAATTAAAAACAGTAAATAACAACATTTCCATGCTATATTGCAACAGTTCATTATGTTAGCTGAAGCTTGCAACTCTGTACAAACAAACCTAGTTTACTCATATAAGAGGCCGGTTTCCTTTTCTTCCCTTTACCCTTCCCTTCATCACCACACCTTGATTTCCTTAATTGATCTCCACATCCTGCATATCTGGTAGATTAGCCTTGGATTAGCCAAGTAAACACAGTGTGTGTGCGCATGCATGTGTGTGTGTGTGTGTGTGTGTGTGTGTGTGTGTGTGCTTGTGTCAAACCTAAAGAGGAAGTTTAGTCTTTGATCAGGCTAATGAGCTGCCAGTCCTTCCTCCAGGGCCTGCTGGTTTGCTGGGGGTGTATGGACACCTGAAATAACATGGAGGACATAGCCTCAAGTTCCACACACACACACACACACACACACACACACACACACACACACACACACACACACACACACACACACACACA
>JBAMIG010000016.1:13664534-13681823 GCA_037177335.1 Kiunga ballochi | reverse complement strand
CACACACACACACACACACACACACACACACACACACACACACACACACACACACACACACACACACACACCTTTTTCAATGCAGCACTCATGCATCCTGCCACTATTATTCCCTGCCTGCCACCTCCTGCCACCCCCTGCTAGTCATCTCTATCCATGTGTCAGTCACACCCTTACTTCATCTCCAGTCTGGACCTCAGCTTCCACCCAGCGAACAGTAGCCTAACCTTTTCACCGTGGTCACACTTCCCACCTGCTGCTTTGCCCCCTACCTATCCTCTTTTCTGTCACATCCAATCACCATCCCCCATTCACCCTGATGATGTTCTTCCAAAGGGGCCAGTAGACTTTGAGCCCCGTCCATTTACCCAGCTCATAGACAAGAAAAAGCACACACAAATAAAAAAAAAAGTTGCATCTGACCATTTCTGATCCTTTCTTCTTTCTTACGATTGATTATCTGACAGCCACCCCCATTTCAAGGTGTGACTTTGAAGTGGGGAAAATGTATTACTGGCACCTCTCCTTCCTACATCGTTTAGACCATCTGTGAAGACTGCAGTGAGACTTTGCAATAATCTCTTTATCAGGTAGGAATTTTGCATAAACTTTGCCAGTTGCATGATACATTTTTAATTTACATTGCACAGAACAAAAATCACAAAGTGCTTTACACAAACACCAGATCAAATCATGATGTATATCACACATTATAATAATCTGAGTGCAGTCCAGGTGTTTAGCTTAAATGCCTCTTTAGGTATCTTAAAATACCTTTTTTTAAAAAAGATTTCTGTCTTTTCAGCTGGGAAACAAGGTTTGTTTGACCTTCCAGTACTATATTTCCATTTCCCTGTAATTATTAAAAACCACCATGTTGTTTAGTTTGATCTTTGTGTCATAATTGCAGCTGCAGATGCAAAAGTCACTAAAACATCCTCATGTAAATAACAGGAAATTTGAAAACAAGTGTTATGGAGATAGAGATAAAAGAAATGTATTATTAGTGAATAAGCTTTGCAAAGGATTTGGGTTTTCCATTTTGAGCACCTAACTACAAAATACAGTTTTATTGCTATCTAAAACCTAAATAAATTAAGTTCACTATTACTATATGTATGTTTTTTGGTGTCAGGGCCATAAAATAAAAGACCTTTCTGTCAGTTTTCTAAAAAGAAAATGCTCACACTGTAAATCTATGTCCCCAGTGTCATGTTCAGATATATCATAACACAAAATGAATTATCACAGAGCATGTTGGGAGTACAAGAGTTTATTTATTTCTGTCACTGGTCAGTACAAAAATATAAATCTGTAGGTCGCCGGCTGTCCTGGGAATGCTAATTGTTTTTCATGTTCACCACAGCTAAACGGGGTGTTTTTATAATTCCTTCACTGAGGAGAAAAGCTTGGGGAAGTCTGGTCTGGAGCTGAAAGGATCAAACATATTTTAGAAAGATTTTTAAGAGGTTTTAGTTACTTTTCTGCTGAATCACCACAATGTACAGATGGTTCCAATAGAAGTATTGATAGTTGGTCACTTTCTTACCAATATTATATTTGAAAACATTTTAAATGGATTTATTAGCAAAAAAGGGAAAAACTTTTATGCTTGCTTGAGCTTGTTTAAATAGATTTTTTTATTCTTTTGTTTAAAAACCTTAGAGAACATGTTATGTTGTTTTTTTTATACATGCAGCAGTTTTTTTTAACAGAGCAGGTCCGAGCACAACTCGCATTACGAAACTTATCAAGCAGATTTTTCGGACAACTTTCAAAAACAACAAAAGCAATAAAATATACAATCTATATCATTTAGCTTATTACAGTAATATTTTACCAGCATAATTTCATGACACCATGCTGCTCCAATAGAAATATACCTTGATTATAGTTCCTGTAAGCAAATGTACTCTAAAATGATGCTATGCCTTTACTGAAGGCTGACCAGCTATGAGGGACAGTCTTAGGCAAAAACAACTATATTTTAAAAATGATTAAGAAGCAACACAAAATAGCAAAGAAACACATACCGCTTCACTGGGATAGCTGCATTACATCAATAAAGTGTGTTATGGTTTATCAAAACAAAACAGATACACACACTCAATAAAACTACAGGAATAATGATGGATGACTTTCAAAATCACCTCCATCAATTGATGCATGGCAAGACATTAATGGAGAAAGCACAGTGTTGGGTAAAAGGGGAGTAGATGAATAAGAACATCAGTAAAAACATGTTGAGTAATGAGAAAAAAGACTTAAATATCTTCTAATTCTTAATTATAAAATCCTTTGCTTCTATTAAAAATACGTGTTAAAATGTGAGGAGTGTTTATGAACATGCTGCACTTTAAAGATCATTTCAAACATGTAAATAAAAACCAATAGTGGTCCATCCATACCACCACTCAGGTAAACCAGGCTTCACAGTCCTCCTTCAGTTACATATCACTGCTTTAACTGTTCTACAAGAAGTTTACAGCAACCACGTTCATCACACCTCATCGCCTCTGCTGACCCTCCGTCTTGAAGTGTGTCACTCAAGGTGGTGACAGTGAGAGGCAGCGCTGCAGACACGAGGGCACTCAGGTGATAAGCGTTTGTCTTTACCATTCTGCTTTGCTTGTTTGACCTGTTGCTATGTGGCCTGCTGACCCATGACTCGACTGGTCTCTCGCAGCCATCAAAGCGCTTTTCTTGTTCCCAATGACAGCTACTGCACAATATTTATATTTTATATATCTTTATTTTAAATAAACCATATAGCAACCTGGCTTTCTGGCCCTAATTGAGCTATGCTGCTTTAAAAATGTAACCTGGATTTCATTTGCTGCCTAAATGATCTTCTTTGCAATGCTCAACATCTTGCTCTCAAAGTTATTCCACAGTAAGTGCAACGTTAACATTTCCTCAGCCCACTTCTCTGCAAAGCGCTTATCTGCATGATTTCAAAACCTTCTTACCACAGCTGTCTCTGTGCTATATTTGGCTCAGTGGGGCAGCAGCACTTTCAGTTGTCTGATACTGACGTGGGAAACCAAAAAACAAGTTTCCGAGGCGAGAAACATGGAAACAAAACTGTGACACAGGATGACTGATTTGCTGATGAAAGATGGTATCAGTACGTTTTCAGATTCCACACTGAAATTAAAGTCTTTTGTGGGTCACACACAGAAGTTTCTTATAAATAGTATTTGATGTGGTTTGCTTATTTATATTTTAAGATAATACAAAGCATGAAGGGTACAGTTGCATAATGCATGTTACATCTAAAATAATACATCTTATGATGCAAAGGAAAAAAAAAGAAAAGCTTATGATGTGTAAAAGCTTTAGACATTGTTGTATTCTAGCTGTTGAATTATAACCCATCCTAGATGGACATGTTTCTCTTATTTGTGTTTCAGTGCATACATGCATGTATGGATACTTCAGTGTGCAGTCAGGATGTTTTCACAGCACATACTTTTGGAAGGCTGATTTACTTCTTTGTATGCCTTCTTACTGAAGCGACAGCATACACACACACACACACACACACACCCACACCCACACACTCAAAAGCCACACTGCACAGACCAAAGAGCGGAAGACGAGCTCAGCAAGAAAACAGGTTGATGATCAAACTGGTTTAACAGAGGCCTTGTGATGTTTGTTCAAAGATCTTGTCTTAGAGATCTGTTTCACATACTCAGCCCTGACGGCTCTTCCGCTGAACTCTGAATGTGAGGGTGATGGATATTTCAGAAGTTTGTGGAGTCCAGTCATACAAGCTTTCTGTTTCTTTAAAACCTTCTTTCTGAGCTCAGGACCGTTGACTTTTATAGCAAAACAGTATATTTTTAATTCACACCTTGACATAATAAGCAGTAAATTATGAAAAGTGTCACCATCGTGACAATTAAGAGCTAAAAGGGCTCAACATTATTGGCTGTAAACAATAATGTTTAATTGTTCAATGGTTTCCTCTCTTCAATTTCATAAGCGCTGACAAGAAAGTGAAGACATCATTTACAGGTATACTCATGATAACTTGCTTGTATGTGATTTAGGAATACAACAGTAAGGCACCAAAGTCCTTTATGTCCCACTATCACTTATTATCTTTATCTCACAATATTACACATCACAAAAAAGAGAAAAAGAAACATGAATTTTGAAGTCATTATCTAATTTTTCACAAATTACCATTTTTGGTCTTAAAGCACATAACCTTTTAATTGTCTACAGTTTATTTGTGAATAAATTGCTGTAGCGTTTTTCAACCCTGGTCCTCGGGGAACACCGCCCTACGTGTTTTGGTACCTTCCAACTTCAGCACACCTGAATCAGGTTCATTAACCTGCTCGTTAAGTTCTCTGCAACTCTACTAATGAGCCATTCATTTAAGTCAGGAGTGGTAAAATATGGTTACCTCTAAAACACGCAGTGCAGTGTTCCCTGAGGACCAGGGTTGAAAACTGCTGATTTAGTGTATCTGTTTTGCTAAATTAGATCAAATCTAATAAAATTAGGTATATCTATCTATCTATCTATCTATCTATCTATCTATCTATCTATCTATCTATCTATCTATCTATCTATCTATCTATATATAGATATATATATATTTCTCATCCTCTTGCGTCTGAAAAGAGGCGTTTATTGAGTCAGGGAAAAAAAAGATTTCTGAGTAAAATATAGTATCATCTTCACTCTTTTTCCAGAGTTTTAATATGTTGAATTTCTCTGTATTGGTGAATAAACAGAACAATAAATAATAAAAGGAAATGACACGCATGTTTTCTACCTTTATCTATTTTTGTAATGTAAAAACTGTCAATCCCTCTTAAAGCACGGTATTCCATCACACAAGTTCAAAATTTTAATCATAATTTACTTGTATTGCTATCAAACAGCAAATTTAGATCCTTATGAAAACCTGCCCTATCGAGTCAATAACATTGTTTGAGCATTGTGATAATGAAGGGCTCAGCGGTTTGATGAGGTTTTACATTGACCAGACTGAGATCCATCTATCTCCAATGCTGTCTGTAGCTAAGAACTGACTCTAACTGGAGCTAACCGGTTACTGAATTTAAAGATCAAATAATATCTGAATAGATTATTTCTAAAATAATAATAGGTGTTTTTAGCTTTTCTTTCTGCTATAAAAAACTTTTAATAGTTTTTTAGGATGCTCAGCAATCGTGCATCAGGTTTCTCCATTCCACTCAAGAGTTGTAATGAAAGTATACTCAACCTGTTGAACCAAAATGTTTTTTGGACCAGGCTGTAAATATTTATATATCTGTGATAAAGCTGGTCCTTAATGGGAGTCTCTGGGCAATGACTCCCTTTTGAAGCTCATAGGAGATAAAGGGAGAACTGTTTATGGCCTCACTTTTCTGCACTGGAGGTTGTTGAATTTCTCTTTGCAGTGTACTGACAAAGTGTCTGCTTTTATACTACTACTACTACTACTACTACTACATATGATTTAGATTAGCATCTGGCTGCTTGTTTGCACAATATCTTTGCATTTTGTCGTCTACAGAATGTAAAACCCAGCAACAGAAAGAGGCCGTACTTTCTTCTTTACAGGACCGTACATTTCTGATGGATAAAAATGATCTATGATGTTGCAGCAGTGATGGATGGATGTTCCTGCCACTAAAGAGACTGTCCCAAGTGAACTGCTATGTTTACCCAGAAAATAATACAACAAACTTGACATAAAACAGCAACACACTAAATCTTTTGAGCAATTTTTAAAAATTAATATACCACCAAACATTGCCTGCAAAAGTCATGAACGACAAACCTGTGAAACAATAGGATTCATATGGATTAATAATAGAAAGTATGATAATTGCATGCATACATTTCTATTCTTGTGTGAATGAGTGCATGCACATGTATCCCTGATCTCCAACCGCTTCTCTTTGTACTTCGTTTTTCTCCCACTATTTTCTCCAGCTCAGGTGAAAGAGAGCCTGGGAACAGTCAGGTTCCAGCTTCCCAAAAGCCTCTCAGTGCTCATGTCTTACAATAGAACAAAGATTGTCTCAGTGTTTAGATGCTTCTGGGGAAACCCAACCCAAATAGTAATGGCCACAGTTTTACAACTTGGAACCCATAGTAGAAGAATGGATTTAGTGTAATATTAACCTTAAAGATTATATTTTAATTATTTCTATTGCCATCTGAAATTATGCAATGATAGCTCACATTTATTGGGTTATATGTTCTGATATATGTGCAATACCATGCTCTGAATGAGGAAATCATTTGTGTTGCCTATAGTCTATGGTTGCTTACTCTGATTTTGTGAGATTCAGCATGTCATTAGATACGGTAAAAAACGGAAATGGAAAATCTTGTTGATCTGGTTTAAAGTATGGTACTAGCAGTCATACTAAACTCCTCACAACACTAAACACGTTAGTTCCTTTAACAGAAGCTGTAGATGATCAATGATAGTGGAAACCAAACTAAACAAATGTTATATTGGTCAGGATATGTTTAAGGAGTATTGGCAGGGTATGACACCACAGTACCAATCCTAAATGGTAAGCATATGCTGCCTGGGAGCGACTGGCAACCCCATCTCTGAAACTGGCTGTTTGGGTTTTGGTTAGACATTTGGCTTGGCTGTCTGTATAAAGCCATTTCAGACATGTACTGCTTTCCAAATATCATCCAATTCACTTTATTTATATAGAACATTTTAAAAATAATGTCTCCAGAGAGCAACACATTAGTCAACTATATCACAAAATAAAAACAGAATAAAATAAAATAAAATCATGATCTCATTAAAATTATAAAACTAGTAAAACAATTAAATAAATAAATAAATAAATAAATAAATAAATAACACAGAGGACCACACAATTCATGAGGTGTTAAAAGCCAAAAAATAAAAGTAGGTCTTTAAACGAGACTTCCACTTTGGGGGCAGTTCGGACTTGGAGGGGCAGAGCATTCCAGTCTAGGACTAATTGTCCCCTCCAGTTTTAAGTCTCGTCTTAGGCAGTACAAGCAGGGACAGGCCTCAAAGCGCGCAGCGGAATGTAAATGTGGATGCATTTGGTCATTTGCTGGGGAGCCATCCATTTAAAGCTTTAAAAATAATAAGATCTTAAAATCCATTTAAACTAAACGGGCAGCCAGAGCAAAAAAAGCTAAAACCGAGCTGATATGATCACATTATCTGGTCCCTGTTGTAGCGGAAAGTTCTGGACTATTTGCAAACATGAAAGTGTGTTCCTCGTTTAAAGAGCATTGCAGTAGTCTAGATAAGAAAAAATAAAAGCTTGCACAACTCATTCAAGAAGATTTAACAGAGCAAATCTAAGACGCGACACAGACACCCCTGACGCCATCTTGCAAGATGCACCCATGTCATATTTAGCAAGCAGCACTGCGGGGCCATTCCACAATGTTTTGCAGACACAGTTTTAAGAGACTGAACTTGAAACATACTCTATGTATCACTCTCATCCTGCCTAAACTGATGCAGTTATATTACGGGAAAACACATACATTGTTGTTGGGTTCATTTGACTTCTGAGGCCGGTGCTAAAACCGAAGTTACGGTGGCAACATCAGTGACTGAGAGATTTACAAATTCAAACCAAAGTGGTTGTAGTAGCAAAACAACAACAAAAAAACCAAAAAAACTAAATGTAACTAAACAAACAAACTAACCAACAACTAACAACAACAAAAAAAATTGGGTCAAAGTCAAATTGAACTTGTGGCTGGACATGAAATGACTCAAATGCAACTTTAAGATGATTGTTCCACGACATTTCAGACTGGCTCTATCAAAAAAGTAGAACCTGGTCCTGATATTTAGCCTGAAATTCCTTATTAAATCAGATTCTCAATTGCCTGCTTTTTAAGTCTTGTTACGGTTTAAAACCAAACTAATAAAAAAAAAAAAACCTGAAAAAAAGCCCAAAACAAAGAAACATCAAGACCCCAAACTTGGCAGACCTCATTCAGAAGGACTACCTGCCAGTTTGTCTGTCCGCCTTTGTGGGTGTGGTCTGTCTGTCTGTAGTTTCTGAGCGGAGCATTGTACAAAGTGACAACCCCATCAAAGAGACTGAGGCTGCATAAAAGGAAATTTTATGACTGAGCCCTTCAAAAGAACAGTTTGAGGAGTTCAAAGCACACACACAGAGCGAGGCAAGCTGTCGATGGAAACTTCAGTACAGAACCAACGCTGGGACAATGAGAGGATGACGGGATGTAGGGAGAGAGAGAGAAAAATGAGGGAAAACATAAAAGAAAACGGAGGAAAACCCTCAAATACCATGTGATATTGGTCATCAAAGAGTGATACAAGCCTGTCTTACTCTACGTTTTCAGCTCGATGCTAAATCTTCCCCACGAGGCCGTCATTCTCTCCACAGCACATCAAGCCTGGCAATGGTGTTTGACCGATCTCGCCGGTTTGCACGTGTGTTTTAAGTGCACACACCTTTCCTCCATATGTGAAGGATTTCTTCACTAGGCCCAAAATGTCACTTTGTGATTTACAGAGAGGTATTGATGTTTGGTTAAAGTATGGCCAGCAGTCAGAGCTGATGGACTGACCTTTTGTACACCTATCTGCTAAAGATTTAAAGCTTCAGCTGAGAGACAGGCAGACACCTACTGTGTGTAAACAATGGCTGCTAATCATTGTTGTGTTGCCGCATTTTCTGTCAAAACTGTTCTCACCTCTTAACCACTTAATGTTTTACCAATAGGTGACACATGATCCTATGAAATCCTAAACTATCAAATACAAAATAAGACAGTGTGAACATCCGTAACCAATCCAAGTGATAATATATTGTTACGGAATTTCTATAACACATACAGACAAATATATAACAAGCTAACACAAAAAATCCTGCTAATTATTTTTTTACATTCTTAATATCAACATGAGTGCACGGCCATTTAAAGGCTCTTTACAGAAAAAAAAGGTAGGTACACAAACATGAACAAGACAAAAGCCTTTTTCCATCATCAACAATGATAGGATTCAATTTGGAAACCCAAAAACTGCACATCAAGTCATAAGACAGTACCTATAGTGTTATTTTGACTAAGGGGCAACCCTAGGAGGGACTAATCAGTTTAGGCTAAGACCCAGTTTTCTACCATCAATCATCTCATTTCTGCTGATCCTTGAAACCGAGTTTGTCAGGGTAGAAGCTGAAATGTTATTTTACTAAATGGGACATTATACTTCAAGAACACTTTTGTCAACGACACTATGACCATAAATTATGACTGTTATTGATTCTTTTGAACTAAAGAAATGTCCTCAACTTGAACACGCACATCCTGCTTAACTCTCAAAAAGCACACTAACAATGGTGGACCTCCGTTTTATCTTTGTGCTCCTACATCTTTTAAAGTTATTTGGTCTGTTGAACAAAACCTGTTTTGGGTTGAACATTTATGTCGTCAGCAACAACAAAGAGATTACATGAGCCAGATTACCTAGCTGGCACGCAATGCTTCCGTTCTTGTTTTGTGTTTCCCAGTCCTAGGAGGAAGTGATGCACACTTAAGTGTGTTACTAAGATTCACAGTTCATAAAAGGCTGATTTGTGCACGGCATCATTTATTGTCCTATTTAAGGGAAAGGTTTTATGTTTTGCATAAAAATACAATGTAACATGGTCCAAGAGTGTAAACTGCCAGTGGGAATTAATAAACATATATTGGATTTTCCATATTTATTGATTTTGATGCAACAGACAGTGCAGTGACGCAATACGCTAAAACAGTGTGTAACACGCTGTGGCCTCGCAGGAAGGTCGATAGGCTGGGGTGGTTTGTCCAGTGGCCTTTCTGTGTGGAGTTTGCATGTTCAGTGGGTTCTCTCCAGGTACTCCGGCTTCCTCCCACACACGAGGCATGCATGTTAGGTTAAATGACCTCTTATCACATGTTAGTTGTTTTGGATAAAAGCATCTGCCACATGATTATAAAAAATCTGTTTAGAAAAGGTAAACATGAGTAAAACAATACCTGTGCTCAGTTTGCAGCCTTTACATGTAGCAGTACACACACACACACACACACACACACACACACAGTTACATTTAAAATATTCACTCAAGTGTTTGTTTCTTTTTATGCTACTGCTAATTGGAGCTAGAGCTGATAAACACTGCAGAATCATTTGATGTGGGATTGAATTTCAATAGCAGTCTGTAAAATGAAAGCCTGAGGACCAAACGTCAGGGTTTGTGGGTTTTCTGTCTTTTAGATTGTTAGAAGAAAGCATCTTAAACTTCAAAATGGGGTCCAGTACTGGTTTGCTGCAAGGCGAGAGAACATTTTTTTCCCTCTCCGTTAAACTTGGTGTGTTGTTCTAGAGGTGGTGATTAGAGGCAGAGGTGTGAAGAGGTTGGCGGAGGTGGCAACCCTGAACTCACGTACCAAACTAATCCTCACATAACAAAGGCCTGCTTCTCTGCTCTGCTGGACTCTGAGCCTTGTCGGACTCTGCCTCAGCCTCCAGGCCCCAAAACCTGCTGTTTACAATTTCCCCTCTGATGCTTTAAATGTTGCTTCACTCCTGGAGAGAAAGAAGGGCGTGGTGGAGGAGAGGTGGGGGGGTGGGCGATGGAGAGAAGGAGAGAGTCGGAGAGGACACAAAGGTGCTGTTTTGTCCGGTGGGAACAAGGGAGCTATTACACCAGGGATGCAGAGAGGAAGGAAGGAAGGAAGGGAGAATCAGGGAGGGGGGTGGGTGGAGAAGGAGGAGAAGGCCCCATCAAGGATTAGCTGGCCAGCTGCTCCCTCCGGGACCAGAAATGAGCTGCACTTTAATTCTGACAGGAAGAGTGAGTCTGAAGGGAAGAAGGAGAGGAAGAATAGATAAAGAAGGAAACAAAAAGCTCAGGAGTGATAAAAAAAAAACACATGTTAGTTAAACAAAAATATCATTGATGTCAGTATAGTTCCTGGAAGAAGGGATACAATCCCATTTGAGGTTTCAGGCTTAGTAGCACCACACATACAATATTGTCAGCTAATAAAACATCCATTTCTATGTATAGCATGGTTTTCTGCAGAATGGGATCATTTCCATTTTGCCTTCTTGTTCTTGTGGTTGGTTTGTTTTAGAGTTTTTATTGCTGCTAATGGATTTTGATGACTGCACTTGCACTTAGATTAACAGTTTCAAACCAATTTATAATTGTTTTGAGGCAAAGATAGTCCATGTAAGGTTTGATCTAACTTTGTGGATTGCTCTGTTTTATTCTGCATTCACTTTACATGCAACCAGTGCTGTGCATAGAACGTTTTTCAGGTTGGAAAGCAGGCAGGGGCACATGTAGGGAAAGGGGGGTTCACATGTGAATAAACCTTTTAACCCTTTAAAGCCCAACCTTAGAAAGGGGGAACAGAGATGTCCAATTTTTTTTTAAATCTGAAGCCTTTATTTAAACCTCCTACAGAATCTGACAAAAAATTAACAATTATATTTTTGTCCAGTTCATTGTTTATAATTATGTGATAGATAAAATTCCATGTAGTGTAATTTTGTGTTTTTTGGTGTTCATAAGTAGGCAGGAGATCAGTATCATATGGTGCACAGCAGGATTTTGAATGAAGCTTTGACCATATAATGATGCAAAATGTCTGAGAAACGGTATGTATCAAATATGATACATTTGGCTTTATAGGGTTAAAAATATGGGTTTCAATTATAGGAAATAAAAACGTGATAATCAGAATCAAAGTGGCAATCAGATCTACAATGTGATGCTATTGTTTTGTACTTCTAACTATTTGCATTGTTGCTGCAGTGAGACTTCATTGATCATGAGAAAACCTGACATTAAAAAAACCATGTTTAACTGTTTCTCGTGAATTCCTTGTCAGAGAAAACAGACCCATGCAAAACCAAATAGATGAGTCTTTACCTGCATAGAGACAACATAGCATACATGCCCTCATGCTGCCAGTTGAATCAATGAACCTTTTACCAACACTTTAAAGACCTACATATATTTTATTTATAAAACAATAATAAGTTGTACATTAGTTTGAGCTCAGTTTTAAGACTTTTCTTTTTCAATTTCAAACTCAGTGAAGTTGCTGAGATGCTGACCAGCATCATGAAAAAGCATTTTGTACATCCAGGAAATTATTAGATTTTATCATTTATCCAATAAGTAGTTAATGTGCCAAGATGAATAACTAAGAAATAGTTTAAAAAATAGATGTAAAATGTAACTCTTTTGAAGTGTAGCAGACAATATAGTTCCCATGTAAACTTAATGATGTGTGAAATCTTCACACCAGTGAGACAGAGAAATGTGTCTTTAGACAGAGACAGTCCTACTGATGTCATTGCTGATAGTCCACAGAGGTTGTGCTTCTCTTTACAGTAAATCAACAAGACAGCAAGCAGCTCAGACATACTGCTTTTCATGTAGAACGGGATAGTTATGTGAATGTTATGTGAAAGTTAATACAGGCAATGGAGCATCATCAAAATGAATCTACATTCAAAACTTATGAGGAAATGTTTGCAGGGCCAATGAGGGAAAGAGGATGCAGAGGTTTTTTTCTTCCCTTTTTGCCTTCTTTCTTTCCCCATATGGCAGCCATTTGTCTGGAGGAGGTCTGTCAGACATAAATAATAGGTTATGAAAAAACAGAAAGAGGAGGGGGGGGGGCTTGCTCTCTTCCTGAGGGACAGGTTCTCCTAAGGCCCTGGTGTCCTTCATGGCAAAACGGTAAAAGAGTAAGACAAGGAGAGGAGAACAGAAATGGACTGTAGGAGAAAAGTACCAAAGAGAGATGATCACTGTGTTGATTAATGCAGAAAAACCTATTTTCTATTAAATATTTAGATATTTTAAAGGTTTTTAGCTGAATGCCGACTCCCTCCAGCTTAGATTCATTACATTAAAACAAGATTAAGTTTGATTAATTGACCAATCAGTACAGCAGGAAGACGAAAAGACTTGAAAAAGGAGAAAGTAAGGGAAAGACAGAGAAAAAGAGGGTTTTTTTGAAAGGGAGATGAAGTGCAAGGCAACATTAGGGGCTTCTCAAGTTTGTGCGCACTGATTTTCATCTGAAACCAATTAGTTCCGAACCACGAAGACAACACCGAGCCTCGTTTTTAAAAACATCCTCTCTCTTTCCTCATCTTCCCCCCTCCTGCCCCTCCATGTGTCAGCCTCTGCAGCTCTCTGCTGGGTCCAGACTGTGTGCATGCATGCAAGCATATGTGTGTATGTCTAAGCGCGTGCACTCAGAGGCATCGTGATTAACATTCGCCCCAATTCGCTGAGGGACACGCATTCTAAGCCCTTCCTTCCTGCTCCGAGTGGAATTCTCATTAGCTGATAACTACTTTTCAAGAGACTGCTGCATTCCTCTGCTGGATACCAGGGGCCTTACAGGACTCCAGAAAAACATGCACACACACAAACTTACACACACACAAGCAAACTCTCTGTCACCGACAGAGATACACTTTGATTTTTGAGCTCATTTCTGGTTTATTTATTTCAAAACGGAAAAGTTTCATGACCACGCTGTGCACAAATAACCCAAAAGGTTTCCACCAGTGCAACCAGTAAACAGTCCGTAATGATTCCTGATACCTTCCTGCATTATTCTGTCTTCCTGCGCCAAAGGATGAGAGCACTTCCTTTATTAGATTCTAACCAGAAGTTTATGGTATCTGTTTGCACTGAAACCAAACGCTCCCCTGCATTTTGCACTCAGCTCCCAGGACAATGAGGCTGCTGAGAAGAGCAATGCATGGGGGTGAGGGGCATGTGTGTGTCTGTGTGTGTGTGGTTTAAAGTCAGAGGAAAGATGGGGACACCTGATAGTTTTCTCATCATCTCACCTCATTCAGTTTCATGGTTTGTTTCCAACAGCAGACAGATGATAACTATATTCAGGATGCTGACCATGTTCAGAACAATCTGAGGGAATGAGATTGGGTGATTTAGACCACATAATCCCACTGATAATTATGCGTCATACGCAAAGATAATGAGGAGAATATCAGCATCAACATGGAGTGGAATAATATTCATGTGAAAAGAAGAAACATCATATTTGGCTGAAGCAGGCTATGAATGTGCAAAAGGTGCTTAGTGAGGGATTAGCTGAAAAATGACCAGCTGTTTCTGATTATTTTTTACGCATGTGTAAACTCTCTTCCTTTGCTGCTGTCTGTCTGTTTGCCTGCAGTGACATCTGCATGGACTCCTTTAAACCAAGATTTCTCTTGCTCTAAAAGTGTAACGTTTGCTGTTCGCTGTGTATCATAGTAAATGAGAATATCAAGCACTGTTTCATGAAGAATTACGAGAGAAAGTGAAGACAAACGCGTTACTATAAAGTTCTAATAAATTTTCTAGCCACTGGTAAAAACTAACTTTTCTTTGTGTAAACAGTAATCTTGTAAAGCTAGATTGATAAAACAGAAAAGAGCAGACCATAGATCCAGTCAGTGAATGCTTGATAGGGGAACTCATTCTGGGATTTTAATGGCTAGTTCACTCCATGACCAAAAACAGGTTAATGTGAATAAAGGTTTTAATTTAGGAGGCCAAAAGTACATGTGGCAACATTATTGGATCACATTTGGTTGTTTAAATTTTGTCTACATAAAACAGTGGCCAATAAGTTTATACAGACATAAAACTTTGACATTACTAATATAAATTCAACCCTATGAATAAAAGCTTCACATAATGTAAAAAATGAGCCACAATCAAATATAAAAGGTTTTCAGTCCATTTAAAGCTCTGTCTGATATGTTTTATATCAAACAAAACAGTAAATATCCAACAATAAGCGATGCATGAACAAATAAACAGGTTTGCTCTTATATTTTGGCCTGAAAATGTCTCAAAACACTGAAAGCAAGCCCACCGAGGATACAGCCAAACTGAACAATCACACAAATGTGGGTTTAAATAGCAACTAATCGTTTTAATCAAACTGCTCAGATACATGTGACTTTTAATTAATCCTTCCTATAACATTTAAACAATGTGATTCAACTCTTCTGCATGCTGTCAAGAAACATTTGTACAATGATTTAAATTTAGCTTGCAGGATATCCAAAGTACATCAAGAGAGTATGGTCAGCTAGTGAACTGCTAATGCACTAATGTGTTTGTGACTTACCAAAGTTGCTGTGGTCATCCATTCTTTTAAAGCTGCCTGATGAGGAAATTTACTGTATATATTTTCCTATAGGAGTGTGTACATTTGTCTCCAGCAGACTTAATATAGCATGTGACTCCACATGAGGCTCACTTTGAGAACTTATAATAAACACCCCTGTTTGTTCAGGGAATGAAGACACATAATATACCCTTACAGAAGATGTGATCTATAGTTCACGAAGGAATATTAGGGCCACACTGGGAAAAAAATTGTGAAAGACTATTTTTTTCTTCCCCACTTTACTTTGAGTATAAATTCGAAATGTTGAGAACAAAGTCAAAATGTTGAGAATAAAGACGAAAAACAGTTTCAATAATAAAGTTAAAACGACGAGATTAAAGTCAAAGAACAGTTTTGAGAATAAAGTAAAATAAATCAAATTGGAAACGATATATTTAGCTAATAATACCTGATCAAGTGAATAAGCACACTGTTACCACAGTTATGTATTCATTCACATCAATAATAGTGTAAATGATTTAATATGTTCAATAAGTTGTTTCTACTGTTTTATTTTGACATGACCGGAAGTCGGCTATTTTTGGGGTTGTGGGTAAAAACGGGCTTCTGACAGAGTCTGACGAATAAAGACGTCAGTTATGTTTTGCTAAACTTCTCCATGTTATTTATATGTAATATAATCAATAGTAACAATAAAGAGATAAGACGACAGAATTTAATAAAACTGCATAATTTGCCTAATTTCACATTAAGAAGCCGTACAAACGCAGACCTAGGCTATTTAGTAGTGATGTCCCTGTTTTCGACTTTTTTTTCAAAGCTCTACTTCAACTTTATTTTCGTCATTTTTACTTTTTTCTCAACATTTCAAGATAATGAGGAGAGATGAGGAAAAGAGGAGAAATCTAATAAAAAATGTCCCATGTTTTTGTGCACAGCACCTTCGGCTGCTTGCAGAGGGCTCTAGTGTCGGGTCATGATTTGAGCAAATGACCATCAAAGCTGTACATATAAAAACTGTACTATGAATTATTTTCTAGCTAGCGAGCATTAACTAAAAACTGTGTTATTCGTACAAATAATTCTTACTTAAACTATTGTACCCAATCTGCATGCAGTATTCTGAAACATGTATGACCTCTTACACACAGTATTTTGCTTGGATTTGCTGGATGTTTCTTTCTCTGGTTCTTGTCGTCGACCTGTTGGACTGATGCTCTGTAAAAGACCAGAGTTACCACCCACTTAGCTCTCATTCAGTCATTTGTCTGGCTCCTTCACCTCCCCAGGAACACTTCCCCTCAGCCTGTAAAATGATCACCGGATGGCTACTTCATTTTTCTCTTTTTCACTGTCGACCCCCCTCCATCCCACACTTCTCCTATTTTCACTTTCTCTACTCTTCTGCTCTACCAGACTTTCACACACATACACACTTGCAATCACACTCTTTTATAACTTATTTTTTTCATTCCCTGTGTTTCTCTATCATTGTGCCTTCATACTATTACTCTTTTCCTCACCTCATAGAAAGCTGTTTCTCATGGTGTGGTCAGCAGAGAACAGAGAGAAAAGGGTATGTTTTACTGTGGAGGGACTCTTTAATGTGAATTATGTAAATGCTGCATTAAAATGGCATCGTATTACAAATAAAAACATCATGAGGGCAAAAATAAATAAATAAATCTTCCTGATCTTAAACTCTGTGGAGCACGTTCAAATTTTCACTAATATGTCCTCAAAGAGAAACTTAGTTCAAATGCTTTAGGTGCTCCATTTGAAGTAAAATTAGCGTGCAGACATTAGGCATTGTTGATGCATTTCAGATGTGTTTTATAGGTGTTTCACTTTTAGAATGAAAACTTTGGGGACAGGATTACTTTATGAGTCTCTGCTGACTGATTTATGAAGCATTGGGCCTGCAATTATGTAAAAAAAAAAAAAGACAACCCAAAAAATTTTAAAATTCATTTTTCTAAAAAGACTATTTAAAACGGTGGAGGGAATATGTGTGTGGTCGCCCCTCTGCTGAATACAGTTGCTTTAAATGTATACGGTAATGAAAAGGCAAAATTCACAATCGTCCTTCAACTGAGACAGCATATA
>JBAMIG010000016.1:13621211-13639757 GCA_037177335.1 Kiunga ballochi | reverse complement strand
ACCCTCACAGGAAACGAATCCGACTTACTACCGGCAATGCGGACCAAGCTCTGACACCGGTCGTATAAGGACCGAACCGCCCGAACCAGGGGGTTCGGTACTCCATACTCCCGGAGAACCCCCCACAGGACAAACCAGAAACATGACCATAAAATTGTTTAGCTCTTCAGTCAGAAAACTGCCATATTGGTGTGAATCCACTGTCTACATAACAGGGCTGGTTGGTTCTTTGGTTACAAGTTGAATCCGCATTACCAACCCCCCTCTAAATATAAGATTAGGACCAAGTAAAGTAAATAATGTCAGTTTGTTCAGTGTTTCTATTCCACTTTCAGGAGTTTTTTTTTAAATTGACATTAAATTCAACTTGGTTTCAAAATGTACAAATTCACAGATTAAGCCACATTTTCCAACTTCAAAATGACTCAGTGTAAAATCTGTTTAAGGTCAACAAGATCTTTGTTTTCTCAACAGGATGCTGGGAGATGTTGATGAGACTGGTGAAATTACAGAAGGGCTAGAACATCTAATTAACAGCTTCTTGATGGCCATAAAGCATCATATCCTAGACAGTGTTACATTAGTGTTGGTCTTGAATAGGACCTTTCTTTAAATACACTGAAGGAAAAATCTTTTTATGCCTATACCATTTAACATTGCACTGCTCAAGATACTTTTTGTGCATGTGTGTGTGTGTGTTATTTCTGTTAACAGTGACTCAGATTTGCAGTTGCTAAATGATGGCCTGCATGTGCTGTACTTGATAAAAAACTGCTCAAATCTGTAACTCGATCCAGTCCCTCACATCTTAGAGTGTACAGAGAAATATCAAGCAACTTCCTGTAAACGGCCATCTCTGCATATTTCGCTGCAGCACACGAAGAAATGAAAAAACAACCGGACACAGCGCTCTGCTTTTAGAAGAGGAAGTAACAGTTCTAAATCTGACAGGTTTTCACATATCAACCACATACACACTATGTGTTAGTGACAGATGTGCAATGTATTCGATGCACAAAAATTATAGGTGATGCACAATAATATGCTTATATTTGTGCATCACTTAAGATGCAATAGAAATAACCCTTTATTTTCAATCTTGGAGAAAATGTGACTTTTGAATTCCTGTAAAAGGTTAAATACATAGCACACACTAGGGAACAAAGATCCCCATAAACCCTATTTCAGGGGTTAACATCCAAAATGTAAGAACCAATATTACCATTAATTATTATATTTACTAAAGTGTCAAGTTGTTTATTAGTTGTCAGCTGGTTTATGAAATACTAATAATAACCAGAATATAAATATGTAGCCTATCTGAACTTGTTATTTTAAAGGTGCGCCGATCAAGCTGGCTGCACCTCAGGATGGTCGTCAATTTTGACTAAGTTCATGCAAAATAAGAATAATATGATTCTGTCTGTATATATGCCTGTCTGTATGTGCTCCTAAGAAAGAAAGAAAGAAAGAAAGAAAGAAAGAAAGAAAGAAAGAAAGAAAGAAAGAAATGTATCAATAGAGGACTGCCAGTAGAGGACGCCAGGAACGAGGGCCATGGGGGCAGTGTGGGCAGAAAACGCCTCACAGAAATTCCCCGCTCTGGTTGAAATGACATCAGTGTTTCCTCCCACCATTCAAGTCATGCAAAGATCGTCTATTTTAAAAAGATATTACAATGAGATTAAATCCGTAAAAAGACAAAAAGAGGGCATCTCTAATAAATAGTTGGCTGTTTAAATGTATTTAATTGTTTGAATGTTTCTTGGCAAATATATCACTACTCATAAAAAAAAAAAAACTCAGAAGTTAGAATCCACCAAAATCCATCTATTGTAGGCCAATCACTTAATCCAATGAAGGGTCAGAGGTAGCTGGAGCCTATCCCAACAGTCATTAGGGAAATATGGCATTATATTTTTTAAGGTATTGAAAGACCTTGCTGTTATAGCCTATAATTTATTCTGTGGAAAGTTTAAAAATCAATGTAAGTGTCATTTGTGCTTCATCTGATGGTGATTATAACTAGCTAAGACATACATTTTTATAGACTGGAGCAATATGCTAAATGAAACCTTGTTAAATGTTTTGTTTGCTGTTGAATAATTACAATTGGACACCCAGTAAAGTTAGCTTAGCTGCATATTGACTGGGTTTATAAACTTAATCAGAGGTACTGTGCAAAGTGATAATAGTAGAACAATACATTAATAATAACAATAACACTATAGAAATAAAACAATAAATCGGGCAACATAAATTTAGTTAACATCATATAGCCTAGTTTTCCTCTGTCAGCTTTCAGCAATAATATTATTTGTTATATTTTCTCTAATATGTAACACAAATCTGTTTTTCTCAGACATTTTTGTTTTCTAAAAAATATTGCAAATGAATGATATTTATTACTATTTTGACATCGCGTTTTTGTTCATCCCCAAATCCCCTTTTGAAAAATCTCTCGACATTGAGAACGTTGTTCGTGACATTTTCATGAGCACTTTGGGAGAGTTTGCTAAAATGCAACAGGCCATGCCGAGCATTTAGCACGATCAGTCCAGAAAATGTTTGTCCCCGGATCAGAACAGACAGCTGTACAGGAAGTCTTTTCCAGAAAAGCGTCTCCAAAATATTAATCAGAGTGCGCCCTCTTCTTTATTATTCCTTATTTCAACTCTGCAAACGTTCGAGTGCATCCGCCCCTAATAGTCAAGCGCTTGAGTCCTGGCATCCTATTGGTCGAATCAAACGTCAATCAAGGATTATCCGTGTTTGGGTAGGATGATTACTGTCTGCGGCGGCGTTTCTTCTGTGGAGAAACTAGTGCTTTAAAGCCGCCCAACGAACACACCGCATCACTGTAGTAGCCGAGTTTAGTTTTTTGTTGTTTTTATTTTTATTTTTATTTTAGCCGCCTTTCTCCCCCCCTACCCCCCGTCTCTTTTTGAGTCTGTACAGAATGACTTGGTCGCGAGGAAAACAGCACCGGGTTACCTGAGCAAGTAGATACCTTTTTCTTTGAGCCTCTTCAGGCACTTATCTGCGATAAATTGTTATTTTATTTAATTGGATGTCGTGTCTGATTGCTCATTAAGGAGCAAGAAGACTCCTACTTGTGTAATTTTTTTTTAATAAAAGAGAGGGAGGCAGGCATTGCTCTTGGACATGCATCCTCGCCTTGTTTTCTTGCTTTAATAGTATTATCAACCAGCGGCTACACACAGGCTCTCCCCACCTCTACCGCATCTTGTTCCTCCTGTCTACTACTCTTTGGACCTCCCCCCCGCCTCCCTCCTGTTCTTTGCCGGGTGGTCCAGGTCGTGTGGAGGCCAGAGGCAGAGCAGAAGATGGGATTACCTGCTCTGGAGTTCAGTGACTGCTACCTGGACAGCCCGCAGTTCAGGGAGAGACTCAAGTCTCACGAACTAGAGCTGGACAAAACTAACAAGTTCATCAAGGAACTGATCAAAGATGGCAAGGCGCTGATCCAGGCTTTGAAAAGTAAGTGCAAGTGGACAGGTGTGTGTGTGTGTGTGTGTGAGTGAGAGTGAGTGTGAGTAGTGTCATCCTTGACACGCAAAGAAAAAGGAAAAGCTGTGTGGTTTTGACAGATTGAGGCTTGGAAAGCTTCAAGACTGAGATGCCTGCAGGTGGCTGAAACATCCATCCATCCATTTTCCACCGCTTAGTCCCTAACGGGGTCGCGGGGGGGGCTGGAGCCTATCCCAGCTGGTGGCTGAAACAGTTGCATGAAAAGCCTTTGCAGGCATACCCACACCCCCCACTCCATCCCAACATGTGTGTGTTATTGATAAGACTAATATCGCCTGAATTGCTGAGGACTTTGACTGCACAGAGCATGTTGTCCTCTGCATCAGCCAGCCAACAGGTTCCTCTGTGCATTCACACACAGATTGTACTCTCACACTCAGAGATGAGACTGCTGGCTGTTATGTGATCATGCTCCAGGGTGTGTTGCTGTTAAATGCTGTACATAGAAGTTGCAAATGACTTGCAGAGGAACTTATTCTGCCCTGAATCTTTAGGGAGAGCAAACCGTCATGTGAACACCACAGGTGCGGTCACAAAGAGAGTTTTTTTTTTTTAAATTAAATGAATATTTATGTGGACAAGACTAAGTGTGATTAATCAGATGACTCAGTGTTGGCGAGTCAGAACGTTTAGGCGTTGTGATAACTACTTGAGATGATTTGATATGAGCCTCTTCATCGCAGTGCCGTCGTTTTACATAATGCATGACATGTTATACATCACAAGCAGCCTAAGTGTGTTTACATGTGTTGGGGAGGCACTGTACATAACACAACTATGTTAAGGAAAGGAACCAAACACAACTTATACATCCAAGGTGGTGATAAAACATTAGTGAATGATGCTTTATTCAGTGTTTCCTGCAGGTTACATCACATCGCTTCAAACGCATATCTTGTAAATCATAAGTTGCAACATATATGCTACGTTCTGTACAATTATTAGTGCATGAAGCTTATTTATTGTTAGTTCAAACAGTATACCTGGTATTATATTTATTAGTGCAAAATCTGTATGTATTTAACATACTTTGGGAGTGATTGTGTTACAACTGTGTTATGTAGAGTCACCAAACCTCACAGAGGTGTAGCTGACCTCTAAATTACAATTCACAACCATTACTGTTGCTATTTTATATCTTGATTATTTTCTGACTATAGAAATATGATGCACCGATTGAAGTTTTAAAGCAAAGGGTTTCATGAATTGTGTATTTAATTGAACTTAAAATAATTAGAATTTAATGAGATTTTTGGTGTAGCAGCAGATATGATGCCACTGTGAGATAATCTTCCCTTGATGGTGGGAAATACAAAGACATTTTAACCCCTCCTCATAGTCTGTCAATCCATGTATCCAATCAAAATAAACCCTGAAAAGTCTGACAGAAATAGGGATGAATGTCTTCTGGAGGATATAAGGGTAATAACTGGAGGAAGACATTCAGCTGATGACACTTTGTCTTTGTCAGTCTCTAAACACACAATCTGAGGCGAAAGCTGTTGGCTGTACTTCAGCTTCTGCTTAAAACAGAGTTAAGCATCAACTGAGTGGGAAACCATGGCAGTAGAGGAAATCGGTTAAAGATGAAGAGTTTTAACATTACTTAGACACGTTTCTGGTGGTTTTCCAGGGCTGTGTCCTATTTGAACTCACTGCTGTCTGTTTAAAAGCTCTTAAATGTTTAAGGAGGTATGGGATCTGGGTCATTAAATATGCCTGATTGCAGTGATATTTTTGGTTTCTTTAGTGTGACAATGGAGATTATCAGTTTTCCCTCCTAGCTGGAAGGATATAAGCTATGATACAGTGTTACAGACTTCCTGTAGTTAACTCAAAGTGCTCTATAGGTTTTGTGGATTGAGTTTGATATAGTTTGTGCTGTCACATGTGGGAACAGTGTGGATTTCAGGATGATGATGCAAAAAAAGGAGCGGCATGAGCCGAATGTTTGGTTTTTCCCTTAAGCTCATGGCTGCTGTCGCACATGGTAAAGTCAGAGAGCGTTTATTCAATGAAGTATTATGTTTTTTTTTCTTTTTTTTTTTACAGATTATTGGAAAAACTTTCAGCAACAAAAAAAGATCACAACATGAAACAATTTCTAATGGGGGATGTTGCCAGAATGCAGTCATAGCTCAGTCCCAGAGAGAAGAGGCAACATCCAAAATTCAGTTATACAAAGCATAATAGGTTAGATGGTTGGCTTGGTTGTTGCAGGAGCTGTTGAGTCAGCGTGGCAATTTCTGGCCCTATTCAAACAAGATGAGGACAGGACAGCTTTATCTTCTAGTTAACCTGAACCTTTCAGCACAGAGGAGCGTCAGATGCAGCTGTAGTTCATCCTTGCAGCACACTAGCTCAGCTCTTCGTCATCTCAAAGTTCAAAACAGATGATGTGCAGCAATAATACCGTCTTTTTATCCAGCTGATCTATAAAACGGACATCATGAGCAACATTTAACAGCATACCTGCTGTGGGGAGTGAGTCATGTTTTAACAGCTCCATTTTCTCATATTCATCTCATCTGTTTGCTGGTGATGTGATGTAAGAGGCTCCTGGGAAACACCCAAAGTTTTGTGTGCTGGTATAAACTCTGCAATCTCTTTAGCTTTCAGTTTTTATGAACATGCACATTACAGAGGGAAAACATGTGTCTTTGAGTCCTCATTGGGAGTGTCTTCACGTTTCCTGCCTCTCGACTGCACAATACATTTTCTTTTTTGTCATGGATTCCTTTACAGAGATGGCCATTTGTTGCTGATATAGATGTCTTTAAATGAATTTGTGAAGTGATGAAAGCCTGACAGTAAATTGCTTAATATTTCCTGTTACTTTTCACAGTTAAGGCAGTTAAAAGTAAATTGTGGCTGAATTTTTAATGCAACCGATTCCCCATAAATGTAACATTTTTCAGAGAAGTCATTCCTACATGCATGTAAGCATTTAGCCAGTCCGGATGTTTGTCAGTTGGTTAAACTGACCAGGAGTGTGTTGAATAGGGAGAAATATGGATACATCTCAGCTTTCAGATAAAAAGGTTTTATTCTTAGTAATAAGCTTCTACCAGTTTTTTTCCTGTTTTTTTTTCTGATCTTTTCACAGAGTCTGTTGATATATCAATGCTTAAAAGTAATACTTAAAAAAAAATTAGATGGAAGTTGGTTTTACTGTGAGATCACCAATGTTGTGAATTTACAGCAGCTCCATCCTGTTTGTGGGTGTTGAGCTGCTTTATGTTTTCCAGATGAGGTTTTGGCACAGACCTATGCGTTCACACATACACTAACTCCTACAGCAACATCTGACAGCTGCAGATATTTGGTTGAATATAGATATTTGAAGCGTACACCAACCTATTATCGAGGATGGTTGCATAGGCAGGGTAACACATGTACACAGAGATGTGTGTTTGTCAGATGTCGTTTTAGGGCAGACCTAGCTTGTCATTATGGAGGCTGTAAAGATGTTTGGTTCTCTGCTCCACCTCTAACATGACATGACTCAATCAGTCAAGCAAACCCCAAGTAAGCAAATGCTTTGCTGGTACTGTACAGGAAACAAAACAATGTTTGTACTGTTTGTATGACACAGATGACTAAAGCTGACGTGTATTATGTCATCCCATACAGAAACGTATCTATTCTATGGAGATGCTGGGCGGCATTACTTGATTTATTAAAATATTTTTAAAAATTATGCTGTTTTTTATTTTTATTGATTCATTATTTTCCTTTTCCTATGCATTACAGGTTGCTAATCACATATTCCACTGAGAGAAGGAAGAATAACTGCAGTAGATAGACTTACAGGAAAAAAAAAAGCCAAGTCCTTTGCTACGGCAATGGTTAAGATGGTGTCAGTTCTTGTAAACCACTGCTTGTCTTTCACTTATTTTTAATGGCAAAGCCAACATGTCTACAATCTAGCTTTTCCAGTCTTACTTCCAGATGTCAGTCTCAAGTTTATATATTTATTGTTCTCCACAGCATGTTTGCTGCTAAAGATGAGCAATAAAATATCGTTTGCAATTAATCATCACAAATCCCCCCCATGGAAGGAATTCCATCGCACGATAAAAACAATAAAATCCCACTGATCACGTATATATGTGCACTTGCAAGCCACATTGATGTCTAATGTGACCTGTATTCAGGGCTACAGCTACAGCTGTGTCCCAATTCAGGGTCTGCAAAGTGTGCATGGCGGAAACGTGGCGGAAGGAGGGATGGATATGATGGTTAGCAAGGAGCTTCCTGTACCTGCTCTGTTAACTGGAACTGGTTTGGGTTCAGGAGTTTGTACTTTGCAATATTTGCCGACATATATGCAGAAGCAGCAGCAGCTCCAAAGCCTCTGGTAAAAACCATCAACAACTCAAACCAAGCATGTTGTTTAAAATGTTTTATTACAAAACAATAGAGTTTTTATTTTACAGTTAATGATAACTGTATGAAAAATGTCCTGAAACACTGGTTTGCTTTTAGACACAACTATCTTATCTTTCATTAGACATGTCAGGAAGGATGAAGCTCTCCTGCTGCAGTCATAAAGCATGACAGCTGGCTGTGACTGTGGCTGCTTGTCAACCAACATCAGTCATAGTTTCTAAAACCCAAAGTCATATCTAGAATAAGACACCGCTTCTACTTTCCCCTTAAGTACTGTACAGATGAGCAAATGCATGCCGCTGCGTCATAATGATACATTTTGATACATTAGGAAACTAATCAATAACTGTACCCTCACCACACGAGCAGCTGCAAGTTAGCAATGTTGTCAAACTACCAGAACAAAAAAAACAAAAGAAAAAACTACAAAACAAACCAAATCAATCATTTCCCATTACGTTTTCTTGCCTATTGTGCCAAATAATTAGCAACTATTCTAAAATATCACATTGTGTGACTTATTTACCAACTGAGCACTTTTTGTAAGTACTTTTATTTCTATCTACAAACATTTACCTGATTTTATGCAGCCCACCTCGTTTTGAAGTGTTTTCACACTGATAATGTTACACCATGAAGACATCACACTGTCAGGCACAGATGTTAAACACGTGTTAAAGTGGAAGCTTAACACATGAATCTGCTTTCTTTAGAAACACGAGAAGATGAAGCTGGCCGCCGGTCTCCTCTCAGCGTTTTGTTTATTGTGTTTTTCGGTCGATAGTGTCCTACTGTAGATCTTAATAAAATGCATTCTTTAGTGTAGTACAAGCTGAGAATGTGTCAGCATGTGTCTGGGTATCCTTGCATTTAACATGCTGATTAGATTGTACCAGATGGAAGATTAACATGTCCAGAGATCAAACTGCTTCTTATCCAGCGTTCCTTGATAGAGAAAGAGTTTAATAAACAGTGGATGGCAAATGTATTCTTTATATCGTAGTGTACATTAGATTTTCTTGTATTTTTAATTTAAATTAAAAGGCTCATGTATTCTTTGCCATGGATGTTGGAGCTTTATTGATTAGCAAGGATTATCAGTCTTGTTAATGGACATTTTTTAATTAGTTTAGTTTATTGACATAGTAACACCGTAGCCTGTTTCTGCTGTTACAGAATAT
Source organism: Kiunga ballochi (assembly GCA_037177335.1). Lineage (NCBI taxonomy): Eukaryota > Metazoa > Chordata > Actinopteri > Atheriniformes > Pseudomugilidae > Kiunga > Kiunga ballochi. The sequence goes on along the minus strand of JBAMIG010000016.1, from coordinate 13,630,632 downwards.
GGAAAGGTTGTAATCCTGCTGGGCATGTGATGTACGAAAGCCATAGCCCTGAAAGCATACATTGTCCAGGCATGTGTGCTATGTGCCTGATACTGATTTAAAAACAGTCCTCCACCCATTAGCACCATCTTGATAATGGTCTTGTTTTCAAGCCTTTGCACTGACTTCAAACTGCACCTCGAAGTGCTCTTAGCAACCTCACGGAAAAGCCGAGGGGTTGTGTGTAAATAACTGAGGAGGAGAGATGGGAATTCCTAGCTACACACAGTTTCGGTACATGCTCTCTCAGTTTTCCCCTCTCTTTACCTTCTGTCTTTGTTTTTCTGCAGCCACCCACTGGGTTGTTGGTGAGTAACGAGGAAGGCAATTGGAGTCATTCAGTGGCTCAGCTGTCAACCACGCTGATAGATGAGGGTCATACACACACACATAAATGCACAGCACACCATAACTAATTGTCTGAACCCTTTTAAAGACATGCAGAGCAGAGGAGGAGTATGTGCCGATGGGCAAAGGAAGAAAGGGGGTGGTGGTGTCATTCATGATAACGTTTAAAAGCTGGTATGGCCTCATTTCCCAATGACCTATAGAACGAAGAGTTGGTAGCAGGGAAATCCAGGAAAGGAGAAGAAGAAGAAAGATGAGAAAGGTGCATGTCTTCCTTGTGTCTGTGGTTTGTAGATTTGCACAGATAACACTGGACATTTTGTGTTTCCCATTCATTTTCACTCATTCAAGATGTGTGTGTGTGTGTGAATATGCAGATATGCACGCATGTGTGTACTGCCGCTGCAGTGCAACATAGTGGGGGGTTGTGGGTCTTCCTCTAGTTGTTACGCAGCATGAAGGAGGGGGAAATTAGGGCACGACTTAAATCAGCCCTTCTGCTATTGTTGTCTCGCTTTTGTCACCCCAGATGAACTGACACACTGACAAAGAAATGCACACATGCACAGACTTGATCAGAACCACTGACATTTGTCTTTAAATAAAGGGAGAAACGTCAAGCTTCTCAATATGATTTTATCTCTTTGTAAAAGCAACACACTACCTACGGCTCAGATGTGTCCAACATACCTAAAGTTGCTGCTACTTGCTTTTTATTTGTAGTTGAGTCAACATAAAAAAATCCTTTTCATTTATTAAAATTAATATTTTAAATAGTTAATTATCAAACAAAATCGCCTGCCCTAAGGAGTTTGCTGCATTTCCCTTTGAAATATATTCCAGTCATTATTAAAAGTAATTTTTAAAATGCATGACAAACTCACCAGTCAATCTAATTTTCTATTTGCAGAAATTACATCGAGATGATGATCATCATGAGCATCACCACAGACCTGCAGCCAGTGTCTTCTTTCATTTGATTAGTGGGCTCTATGACATGGTGTATTGGACTCCAGCTGGGCTGATGCAGCTTATAAATATTTTAGTTTAGGGACTTATTCAGTTACGTTGCCCAGTAGTCGCACAACAACACAGCATTTTGGTGGATTTTTTGCACTGCTTCTGTATTTTTCTGTAGCTGATTTGTCACCTCTGAGTTCTTTAGCCGGTTAAAGAGATTGTGTCACACATTTAGTTAATGTGTTAATGTGTGACATCTCATCACCCAACATGTAAATGGTTCAACTTTCAACACTAAATGTTTACAGCACCCAACTGCAGTGTTTTAATGTGTTTAGCAGTCTTGGAGGAGCGCTGTATAGCTACCCTAAAGGGATTATAGTTGAAAAGGAACAGTTTAAAGTTTAACGTGCAGAAGTTTGTCATTCAAGGATCTGAAACTAGAACTGCACAAGTGACTGCTTAGTTTTCTCACATCAAAGTTATAAATACAGAAAAGAGGCGGATTATATTTCAAACTGGTATCGTTTACATGATACAAGGGTAAAGAAGGAAGTATATTTCACAGAAGAACAGCAGGATGTTTAAATTTGAAGTCTGTGGTGTGGCGCCTTCAGTGATGGAAATACTTCTGACACTTATAATAAGGTGACTGCAGAAGAGAAAATGACATCTGCAGTGTGCTTCAAATGCATCTGTTCACAGCATGTAGGGAATAAATAAAACCAATAAAACCTTTTAAAACCATCAAAGCTGCTAATTCTGAAGTAATGCAGAATGATAAGCTTACAACACAACACAGTGGAGCTGTTACAGTTTTGCCCTTCAAGAAAAATCTATTGAAGTAACTTTTTGTTGAGCTTTTAGAGCCTGCAGGTGTATTTTCAAGATGAACAGACATTCAGTCATTTAAAACCTAAAAACCTACAGAAATGGTAGCTGTAACTAGAGACTCTTTTCTATTAGTACCTAATGTAATCTACTCTATGCGGATCATCTCGAATAAACTCTACCCTACTGGTTTTCCATAACAGAATCACGTGTGTTGCTGGAACAAGGCAGATGGAATATGCTGCTATTTGTATGCCGTGATCAAAGTTTTACTTATTTACCTGCCATCGAGTTGAAAATGGCTCAAGGTGAAGAATATTCTTATAGTTTCTTCTCTGAAAGTAAAGAGAGGCAAAGTTTAATGACCATGAATTAAATGCTACATTAGTAGGTGTGAAGTTTGAGGTTGCATACACTTTAGCTGGTTGCACATTAATCTGATTATGTTACTGCTCTGTAAAGCAAGAAAGCAAAGAAATCAACACCTGAAGAGGGTGGTTTTTTTTCTTGCATTTTATTGCATGCATGATTGCCTGATCACTGCTGTTTGGCCATAAAAAAAGACAGCTTCACATTTCACAGCTGTATAAAAGCCCCTTTTTACAGCAGGTAGTTCTGGAAGTAAATTGTTTAATTACAGCTTTTGTAACAGCAGATGTTGGGTGTGGAGCTACTTTACTTAACTCACTTAATCTCACCTGATACTGTAACAAACAGTAGGAGGATTTTACAGTCGAATTCTACTTTGTTGGCCGAAATGGAAAATATTTTTTTGCTCCTGGTTGTCAGAATTTTATTCATGGGTCCATTAATTTGAGTCAAGTGTGTCTAAGCAGGGATACATTAAAAACCTTCAGGACTGAAGTCCTTGTAGGATCGAATTAAATAGCCCTGCTTTGAAATTTGAGTATGATATATGTTTTATTTATTATATGGTTAATGTGTTCTGTTGTATTGGTACAGCCGTACCTAACAAATAGGAAAAGGTCAAGTGCTTTGTCTTACACCTTACACTGACTCAGTCATTTTAACACTCATTTTAAAAGTGTTGAAGTGGCTTTTGCAGATCATAAAGTATAGCAAGCTAGACATAACATAGGCTCTTTATGCATGATGATGCATGGATGGAATATTTGCTTGGGCCTATAAAAGTCCAAGTCTTCCAACCTGGTAATTATTGCATGGATAGTGTTGGACATCCAATCATTAGCGAGGGCAGGTGTGCTCAGGTCAAGCTCTACCATTTTGCATCTTTTAGATCCAATCCTTCTCCAACTCACCTGAACAAACAAATGGCTCCTTACCAGGCCTCTGCAGAGCTGGATGACTGGCAGAAGAAGAAATTCAGGTTTGTTGAAGAAGATATGCATATAACAGCTGCAGGAGGGTAGAACCTTAAGGACCAGATTTGGACACCCCCTGGGTGAGAGCATATATGCTGCCAACAGCAGCATAAGGAGAATTAACTTAGAAGTCCAGAAGACTATAGTAATAAGTGAGTTTCATAATAAATAATAAAGAGTAAATAAAACAACTAGATGTTCTGGTAAAGAGTTTTGAATGAGAATAATTTGTTTAGGTTTGCTCATTGCTGTTGCTTTTCTTGTTCACTTATTTGCAGTGCTGACAACATTGTTTTGGTAATCTCTTTGAATAACCACCCATAGAAATTCAACACGTAAAGCTGTAGATTTAAAATGTAAAAAATAAAGATAACTGAGTGCAATAGCTGATGGTGCATTAGACATTTGTCAGTCAGAGCGGCAGAAATAGAAATTAATGACTTTTATATTTAAAGATTTATATCCCCTGAAACTCTTAAATATAGTACCTAACAAAGTCTCTTATTTTTAGAAAAAGCAAGCAAAATGCTGACTGGCTACACTGTAATGATTCAACAAACATGTTACATTACTAGACAAATACATTATATTTGTAGCATCGTCCACATGCAAAACAGTTCACAGTGCTTTCCATAAACAACAAAACCGTACAGGGGACGGATTTAATGACAATTTCCTTCTTTGTGAAATAAAACTGAATCAAAAATTGCTGCAATATATATGCAGATGGAAAAGCAGATTTAAATGAGAATTATTCTTAATTTGCCAATATTGTTCTTTTACAATAATCTTACATTTCAACTGTTTTCACTTATGACGTTACTTGCTTACTTGCTTAGCTTATTTGGTTTTAACTGGAAACAATTTCAATGTCTAAACTTTGCTTTAAATTTCCTCTACTTTTGGAAAGAATCTGCCATTTTTTCCTCCTTTGGCCGGCACTGCTGAGTTGTCTCTTTGAAATTCAGAAGGTGTGATAATGAGCTACAAACCTGCAGCCTGCAGTGCAGAAAGGGTGTGTCTCTCTAAGGGACTGCCTTTTAACAAGCAACCTCAGGTCAAAGCCAAATTTGCTGTCTGGGCTTGCTACAGGTGTCATATTCTGAAGAAATACTTTTTTCTCTCCCATATCTTTTACATTGTACCAGGCACATTCAGAGCTAATAGGCCACAGCTGTCTTCTTACCCCTGCAAATCTCTAAGAAAATACAAAGTTAAGAAAGATAGATGTGGCTTAAATCTCATTGAAATACTTTCTCAGGTATATTCTCACACATGCACATGTACAAGCTGGCACATGTTGGGGATAAAATGGGCGTTTTTCACTCCATATCAAAGCTTTGAGAGAGAACTAATGCTAGGAAGAGAGCTGCGAGAAGCTGGCATGGCATTTGAGGAAACTGAGCCTTGAGTTGCAAGGTGAAAACACGTTGTTATTGTATCCTGCAGCAACAATACCTTCCTTTGATAGCGGAAGGAACAATCCCTGAATTTGCTTTGGGAGAAACAGGGACTCTATTTCAAGACAGGATCCCATTTAATGTTAAAAACTGTTTTTAAGGCAAATTTCAACACTATATGATGTTATAATCAGTTACAAGTTATTAAAATATTCTAAATATCCTAATGAAGTTCAGATTAGATCAGTATGTTTTGTGCATTTTTGTTTCTTGCTACATCTATTTGTCACTCCACTTTACCAATAACTACTACATGATCAATGTACCAGTTTATTGTCATCCATAATCAATGTTTTTGTAAAGCAGGTTTTAACACGGCTGAAGAAAATTTACTTCTTCATTCACTCATTTTCCTTCATTCCAGACCCAGGGGGTCCACATCATAATAAAAGGAAACAAACCTATTTTAACACATCTGAATAAAGTTTATTAGTTTGAATCAGGTGTGTTAAAAGTAGGACTGCCTCTAAGACATGCAGGGCAGGGATACATGAGGGCCAGGGTCAAGAAACAGTGGCTTAGGGTTAGAAACAAAGGAGAAGGAGAGAAAACATGTACTATTCCCATGTATTGGTCGCCATTATCATCAGTCTTGTAAATCTGAATTAAACAAGTTTGAGCACATTCCACGGAAACAGTTTGAGCTCTGTTGTGTTGTATTTCTTCTTACTGTCGCACTGGCTTACCTCACCCGTACAGCATGAAATTGATTCCCCTCCTCCTACTTATGTTAATTGTCCATTAAAAACTGACTGTGCCTTTCTCTTTCTTTCTTAGACATTTTTTGAACTGTGCAGTAAACTTGTGAACAGTAGGAGCTGAGAAAAGCACCAGGCTCTAGAACCTAAGCTATGTGTGTATTTATGAAAAGGTCATTTCTCAGTAGCTGTACACTTTTTTTTTTTTTTATTAAAAATTTATAAATTTTTGGAATTGGAATTAAAATGTTTGCATATTAAAATCTTTGGCTGGTTGGACATGAGGTGCAACTATAGTAGCACACTAAAATATGCAGGTTTGTACAACAAGGCCAGAACAGGAGTGGGAATTTAGGTTTCAGCCTTGATAAATTCTGATGAGAAATAAGAGTACTCTAAGTTCTCACCTTATGATTAGATCCCTCAAGACATATTATAGTTGTGTCTGACAAATGGCCTTTTAGGACAGAAAAGATTTGGGTGCAAAAAGCTAAGAGAACTGTTATCCAATGTATATGTTAGGGCCTGACCGTACGTATTACTTTAGGCAGATGCAAATTATGATAATTGGCAGGAAAAAAAATTCTGATAACTAATTAATTGACCAATTTAAAATAAAAAAATTTCAGCTTACTTCAGTTCAAGGTGAGCGGTAGCTCGAGCAGATCCCAGCAATTAGCAGGAAAGAGGCAGGTCCATCACAGCTGGATACAGCTGTCCTATTTATTTTTAGATCATAGCTGTATGCGGTGTATTAGTAACATAATTTGTGAAATGGAAAACATTATTTACGCATATATCCCTCTGATGCACTGTCATATTATAGTATTTTCTGACTTGTTGTTGTTGAAGATTGACTGTAATGTTACACTTTACAACCCTGCTTTGAATGAACCTCCCCCCTGCACTCGCTTTGCTTGTCCTAAAATGTACTTCAATGTGTAGCTGACGGAGTGATGAATGGTCATTATGTACTCTCAACTGGAGGATGTTTAAGCTGTCAGCTAATGTTATGTGAAGTTAGCATAAGTACAGCAATGTTATTGCTAATCTGCTAGCTGTCGACTGAGCGCATGATAACAGAAGATTGCCTCCACCTGATTGTGTGAATGTTTATTGGGACCACACCACATGCACAGATCACACTTTGATTCAGTGTGCAGTAGTCTTCTGTATAAGGGAGTAACTTGCCAGGTTAGCAGCACAACTTACCATTGCAACATAAATTAAAACCATGACCGAGGCAACAACGCATGAAACATTACACCTGTCTGAAAGAGGTAAACAGAAATGGGAGAGTTGCTGAGTTATTAATAATTTCATAACGTTACTATGAAATGTATCGGTTGCTTCGCCTAGCCCTGGTTTAATGTTGCTGCAGACTGCAGCTATGGCAGGTATATTATTGAGAGGACACGTGAAGAGGACTTGAGGGTTGAAATGAATCAGAGCTCCATCTAGTGGACAAACACTGCAAGAACATCATTTTGTGCCAATCTGACCCTAAACAGCCTTCACTGTTCTATGGTATATGAAGAATAAATTGGTGTGTCATCCACAAAACAATGACGGATAAAGGGTATTTTTAAAAACAATAATGTTTGCGATTTTAAGAAACTTGCCAATCAATCGTCAGGCTCTAATCACAACTACTTGCTAGAGGCTAGCCTTTATACCATGGAATGACCACTAGTCGGCGGAAAAGAGAAAACAAATCTGCCTTACTGATTGGCCAGGGTGAAAAATAGCTCTTTTACTACACTTAACTAGTGAAGTTTATTCACTCTTGGGTTTCTATTTTTCCTTTGTTGTTTAAACCTAATGTAGGTTTCACCAGAATCTGTGGAGTGTGAGGAGCAGCAACGTATCAGACGGGTCGTTTTACATGACCTACATCATTCCTTGTCTTTGGCCCATCGAATGGTCTGTTTGTATCACAGAGCAAACAAAGCATGTGCTCTTTTCGTGCTGAGAGAAACAGAGATCAAATGTGATTTTCCCAGTTTTCCAAATGGACAGGACAATCAATGGAAGCCGATTAGATTTAGTTTAAAGTCAACCAAGCAATATCACGTGTGAATGGGCCCTAATTCTTTCCTCTTCCTTTAGCTTTTTCTGCATCTTTTCTCTGAGCTGCAGTTGTACCCATCCATTCCCAGATATAATGCTCATATGCTTCATTTGCATGGTCTTCTTTCCATTTTTAAGTCTTTTGTGAAAACACCCATTATCTCTTGCCTTTTTTTGTATTTCTCAGTTGAACTGTCTATTAAAAATATGAGTTTTCATGAGAAGAGGATAAATACTTGTTTAGAAACCTGAGTTGACCATTATTGGCAAAGGCATTGAATACATGAAGAAGAGTGCATTTAAAATGAAAAGGCTCTTTCTTTTTTGTTTTTTTTATGGCAGCTTACACCACTGTTTGCCGGGCCAGTCTTTATGCCAGAGGTTTTGTTGTGGAGCACTCGTCCACTGTAATAAAGTAAATAGAGTAATCACACTGGGCAACACTCCTAAACAAACACAGTAGGTCAGCGTCATGTTATGATAAAGAAAACTACCAGCAGGTGGTAGATTATACGTAAATAATGCTTTGGGTTCCCGGGAATTATAAAAAAAAAAAAAAAATGTCATAATAATGTTTTGCTCCAACTTGGGCAAACATTTATATTCATCTAGTTTTTTGTATGCCTCATTTAAAAATTTGGTACAATTTTTCTCACCAAACTTTCATTAATGTTCATATTGTGTGACTGAACTCTGGTAACAGGTAGAGGTCTGTTTACTTCAGAGTTTTGATATGAGGAAAACCTGGGGCACAAACCACCAACCCTGCGATTAGTAGGCTACTAACACTGCTTCCCTACACCTACTGTAAATGCAAAATAGGCTAAAAAAAGAATGATGCACCGAATTATTGACCTCAATATGCTGAATTGAGGAAAGGCATGGCCTTCCTGAGACTGCACCCATTCTGCCTTTTAAAAACTGGTGGCAGGGATGAAGAGTGCACCAACAAAATGGTTTATGAAAATACAGACTGAACTGTGTTATTCTGTGTTATGTGGTTTTTACTCTTTTTGACAGGCTGTTTTATAAATATCTATGTATTAAATTAGGCAGAAAATGATGGAGGTAATGCAAATATATACCAAGGCACTGGAAAATACTAAAGACTCAGGTCTCTGTCTCAATATAACAATATAATGATCATGCAAAATAATGGACAGTCAATGGGGAAGCTCCAAACCACTACAATAGTGACAACATCCAAGCACAGTGTGACCCACAGTTGATAGCAGCAGTTGAGCTTGAACTAATATGTCAACTGACTTTTTCAATGCATGTTTTTTCAAGTTGCCATTTGTGAAAGCGTAGAAACTGCACAAGAGGTTGCTGATATGGATCCGAGTGGCATGAGAGGCTGTTCACACCTTGTGTGTATGCCTATGTACACTTTTTACAAACAGTTACACTACACCTGTTTTATTCAGAAATAAACTTGAATAACACCAGTCGGGACATTCTGTACACATCATACATTTAGATTTGGGATTATTGGTGAAATAAAAAGCAGAATACAGGATTACTTCCTGTATTGAGCACAAGCTATGTGGATTTTGAATCATATGTTTTACCAGCTTTTATTAAGTCGTTCAATATGAATTTTGGGAAAATGTATTTTAATTTCCTTTTAGTCAATGTGTATAAATGTAAGAGACGAAGCACGTGCAGGGGT
>JBAMIG010000016.1:13563368-13621111 GCA_037177335.1 Kiunga ballochi | reverse complement strand
TGAATTTTGGGAAAATGTATTTTAATTTCCTTTTAGTCAATGTGTATAAATGTAAGAGACGAAGCACGTGCAGGGGTGGTCTGAAAGGAAGACTCGTCTCTGCTGCTTAGAGCCAACCCAAACAAACCACACTCAACTGGCATGGTGACCAAGGGAGTGTGTGTTTGTGTGTTTAACAGTGTATGTCTGTGTTCAACTGCCGTCTGTTTTCTGTCCTGTTTGCTCCTAAAATAACTCCTGCTAAGGTTATTTAATCTGTAAGCCATCAGTATATCCTCTTTGTCATACCCTCTCACATATATTAGGCTCAATGGACAAACGCATTCACACCCAAGCCATTTATTTACTGAGACTGTGGTGCAAAATCATCCAAAACTCAGTTTAGGGCTAAACAGACAGGTGTGTGCTGCTTTTCGGTTTTAATTAGACTAACATTGTATAGGAACAAAGAGCTTTTGGCTTTAAATCTTTGTTGCATTTTAAAGTTGTTACTTTTACAGTATTTGACAGCATTAAAGTCTGCATGTAAGGTCACACGCTGTAGGGTTAAATTGTGCTGCTTATTGGATTCTCGGACAGGACGTCAGGATTACTACTCAAACACTGCCTGTTATGGTTCAGGACAAAAAGGATTTGAGTTTGGCAGGCAGGGATTTATGTCCATCTCTGTGGGAAACTACAACAAAAGCAGACGCCATTTGGAGAATGGTTGATGTTTCTGCTAGTGGCAATAGTTGGTGCCGTAAGTTGGATCAGTAGAATTCCATGCCAGCTTCTTCTCTGGTGGTTTACATTCTGCTCTCCAGTAATGCAAACTCTCTGAAGTGAGTGCTAACGCTTGTGTGCGAGTGAATAACATTATAAAATGCTTACATAACCAGCTTTCTATCAGCAAAGCCACTTCAGAGCAGATTACAGCACTGTTTACCATGAGACACATGCGACTAGTTTTATTGATTTTTAGAACAAACATATTTACATTTAATAACTCACTACATACAGTAGCGGTCAAAAGTTTGGACACATTTTTCTGTTTTATGTAATATGTGACATAGTGAAGCATGGCAACTATAGTGTAGCGCTTTTTGCACTGACTTTAAGCTCTCATTTGTCTAACTCTAACCATATTAACCATTGAACCCACAACTCATTTGCTGCTAACACTTTAAAATGAAATGTAAAACACAACAAATACAATTCCCATTATTCATTGGTAGAGGAAGGAAAACTGATAAACAAGAGTTTTTATTGATTTATTCCAATAGATAGCAATTCACATATTGAAGACAAGTCGGTTTATGTGTGTCTTGTAGTCAGCTACTAATAAATGCTAGTTATGTTAAAACGTGTTAAATTTTTTGTTGGTTGCCATATTTTTAACTTTGTGTTAGATTGAGCCCGACGATCTTAGATTTGTACACTTAAGGATTATTATTTTATTATAACAGGAGAATATTACTAGCTGAGCATTGTGAGGTTTGGTGGTAGGAGCTCTTCAAAAGTTCATGCATTATAAAGAAAGAAAGAAAATCATTGTGAAGTGTACTAAAATGATCAAAATAAACTTTATTATCCCCTGGGGGAAATTTGTCTTGGACTCAGTGCTTTTAAAGGTTGTCACATACAAACACATGCAAACTAATACAACATTGAGAAATATACATATGCACACAGACACAATATATACACGTACACACGCATACATATACATGTTTAACAAAATAAAATAAAAATGAAAAATGTTGCTACTCTTAAGATGCTTAAAAGATAAAAACAAGATTATGTAAATCTTATGGTGGGTGCATTAAAATACAATTTAGAAGATGCAGTGGTAAACTAATATTGAACATTAACATTAACATTTCACCAGCATGATAATGGTCTCACTGATGCCCAGATAATATAGTAGTGTGTTTCTTTCATTGGTGTACCTTCCTTCTATGGAGGTTTTATCTTAATTAACAGATTCAAGCTACTTTTGTATGACCCTTACTCATCCCAGCGTACATTTTACAATAATAAACTTAATTTATGCAGCACTTTGTAGAAATAAAGTGATTCTCTCTGTAGACTTGTGTTTTCCCTTCTATTCATTGTATTTTTTTTTAGCCCTTGCTGCTTTTCATCACTTTTAGTCAGCTTATGTGCTCGTGGGATGAAAAGAGGTTGACTTCATGTCTAAGGTAAAAAAACAAAAACATATAGATTGTGAGATTAATTTTACAGACTCATTTTTAGGTTTTTGTTGTTTAGTTTTTTTCTTTTGTTTTTGTATGAAGGGGTTTGTAGAGTATTGAAATTTGGGTTCTGTATTAAGGGACTCATTCCTCATCTGAAACCAGAACTTAGATGCTAAAAGTTTTGGTTGGTTCTGATTCTGAGTTGCTCATTGATGCTATTGTTCCTTTATAAGGAAAAACATATTTTTCTCGTAGATAATGGATATTTTCCAGTTCTTCGTGTGTGTGTGTTTAGATTAACTATAGAATGACAGACCCATCCATTTTATTGGAAGCATTCAAAGCCATTCCTGAGTTGCAAGTCGAAAATTGATGTCAAAGAAAATTCAATCATCCATGTAGCTGAGTGCTTGCTGCGCTGACTCAGTCTGTTTCCATGGATTTGCATGAACAATAACAGGTCATTGAGCTAAGTAAGCTAATGTTTTTGTTTTCTGCTGTTTTTTTTATTTATGACAAACAGCTAGGATGACTAGTGATTTATTAATAATCCTGTTTTAATTTATTTTCATTGTTAAATGTCAAATGCTAATGCTAAAACCAATGTTTCCATACTAAATACATTCCTAAAAGTGTTGTAACTACATATACTAAGATTTTCTATTTTCTATTTTATTCTTTTGTATATAATAGTGGATTAAGACTTAAATGTTTGAGTGTAACAGCATGTGTGACAAAGTACTGTGTTGTCAGAGGACTTGCCACATCCATTTATTTTTTTCCACAGAAGTCTTCTCTTGCCTAAATTTAGACACTTGCATAACATGACACAGTCTTTCCAGAAGTGATGTGTTTTCTTGTGGCTTGTATGATAAAAAGAAAAAAGATTTATCATGTCCATAATTTAAAAGAAAATAAATTTAAAAAATGACCCAGCATGATGACGCAGTTTACCATATTTTGGTAATTTTACATTGAAATCAAAAGCCTTAAGCTGTTTATCTGACAGAAAGACTTATCATTCCTCTTTTTAAATGAATATTTTCACATTAAAAGGGCTTGAGTGCCACTCAAAAGCCGCCTGGCCACAGGAATGCTGAGAAGGATCACATGGCGATAAAAGCACATTTTCTGGCCCAGAACTTTAGCTGCCAAACCACAATAATGTAAAGCTCATTTATCTCCATGTTCACTGTGGGTTACTTTCTCAGCCACTGTCAGCAGACCATCACATGTTGGAACCTGTGAATGAGCTGCAGTTAATTGGGGTTATTACATTTTCTTCAAGTAGTTATTGATAAGAGTGCTCTTACATCTTAAACTTTATGTTGAAATTGTAAATTGAGCAGAATCCCCCTTTCTGTAAACCAGTCAATTGCCTTATTTGTAGCTTGTCTTGTGCCATTTCTATGATTGAAACTGAAGTATTGAACTGGGATTTCAGCTTAAATAGAAAATACTTTAATTCCTTTTCTACAGTCGATTTCAATGTAAATTTTTGTGCTTTGAATGTAATGGACTTTAGCACCACTACAATCACAGCTATTGTGATTTAATGTGGGGAATATGGCTTTTTAAAATGTACTTTATTTATGCATAGATTATTATATGTGTCATTATGAACACATGGATTAAAGTTTTGTTCATATACAGAGGCAGTAAACGATCAAATGATCAATAATTAGGAGGCAGTTTGATACATTATCATTAATTTGGTAGTAATTAACAGGCTTTTGAAGCATTAATCTCCCAAATTGAAAAAAAACTATCCTGAAATGTAATGTTTTTCTACTTCTCTTCAATTTTGCAACATAACTGACCAAGTAGGCTTTCTTTTACTAGTTTTCTTTGTTTTTGAGCCTCCAAACCATCATCTATTCTTCTTTTGCCTCATTTTAGTGTCTTAGTTTGGCTACAAAGGAATAACTTAAACTGACAAGCCACTCAGCTGTACATCCCTCAGGCTGCTGTGATCCATTCGGACATAATAGAGGCATGAAGGGTAAGCAAGAAAAAAAAGGGAGGAGAGAGAGTAATGACTATACAACCAAAAAAGAAATAAGGTCATGACAGTCCTCGAGGTCAGAGCTTATCTTTTACCATGTTAATCCTGTTCTGCACATTGTAATAGCCAACAAATAAGACCGTGTTTGAGATGAAGCTGCATTAATAGAACTGATTGTGCCATTGGAGTGGCTAATGAGAAAAAGCCCTACTCTACTCTAGAAACTCTTCCTTCTTAGCCTCTTTTCACCAGAGAAGTAGCATGACATCTTGCATCAGAATTGTGACTCGGCTCTAGGCCTGTGTTAACCTCACAGCAGCTTGCCCAAGGCTGCAGCAGGTGTCAGAGGCAGCTTGCTCACACATGCATATATACTCACAGCAGCATGGACCTATGCACACTGGGACATATACCCCATTAGCTGCAGCGATAGATTGCAGTGCAGTTCTTTTCATATAAAGTTAAGCACATTACCAAATTTGCACAAAAGTGACAAATGGCGTAGGCTAGGAAACAATAAAGAGTTTTGAACTTTCAAACTGAAATGATGGGCAAATTGTGGGATTACCCTGATAACCTACTAACATCATGATGGACAAGGATTAATGAGGCTGTAAGCATGAGAGGGGAGATTACAGAGTGGAGGTGTTTGGTTGGCGTGCCGTTTGGCTTGCTGGGAGTTGGCTGATGGTGGTGGGGCTTTGTTGGGGGTTGGGCATTGATCTAAAAGACGTTGAGCCCCACTCACAGAGCCAGAGGAATATTCATTTAAATGCATATTTGTTTGCCTCAACAGAAAGAGGCCACAATAAGCCAAACTCATAGCTTTATGAAGACATGTTCCGGAGTAGTTATAGTATGTTAGAATTCATGTCTTGAGGAACATCAAAATGTTTGCATGTTTTTTTTTTCTCATCCCAGATTCTGTTTGAAGCTTGTTCATCTGAGTACTTATGATGCCTCTAAGAAGATTTTCTGCCCCCACAGCACAGAAAAGGCTGCGGGGTGTAAGAAAGGGTGGGGTTGCTTTAGGCTGACTGGTGAATGTCAGACAATGAGAAGGATTCCATGTGTCTCTGTAGATACCACGTCAAAGGTTGCCATGCATTCGCCATTCAGAGTAGAAATACTTTTTTACTGGCTTGGAAAAGTCAAATCAGATCTTAAAATTAGCTCCTTTTCTTACTGCCATGAATTATTTTTTTTTATATTTGAGCCCCACAACAGGAAATACATGCTAAAATTATTTTGTTTTTATCCACATATACTAACAAATTGTTTTTTTTACACAAATTACTACATAATCCTTTCCCCAAACTTGCCTGTACCTACCTCAGGTCTCATTTACAGCTCATATTAACTGATACAATAGGCACTACAGATTTTTTTTCTTACATTTTTCTCATTTTAATACCTTGTACTACCAATAAATCTATTAGATAGATGTTATGAAAGTAAAAAAAATCTCCTTTACTTTAACTCCTGGTTATACCTTATGTTGAAAATTTCATATTATTTCATATTTCATATGAATAATAGAAGAACACAGTATTAAACATAAGAAATTAGAATAAATGAACTTTTATTAAAGTGTTAATTTAATAATGACTTTTCATTGATAACATAGCTGAGCAAGTGTTCAATTCCCAACAAAATCTAATGAAAATGACTGCAGTTAATTTTAAAAGTAAATAATACACATAATATGTTTTTAAAAAACACACCAGATAAATATTAGATTATTCTGAATGTTTATACTCACACTGTTGTCAGAAAGCTAAATATCAACCAGCCCCAGTGTGAGGTCCACATACAGACTAAAACTGTGATAATATAACACTTTGATGATGTATTTGGGAAAAACATTTCATACATTCATTCATCGTTGTGCTGTACACAGACAGACACACAGTGAGTTACATATAGACAGAAATTACCAGGAAACATACTGACGCCATCACTGCTGCTGTTCCTGATTTCAAAAACCAAGAAAATGATAAATTAGTTATGATTGATTATTAATCACATTCAGATTGTAAGTTATTGTTCTAAAAGTCAGAGGAATGGATAAAACAAAACATTTTGACAGTATAGTGTTTGGGATATTTCCTGTGCTATAATAAATCTGAATGTTCCCATGTAAGCCATTGAGTTGAGTTTTTCTGGCTGGAAAACCATCTTCCTCTTCCTGTTCTTGTTTGGCACTTCCCAGAGCAATGACAAAGAAAGTAGGGAGGGTGATCACTGCGAGCCTGGGAAAAACTTTCTTAAAATATACATATTGTGATTAGGATGCGTTATTAAATCTGGCATAGCTTTTATTTGGTTGTTGGATAAATCTGCAGAAATACTAAGAAAAACTGGTTGTACACTGCTACATAACTTTGGTTGCAACTCAGTTGTTTGACTAATTCAGGTCGTATTTTCTTGCTTTCCTTAGTTTCTTCTGCTACACCTCATATTGAAGATAAATTTCTTACTTGTCATTGCAATGTAGGCACTAATAGTGTTGCGCTAGTGGTTAGTCTCCATGTGTTAATACTTTTCTTTTTTTTTCCCAGATTCATAGGTTTAGTTCAATTTTATGTTTTGTGTACCATTTAGATAATGAAAGTAGGCTTACCTGGTTCAAGCAACAATTTTATGACCACAAACCATGTTGTAAATTCCTTATTTTATTGCCAGTATTCACTATTTAACGAACCGTTATATTTTGGAATAATAAAAAGAAGAAATTAAAAACAGATTGGATGCGTCCAATGATTTTATTGCTACCGCAGGAGATTTTGGAGATAAAAGTAAACAAAGGAACCTTTTTTTCCAAGTCTTTTTTTCCTCATTTATGTCTTCTACTGCTTTTTTTTGTGTTTTTTTGCTTTCTTTCTCTATTCTTTCCACCATCGATCTCATAAGGTTTGATGGAATGAGGTCAGGAAGGGTTCCAGCCAAGCTAGTTAGAGACTGCTGATTTATTTTCTGGTAAATGACAAAGAGTCTCTGCTAAGAACTGCGTTTCTGTGTCGTCTTATACTTTTTATTTTATTTTTCCTTCTTACAAATATCTTCTGTAGACTCAGCATTGGCACTCAGGCAGCATGCTGGCAGTCAACCCATTGCTGTTTTATCCAAGTATTTGGTTGTGTGTGAGTTTGGCAGTCATAGAAGGTGAGCTGGCATGCTGCAGAGCTGGTATCAGAGGGATACTCCAATAAGCATGTAATGTATTAAAGACTGGTATGATAGATGTAATGACTTTACTAGATTTAATTTAGTTAATGTAGGACTTGTGAAATCTGTATTAAATGTACATTTAATGAGGGTAATGAGCAAGTCGTCTAATTTGAGTAAATTTAGTATTTGACTAATGAAGTGAATGATTATATCTTGTTGTTACGCTTAGTGTGAACAAACATATTAGAGATCCCATTATACTAGATGCTATTTCAGGACAATATTTTTAGGTTAAAAGACATTTTATTTACCCTGTATTCTGTGTTTTCTGCACAAATTACCTTATGGTAGGTTGTAGGTTGGTAGGTTGACATTGGGGCCATTTACCTAGTGTTACATAGCATAGTGTCTGCTGTTCATTGGTGTTTTATTGGAATATCGTTTCAATTTGAAATATCTTAAGCTATCTTTTTAGCAGCCACCTTTTCTCACTCTGGACCCGGCACATATAAGTGTGTCAGATGCTCTCAAAGTTTACCTTGTATGTGGGCTTAACTTATGAAGTTTAATTATGTCCCACCTCTCTCTCTTTGTTGCTGCACATGCTGCATTCAGGTGCAAAGCAGTTGTCGGATGCTGCTGCACTTCCAAAGTCAGGAATGCAGGTTCAGTTTAAACATTTCGACGCTGTGAAACGGCTTAATTTTCGGCATTTGGAAGGTTCGGCGCTAACAATATTAACGGCGGTGCTAAAACTTCACCAATATGGAAGAAACCCGACCTGTACTTCATACAGTCTCTAAGCTTAGTTACTTACAGCAATATGATTACCAAAGAAGAACAAATGCAAGCTGTGAAACAAGAGGATATTGCGATGATTTTAAATGTTTTAAAATGTTATTGCTATAAGCATGAAACAAGTAAATTATAACCAGTAAGCAATATCTTCAGATTAAAAGAGTTCACAAGCACCTGGTTAATCTCTTATGTTGAGTTTTAGACATTGTTTTGCAGTATGTTTGAGTTGCAGAATGCACCAGAGGTCAGGTTTGTGTTGGGCGTAGAGGAGGAAGTGGACGAAGACTATTTGGAGAGTGGTACTAATCTGGTAAGTGTGGTTTCCAGCCTCCTTTCTGTCTATTTTTTTTCCCCTGTCACCACTACTACCACACTCTTCTGATCCATGGGGTGCCCAGCAGTCCCTCATATCACATCCTGCTGCTTGGATACTGCAAAGGAAAGTACATAGCAGAAGGTGCTTTGTTTACTGGTGTCACAAGTGTTTGTATTTTAAGACATAAGTGTGAAAGGCAAATATGTGAATCTTTGTTTAGATTTAATCATAAAGAAAACACTTTTAGGCCAAGCTGATGGGATGAATCTTAAAAGGTTTTATCATAAAGATAGTATTTTCGGGATGTTTGTGTTGAAATGTTTTATACCAGCAATAACTTTAATATAGGTCAGCAAGGTTTCCTAGACAGTGCAGACGGTCCTAAATAAGCCCCCAAAGAAGAAAAAACTCAACTATTGTCTCTCTGGGTATTTATGTCAGTGACAGAGCTGTTTTGCACTCTTCTGCCTACAATTCCTTTTATTTAGTTGCATTTCTGACATCTCATTTACTCACTGTAAGCCCTTTGTAAGGAAGAAGGTCATATATTCTTGTGCATTTCCTGTTTTGAAGCGGATGCCTGGGCTGCAAGTAGGTCATGATGTTATTTTACAGACTGCCAAAGATATTAAGGGACTGCAACTTTTTTTTATAAAGTATATATATATATATATATATATATATACACACACATTTTGCTTTGCTTGGTGAACAACCAGCTCAAAAATGAACGTTTTTGTTTGGTGTATAAGCAATACAATCAGCTGCTAAAGTTTAATAAAGTTAGGGGCCATGGCATTTATCTTTTTATACCCATTATTTGTGCCGGTTATTCAGGGTCGCAGGCAGCTGGAGTCTCTTCTAGCAATCATTGGGTGAGAGGCGGTTTCCACCCCGAACAGGTCGCCAGTCCGTAACAATGCAAACACAGAGAGACGAACAACCAGTCTCACACACACTCAGAGGATTTTGAATGAACAACCAACCAAACATGCATGTCTTCAGACGGTAGGAGGAAGTCGAAATACCCAGAGAGAACCCACGCTAACAGAGGGAGAACTTGCAAGCGGCGGACAGAAATGCCACTGTCTCGCACCAGCGACCTTCTCACTGTGAGACCAAAGATCTAATCACCACACCACTGTGTAGCCATCTGGCTCATCTACAATGTTGAAATTATAATATACATGTGAAAATTACTTACTAAATAAAAAAAATGAATAAAGGAAACTGTACATCTGTTTTATTTAACCAGGTAGAGTTTTTCAGAAATGTTGTCACTAGAACATGCAAAGCCTCCACTGCAACTACTTTAGTATAATCAAGTTCAGCCAACTTCATTTGCATTCCTTTTTTATGGCTAAAGACAAATATAGTTTAGTGCACACACAGATGGAGCTTGTTATGTTATTTGGTTTTTTTTTTAACTTTGTTTTATTTTTTACTAGAAAAAGTACGTCAAATTGCATGCCCAACCCATGAAAATGGAGTATTTTTCCTACTTCACTTTAGATACAATAATTAATTTGTATCTATATGTAATATAAGCTACCTTTGCTGACCAACATATACTGCTTATTACTGGAAGTAACTCTTGCTGTTGCACTCTATCCAGCTGTGAAGCCCATTAGAGTACCATCTATAAGTGCAGGACTGTGGGCATATCTGGCAAATAAAGCAAGTTTAGCACCTTAATGTGATCTCAGAAAGTCAGTATGGTAGGCAAACTTTGAAATCAGTCCACTACCTGAGATCAGTCCACTACCTGGTTCAAACGGATACTAAAAGGGTTAACAGTAGAACAATAGTGCTGTTGATCACTGCAAGTAGTTCCATGAGTTAAGTGTTTCAATGCTGTTCATTTTCCGATGCTCACTACAGGCTCGGAGCTCAGAGCATTGTGAAAAGAGCTCCAGGGCAAACAGTTCTGGGGACACACAGATATTTGTGGTGCCTATGTTTTGCTCATTTTACAAAAATGTTATAAAACTGGCAGTGGTCTTGGTGTTTTCCTTTAAATTATGAGGTCAGGTTTAGCCAGAGCTGGGCATTTCTGGCAGTGTGTCGTGTGCTTGGATTCGGAGTCCGATTGCCCCACATTCCTGTTGTGGATCTTTTTCAGTGGCAGCCAGCGGTCTGCAGGAGCATTTTACCCCACAGATTCTCTTTTTTTAAAACGAGAGAGGAAAACCTCCCCGGTTGTCTCTGTAAGCTGTGTCAGCAACAGGCGTGGCAGTGCCAAAATGAGAGTAGGAGTATGAGGTTAAAGGGGAGTTGCAAAGGATTTTTTTTTTTTTTTGGCAGGGAGGAAGTAAGTGATGGTTCTTAAAAACTAAGTGAAGCAAATGGGAATGAAACATTACAACATGTGCATCACAAAGGAGCAATATTAACAATTGAATAATAATTACACTAATGTTAAGCTTTTTTTTTTTTAATTACTTGAAAATTTCAGCTTGTTTCTTCTTTACTGGCCACATAATGGCAAATTCTGCTAACATCTTCTCTTGCAACTGCCAAATATGTGTAGCAAATATATATTTTTAATGATAATCATAACAAAAAAAAGGCACAGCACTTCTGTTGTGTTTGTCGAAGCACATTTTGTCTCCCATGAGTGTTAACCTCGCTGCAGGGATGACGTCATCTTGCAGAGCAGATAAGCTCTCAGGTTGTGCAGCTTATAGGCAGGAGGTTGATTTAATGCAAACTGGTCCTCAGTTCTACAATTTTAATTCAGATGAGAGCTTCAGAAAGTTACAATGATAGCAAAAGTAATATTTCTGTCATGCCTGTGAGATTGAAAGCTCATCGCTGATGAGTGTAACATTAAGAATATATCTTCATTTTTCCCTCCACCTTTTCCTCTTCCTCTCTGACTCCTTATTCCAGCCAGAAATGATGACTTTTTTTCACGTTACAGCTGCTTCTCAGCTCAGTTCCTTCTTCCCTACAGCTGTTCTACTTTCTTCCTCTTGCCTTTTATTTTGTTTCTCTAAATGCCTCCTACCCCCATTCATTGTTTGACTTTCAGTTCATTCTAGTAGGAACTTTTGTTTGTCATTGTTAGCTTCTTTTTGTTCCCAGGCTTTATGTAGCCATTGCTCATCACTTTGTTGGCCTGTGACCACCATTCAGCCAGTTTCTGATGAGCAAAGTGCTATTACAGGCCTAAGCAAAGCCACCATAAACAAGCACAGCATATCACATGCTGTCTCTCTCCAAATGAAAGGTTTTCTTATGAAAGATTTAATTTTATTTTGTCCTTGTTCCTTTTTGGAAAAACCCGTAGTCCACGTGATTCCTCTCCAGGAAAGGCAAGTTTAACAGGAATAAAGATGCAAACGGGATGTGTGTGACATGTGAGTTGATTATATGGCTTTTATTATTTAAATAAGCCTAATGAGATGAATGAGAGACTCAAAAAGGGGTTTTACAGCACATACAAACACTCAGTCACAACACTGTCACTTTCAGATGTGATGAGAGCCATCTGCAGAGACAGGCAAAGGGAATGTTTCCAGTGTTTATGTGCATGCGCTCGCTCTGCTTTGTCAACACTCAGTTCTGTGTCATGTACTGGCCCATGTTTGCTTTCTTAAGTGGTTCCAAATGCGGGACAGTGAGTGTCCCTTTAAGTTCTCTCTCTCTCTCTCTCTCTCTCTCTCTTTCTCTCTCTTTTTTTTTCTGAAGTTGTCAAAACATTGCTGTTTCAACAGCAAATTATGCTAAACGTGTAAACAAAACCTTTACCTATCAGCGGTGTATTACAGCTTTTGTGTGACAATAGCACAGACACTTTTTTAAATCTGCAAAATATTCGTATCCAATGTTTTAAATTTTTCGACTCAATATCAGCCAAAGTCTTTCTGCTTTGCTCTCCACTAGTTACAAGCTGGTAAAACAACAACAAAAAAACAAAAACAAAAAAAAAACCAGGAGCTCCTGGTTGGTGCTGGGCCTTTGTAGGGGGCATTACTGAGGTGTCAGGCATCAAGTCTGTGCAGCAGCTTGTGCTTTAACCAGCAACAGGACTATCTGTACATGTGGTGGCAGTTAGTGTGTGACTGAGAAGAAACTGTTTGAATGTGTGTGTGTGTCCACCCCATAGTGTGTAACATCTAACATACCTTGTTGCAACAAACAAAGTCAATGAAGTGAAGAACTTTGTCATTTTCTTTTGATCCTACATATTGTACATGAGCAATATGCTATTTAAGGTGGATTTGTACACAATAACCTCTGTTTAGAAAGAACCTGAGCAATGCTAACCAAAGAAACTGATGTATTGATCAGTGGTTATTCAAGGGAACACAAGAATTTAAATGTAAAGAGACACAACCTCGCAGTTGTTTTATGCATCTTGGCATCTGCTTTTCCTGGTGAATTTACCGCCCAATCTCCCAGTTTAGCCTTTGCATAGTGATGGGATTAAATACACCTCTGAGCATTTTTTCCTCTCATTCTCCCCATCTCTGTACCAACCTCTGACACCTACTCTCACTTGCTGAAGTAACCTTGTCATTTTGCATTCAAATCAAACCTATTCAGAGGAATGGAATTGATTTATTTACTTTTTTTAAATAACTAAACGTTAAAGTCCCTTTTCATCAATGCACTGTTAACATGTAGACTTTCATCCTTTTTTTTCTAACCCATTTAAAATAAACAGTGACTAAGAAGCTGATCTGTAATCCTGCTTCACTGATAATCCACTTTTAACCTCTAAACATTAACCTGCTTTACACAGCCCAGTGGGAATGTACAGGAAAGGTTATGGATGTTACATGACCGGACAGCTGTGATTTTTCTTTCCACATTTTTTCCAGCTGTTAATGGAGTGGTATTACAGGAAGTGGATGTCTCTGAACTGTTAGTGTGTAACAGGATCTGCTGAATCACCAATATATGCTCAACTGTAGAGCAACGAGTGTGTCAATGAGCACTCATGCAGTTAGATTCCCATAACGCTGACGGGGCACAATAGATGGACAAAATGTAACCTCTGACCCTTTGCTTCCCTTTAACCTGAACTCACCATGGCAACAAGGGAAAGAAGGCATCCCCACTTCCTAGCCTTTTCACTCTTACACACTTTCCCTTCTTTTATGGTTTATTGCTGCTATGACATAGTTTCCTTTTCATTAAAGGTCAAATTGACCTTGTATACTGTCCTACAGGAAATTCTGCCCATGCGGTGAGCTTTATTTGGTAATGTGCGCTGCCATCTTCCTTTCTTTTAAAACTTGAGATGTTGCTCTTTTTATTGCTGAGTTTGTGAAAACTCTTGGCAAATGTGATCCCACATCCAGGTATTACCTTTCAGTTACCGGTTACATTCTCTTTGCCCCATGATTTTACACTTCGTAGTCCCAATCTGTAGATTATTAAACCCACTTACTGCACACACTTGCCCTAAACATAATCGTAACAACTCTAACTCCATCTTGTGCCAACGTTATTCAAAGTGTTCACATGAACTCCAATTAGTAACGTTATAGGAGGCTGACAATTTATCCCCAAGTGGGAGACGAGGGCTGACAGTGTTACCGTGTGAACAGATTTATGTCCCCACTACGTAAGTAATACAAGTAATTCAAAGTCTTAAAGCTTACCATGCAGAAAAGCAAGCATACTTGGCAAAGGGAAATTTAGTTGGCCGTCAGATGTGGAAGAATTTGGCAGACATTTTACCACATTAACATTTTGTCCCCCTTCAGTTTCAGTCAAGTAAACAATGGGACATTTTCATCAATGTATAACACGATATTTTTATGAGGGTGTTAAGAAAACCTGATCTGACCTTTTATTTTTAAGCTATTTCCATTATTTGTGCTTATGAACTCTTGCTTTGAGTAAGAGATTTGATTTCTTGAATGTCAAACTGAGATTTAAAACTTGCATATCTGTTCAATCTACTCTATTGATCCAATAAGTTAACATTCTTGCAATATCCCCCTTTTTTTAAGATATATTTACCACATTAGGTAAACTGAATGAGGAAATAATAAACTGGATGATTCCACAGTTACATGCTATACACTGTGGTGTGTGCGCCGCAGTCCTTTGCAACATAATTGAGTCTGCGGATTCCTGTCTTTGCTTGGCTGCTTGGTCACGTAAAGAATAAGACGAGGAGACTGAAATCTGTCTTTGTCTTTACAATGAATAGTGTGCATGTGTGTGTGGTGTGTGTGCGCGTTTGTGTCCCACATTGGGAATAGGGTTTCTATTCACATGCGACTGGAACAAAGCTACTGCAGGGTTCAAGCTACTGCTGGATATCCTGTTGATATCACACAGGCCCATTCTTTTGAGTGTGCATGTGTGTGTTTGGGTGAACACACATAGACAGTGTTGTGCTGCTGCATGGTTGTGGTTAATTACAGATGCCTTTTGTATAGCTTACAGTGCTACGTGTGAGTGTTTTACTGTTTTTTTTTTTTTTAGTAAGGCAGTAGATTCCAGCAGTGGACTGGTCACTGTTTATCAAATGTCATTGTTCCGCTGTACTGAAATTGTGACAGTCTGAGTTAAGGTTGTAAGGATTTGTTTCTATACTTTTGTAGGGAAGGCCACTTTAAAACGATTTCTGCTCTGAGTGCTGTAGCTTGACAAGGTATCATTGATTGTTTGGTTGCAAACAACTTGTGTTTGTTTGCGTTTGAATTTAAAAATAAATAAATAAAAGCTTACTTTTTCCTCTTCAAAGACTTAGGGGGGACATTCACACTGCTGTGGGCCAAATAAGCTCTGATCCATTTGAAAACTGTGGGTCTCAATTTGCTTGCTGTGCCTTTTTGTGTAGTTTTGAAATGGAAAAGCAAATGGTTTCATCCAGTGATTTACCAAAGAGGAAGTGACATAGTGCTGTAGTGTAACTTGCAGGGTAACTTGCTGGTTTGTATAATTCATGTTACACCAACTAGAGATATTGTGTTGAAAACTGCATATAGTTGAAAGGTTGTAAAGGAAACCCAGAAATTGAATGAACTTTGTGCTGACATAAGCTGTTTCAGTCATAACCAATCAGTGAGGGAGATTTTCTTCATCTTTTTTGTTGGTCAGCACTCCTTTAGGGGAGTATCTCCTCATTGTGAACAGTGATTGTGTGACGTGTTTGGAAACAAAACCAAACAAAGGTGCATATTATGTTCTTTCTAAAAACACTAAAAGTGATGTCTGAATATTTTGTGTGCCTGAAAAGTAGATTGTTTCAGCTTGCAATGTTTAATAATAACTGGGGAGAACAGTCTTCCCCAGCTTAATTCTCAAGCTACCGTACTGCCCATCAATACCAAAGAAGGTTCTATAGTAAAAGTATTACATGGTACTTTTTATTTGTGTGTCTAAATTGGTTGGATTTATGAGCAGAGCAAGAAGTAAAAGACAGAAGTATGGCAGGAATCTGGAATTTGAAGTGTTAGAGAAGAGGGGAAGGGGACGGTAAGGCCAGTGTCAGGAGGGTCGTCTATTTTTGGTCTGTCTTATCCTTCCTGCATGGACAGAGACACACACAAAATAATGCAAAATAACAGTGAAGATCATCTATGTATGCTTCTACATACATTGTGTGATTTACCACGGTGAAAACTGATACTGCAGAGGCAACAAAACAAGGGACTAAATTATTTTCTATTTGGTTTATTTTACTTTTTAGATCTCAACACTTTGTAAATAAAGTAGAGAAAATGTAAAATTGTGTGTTTTGTTAAAATAATGGCTGAACTTTTCCTGGATGATTTACTGACTGCCAAAGTAAACAGTGAGACATTCTTAGTCAAATGAGCTGAACACAATCATATACTGTACAAGTTCATTCTTTTCATCATCGTTTTAAGTTCTCCGAACCATGTTCATTTTGCTGACAGAATCCAGTCATATTTCATTGTGATGCAGAGAGTAATTAACAAAAACATCTCATTGGAAAACTGAGAAGGAAAATACTGTCATAACAACAGGTTACAACCACTATGAGGCTCTACACATCTGCATAGATAGCCTTTTATCGATATCAACACATAATTGTTCATTATATTGGTAAATAATGCATCTAATATTAGTGAAATGAAACTATATCTCATAAGACTTTACCATGTTAATATGAAATTAATTGGGAAAGATTACTGGGAGGTATAACACAGTATAAGACCTAAATACAGTGTTGTCAGTTAGAGGCTTGTTAGACATTTCAGTTAACTGTTTTAACCTTTCACACTGGTTTATGTGTCAGAAAGAATGTAAATATAACATTCAAATATAATTTATACCAGTGTTGACCACAACAGCAACCACAACCCTCCCAAAAAGGTAAAGTTAATTTTATTTGAGCTAATTTGATATATGTTGCACCAGATCATAACAGATCTGGATACCTTAAGCAGAATCCTCTGTGTATCGTGCATAAAACACCGATTTTTTTTTTTTTTTGGTTGGGGGACTCCGTTTTGTGTCATCTCAGTTGTGTGAAAATGACATGTTAGGGGCAGAGTCATACTTTACAGTAGTTTCTATAAACTTTAGGTTTGGAATGAGAACAACTGATGAGATATTTGCAGCTGCAATAAAAATAATCCTTATGTTTTCCTTCTCTTTGGTCTGTGGTTAGTTTGGATGTTCATGAGGACAGCACGCAGATTATGACTGGAGCCAGAGAGTAGAAAAGACACGACACACGTGTTCCTTTTGTGAAATGCTGAGAGTAACTGTCTGTAACAGGAAGGAGGAAAGGTACCATTCAAAAGAGTTGGAGGGGAAGGCCAAAAATAAGAAAGGAGAGAAGTAAAAGTGAGGTTGAGTGTGTGGAAAGAGAGTTTCGTGTGGCTCAGTTGACACACAGTGGGACTTCACTGCTGCCAGGGCTGGCTCTGATTCCCTCAGAGGCCACCCGTGCTGAAAACAATGCACTTCTGCAGTGTTTTAAACAGAACAAATAAAAGATAAGCAAAAATGTTTGACAGAAAACGGCTATCAAATGCTGATGCCCTGTGAGAGCTGTAGGACTGCTTGAGCTCATTAATAAGCACAATTCATTAAATATTACTGTTCTTAAATTCTTTATTATGTTGTTTTATCACAGAAGCATCCATCTGTTCATTTGATTTTCCCACTTAATCTAATCTAGTCCTGCAGGGAGGTTGGAACCTATCCCAGCTGGTTTTCGGCGGGAGGCAGGCTGAACAGGTCGCTATGCCATCACAGGGCCAACACAAGAGGAAAAGCAACTACTCGTGCGCTTAACTGCTCCAGAGTTTATAAACCTGATCTAACATGGTCTTTTTGGACTGTGAGAAGAAGTCCATAGAGATTCTATATCCATCTGGAGCACACAGAGAGAGGCTTGCACCAGTAAGCGACAGTGGTAACACACCACCGCACAGCCTCCTATTCAGAAACATCCGGTTATAATGTGATCCATGTCATTTACATATGACGGGTTATTTTTATTGCTTTTCAGGACAATTAAAGCTCAGCTATGTAGAAGGTGTTTCAACTCTTGACTTAATGAACCACTGTGTCATAACCTACTTACATTTTAAGAGAGGATCATAACAAAGACTTATATCTTTGATGGTACATTTTCTCAGACTGATTCTTTATCTTCATCAGACACTGAGCGGCTCTATAAACCTCAGCTTATACGATACAGGTGGAGCATTATTTGACTCATTTTGGTTGTGCTTTAGCTATTTTGACGATAAAGAATGACTGAATCACTTCTCACTGACATCCTACGATGCATTCTGAGCCCCTCACTAGAAAGGGATGTATGTCTTTGAGTGCCAACTGCATGTGTGTTTTTCTGGCTACAGGAGCAACAAGGCCTGGGTTTAATTTCTCTAACTGGCAAGCTGCTCAGATCCTCCATGGAGGAACTGTGGTATTTACATGAACATGGCCAATTTCTCTCTGTCTGTCTTCTTTCTCTACACTCCGTGTCCTTTCCTTGACTCTATCTGTCTCTCTTTTTGTCTTTCTTTGAGACTTCTGTCAATCTTTTGCATCCTTTTCTGTGTTACATTGTAATTCCCATCTATGTTTTAGAAAATGTTACTTGAATTCTTACTGTGCTCTGATTTATATCTTTGGTTTAGATTATGTCCTCCTGCGTCTTGAGTGGGACTGCCCTCTGGGTTTGACCACATCATATTGTTATTCTTGTTAAGCCTTTCCCTGTTCTTTGACCATGGGAGATGATGAGCAGATAATATTTTGAAAAGAAGTGATATATTATGACCTTTATTTTAAGCTTAGTTAAACTTTGATACATTTTTGTCAGGATAGCATGCAAGAATTTGGCTGATGTGATTTGCCTCACCACATGTGGTTCCACAGAAATGTATGAGTAGTTTGTCTTCCTTTGTGCCGTCCTCTTTATCCTTCCTCTCTTTCGCTCTGATCTCGTACATGTGGCTGACCTCAGCCAGCCCAGCAACAAGAAATGTTGCAGAAAATGTGACCCTCCTGTGATTTTAAATGTAAAGGAAGCCAAAGTTGTCAAGTGTATCGGTCTCCCAGGAGCTCTTAGCGTCTCATGTATTATTTGAAAGGCATCCAAACGTCCAAAGCTCTTCACTGCCTCACTCCACTAATGTTTAATGGAACTTTTTTCCTTTTTTTTTTTTGCACTTTCCAGCACAAACACACATATGTGGATACACAAGAGCTGTCAGCTGCCATCAATAACGCCACAGGGGACCCACTTTCTGTGTCCGCCTTTAGCCTT
The DNA here is from genome assembly GCA_037177335.1 of Kiunga ballochi. Lineage (NCBI taxonomy): Eukaryota > Metazoa > Chordata > Actinopteri > Atheriniformes > Pseudomugilidae > Kiunga > Kiunga ballochi. The sequence goes on along the minus strand of JBAMIG010000016.1, from coordinate 13,601,915 downwards.
TCACTCACTGCGTAAGAAAGTGTGAGCTTGACAAAGAGTGCTATTCTTGTATATGGGTCTTTTACACATTTTTAGATCAGGTAAAGTTTAAAGCCAGCATGTGATGTGTTCTTAGATCATTATAAAAGGAAGAATGTCCTTTATTCAGAGCTTTTTCTTGCAAGCTATATTAAGCCCATTAGTGAACCTTCTTGCTTATTTCTCTGATCTCTGTTTTCTCAGGTCTGTCAACAGCAAAGAGAAAGTTTGCAGACTCTCTCAATGATTTCAAATTCCAGTGTATTGGAGACGCTGAGACGGATGATGAGATATGCATTGGTGAGTGTGTTGATACAGAATCCTTTGTACCAAAATAGAAATATCTTTATATTTACTTCAGACAAATTTAAAATAGATAATTTATTTCAGTATTTATTTTAGGACCAGCTGGTTTTTCCACTTTGCAAATGATGTCTCTGTTCTGACTCATCCATCATTCTCATCCATTCACTGAGTTTATTTTTGCTATAAGTAAATCCTATAGTAAGTTTATGGTTAGTTGTCTGCAAATAAAATGAACATGGGATGTTTTATTTTATCTGATGTAAAATAAATAGTTTTCTTTTAAATAAATGGTTTAATTTAGTTTTTTATTATATAAATTTAGTTTATCAGCATTTCTAATAAATGCATATGTAATATATTCATAGAATATTGACTAATATTACAAACACAAATAAAAAAAATAAAATAATACAAAGAAACTCAGGGCTCTCTAGAAATTTGAAGTAGATATAACCTCTCCGGGGTGTTCTCTGCCTCTCACCTGCTCCCAGTTACCCTGAATTGATGCAAGCAGCATAGATATATATAGATAAATAAAGTAACCCAAAGACTATGAAAATGGTCAGGTCAACTTTGTTTGCTACTTATGTTTGAACCAGATTACCAGTAGCTTGAAATGGGAAGTTTTTACAAATGAAGTCTCAGTTCTCTATAGTGTCCCGAAAACTAAATTAGAGCAGTTCCTTCACAGCTATTAATAGGCTAGGCTTTCAGTCTCACACTAGCAGCTACAGACGACAACCATTAATATAAAAAGTACTGTATGGACTGCATTCATCCCCTCCTTTCACACCATGTAGCATCACGCCTGCTTATGACACAAAATTAAACAGAAGAGAAGATTTGATGCAATCTCTTTGTTTTGTTAGTTAAACAACTTTTATGTGAATTGGTATCATATAAATATTGCTATAAGGAACTGGACAAATATAGATTAAAATGAATTTAACTGAGCTGCAACTGGATTGCCTTAGGTTGCTTTTGCACTAACACACAGCTTGCATCCCTGAGGCCAGTTTGGTTCTAGAGGTAAGATCATTAAAATGATTTACACATATCCCAGACTTGCTTTTTTTACAGTAACAACTACACAATTTACAAAACTCCAGACAGTCATGCAACATATCTAACGTGTCCACTCTTGCTGGGTAAGGCTTGCATTTGATGGCAGAAGTTTGTTCTCGTTTAAGATGTGAAGAACTAGAATAGATCTGCTATGCAAGTCTGAGCATGCTTTTAATTATGAACAGTTTCAAAAGAATTTTCCAAGAGTGTTTGGATCAACATTATCTCCTAATCTAGTTGTGTTAGCGTCTTTGAGTTTTGAAAAAAAGATGATCCGTTCAGGATCTTCGGTATGTGGCACACAATCAGTTTGAAGCTTTTATACTCTGACACCAGCATGAGGTCAGTTTAGGTTACCACTGCTGCCAAAGTGTGCAAAAACCTTTTCCCTTGCTCTGTACCTTCACTTGCCTGAGGTCTTTTTTTAAAATATTGAAACAACAGATCTCTTTTTCTCATGGCATCAGGAGCATCTGTTGTAGATATCACAGGATCAAGAGTTCAGTTTAAGTTGAGGCTTTTGTTCAGCTCGCCCTAAAAAAAAAAACCCCACAATAAAATCATTGTTGGCATCCTTGTAAAATTCCCTTCTAAATAATTGTTTTAAACTTTAAACCTGTTATATTTTTCTGCCTTGGTTTACCACCACTTTGATCTGAGTCTGAACGACACATTTAAGTTAAAGCAGCGGCTTAAACACCTGACATATCGTATGAAACACTGTGTAATAATCGGTTACTGATTTCATAAAGTCATCTGGACTGTTTGTTCAAACATCCTGCTGTGTGAGGGTGTGCGGTCACCACACCCTCTGGTGCTGCTGTCTGTCCACTATTCACTGTTCTGACCCACCCACTCCTCTTGTTTAACTATCCCCAGCTATCTTTCCTGAACAGCTTGAAGCTCAACTGGGCCGCGCCACCTCTCTGTTGTTTTAATGTGATTATCATGCACGTCCAAACTGGTGATCTCCGATGCGTTCATTAGCTATTATCTGTTGTTTCACTGTTCTTTTATTTTACCTTCAGATTAAACTATAGCTTCACTTAGCTTAGGTTTTTTTAATGTGTCATCAAGCATACAGCATTTGTTCAAAAGTAGAGTAAAGGAAACTGTAAAAAAAAAAAAAAAATGTGTGTGTGTGTGTGTATGAAGGGTCGGACAGCCAGCCAATTGAAGTGGAAACTCTGACCCAAACAATGTGGCTGTGCTTTACTTGCCAGCAAACAGGAAAACAAGCTCTGTGCAATGCTTGCAGTGAAAGCACCATAGAAGCAGATCATAGGCTTCCAGTTAATCATTTTGCTGTGTCATGAGTTTTTAAGAGGTCCAGGAGAGAAAGCAAGGCACCTTCATCTATACAGCTTTATTTTCCTGGCCTGATGTTAATTTGTCTTTCTCTGTTCTTCCACTTGACCTTCATTAGCCAAGTCACTTCAGGAGTTTGCAGCCGTTTTACAAAATCTTGAGGATGAAAGAACACGGATGGTAAGTGCAAAACTGTTTGTGCTTTCTGTTTACAGGTACTAGGATTGTCTGCTTATTTACAAACCAGCTTTTTTATCTGTAAGAATACATTTTAAAAATGTTAGTGTATTTTTTATGTCTGACCGTGTTGAACCTCTAAAACTTTTTTAGTTTTAGTTTCAAAGTTCAAACTTAATTAAAATTTGAATTAAAATATGCATGATGTTGTATTTGAGACTGAGTGTGCTTTTGTGTGTGTTTGTCTGCTTTTTGGTAGATTGAAAATGCCAATGATGTGCTCATTATGCCTTTGGAACGGTTCAGGAAAGAGCAGATCAGCGCAGCCAAGGTAAGACCAACAATGGTGTCCAACACAGGACTGATGATAGAAATGATTTTAGCCAAACACGTGCTGCAGATCGGTATTGATTAATGATTTCTGGCAGTGAAACATTAGTCAATCATGACCATTAGTATTCATGAAGCTGTTGGAAAGACCTTGGCCACAACATGAAACGTGCAGGTCAAGAGCTGAACACAAGCTTTACATGTGATTTGTACAATATTATCTAATGCATGTTATAAAAATTAGCCATACACTTTGTAGCTTATGCATTCCAATTTAATATTCATTAGAATATGTTGGCTACAACCAGTAGTTGTGTGCAAAACAGGACCAGTAGTTCTTGAAAGAAAGAATAGTAAATACAATTTTTATAGCAAAACTCAAAAAATCATTTTTATTTGTAATTTAAACTCTAACTTAATATTTGCACAAATATTTTGGCAACAAGATGCTACACCCTATACCAGAAAACAAATAACATCACAACGTGGTAAATGACCATTAGGAAGGCATGGTCCATTTTTGTGAAGTCCCTCATTATTGACTAAAACACAGCAAATCCCTGTGAAGCATGCTGGGAACTGAAGGTTATGGTCTAAATGTACAAATAATCTATTGACTCCATGTCCGACTCTGGGTCTCCCTCCTCCTCCACATTTGGTATCAGTGGAAGGTCTGAACCCCAGTAACTGACCTAAATAGGAGATTAAAGGAATACATAATACTACCATAAATCACTTATCTTTGCATCCTATCATGGGGTGTTCAATAGGTCAGCAGGGTGCCGTCTATCAGAGAAACACAGAAGGAATGAAATTGGAGAAAGCTGCTTTGTTAGCAAGCAAATTTGGATTTTTTTTCTTCTCAAACTTTTAATTAAATTTGAATATTTTTGTATATCTCATTTACATTTAAAAAGCCTAAATATTAGTAATATCCATGTGATAATATACCATTTTATAAGTATTTGTAGTCTCCTTACATTAGCCATTGGCACAGATTACCGCATGGATTTCTTTAATTCATCCATTATTAAACATGTTATTGGCACCCAGTTTACAAACCATCCCCTTGTTGCAGGTCATTGTCTGATCTCGGCACGGTGATCAGATTAAGAAGCGAATGCATAATCAGCGCAGTTAGGTCACCACGAGCAATGCGCTAATCCGAGTTTAGCCCTCAAAGAACTGATAAAATCTTTCCCTGGCACAGTTTTACCTTGTTCTGACGCTCCAGAGCAGGCAGATCTGTAGCACCAGGGATGTTTCTACAGAATTACTGTTGCAGGAAAAATAATAATATTTTGAATTTTTTGAGTTTGAGTAAAAATAAGTCTAAAATAACTAAATTCAAAGCAGAATTTCCTTTAATTTGTCAGCATGTAGTTATGAGAGGTGAACTTGCACAGCCAGTTTCAGCTAATTCCACATAGTTTGTAAGCACATGCCGGAGAAAGTATAGCAAGTACTGTGAGTAATACTATGCTCATGTTTGCATAGAAACAAAGAGGAATCATTTCTGTCCAAACATGCTGAACAGCTTAGCACGGTTTTTTTAACTAGTATTTTCAGTATCAGCTGATATGTGACTACTGAATGTGGTCAGAGGTCCCATAAACTTACATTAGTGTTTTATTTCCCTGCTAGACACCAGACACTTCTGCTATGAAGGATATTTTCATGACAGCAAAGGGTTTATTTATTGCAAATAAAAAGTTGCATTGTGGTATATAGTTACCAAGAGGGATTGATGATGTTTTTTGGCTTTATAAGGGATTTCTTTGGGAGTGCCTGTGAACATGATCATGCAGCGCTGAGCAGAGTTAAACTTTTCAGTCTAGTGGCATGATCTGAACCTGTATCCAGACATTTCCCTTCTGAGAAAAGGAAAACGGCATTAAGACACTGAGGAGACACTGCCACCTGCTGGCCGATGACAGAATTACATTTTTAACTCAACAGCATAGAAAAAAAAGTCCCAGAGAATTGATTGATAAACTTTTAATCCGGTTTCACTTTTCGATGTACATTTAGTCAAGAACTGTGTCAGAAACATTTAAGGATGAACTCGACAGCAGCCGTTTCAGACATAATCTCCAAAGAGAAAAATAAAGTGGCAGACTAAAAACAGATGTGTTGTTGTTCAGAGGAGCATTCATCATTTCTAATGTCTTCTGCAGCTGCTGTGTATTCCTCCTCTGGTTTATAGGACTGGACATGCAGCTGCTTGGCAACAAACACATCAGCATTACATTACTTACACCGGTATTAGGGAAGTTGGGATAAAAATGAATGCTGTCAGTAAGTAGATAGTTGGCTGACTGGTTCACAGACCTAAAGCTATTTAACTTAATGTGGAAATAATAGAACAGCTAAAAAGGTTTTTTGGGAATTGCTATTTTTATCCCCCTTGTTTTCAGTTCATTTAAAAGGAGTTATGAATTTATTTTTGGAACATTTTGTGCTTAGTGAATCGGCATTACTACTAAGATTTCATCAGATTTTATTGGTCAAAGCAAAGATGTGCAAATACTCAAGTATATCCACAGTTATCACAAATAATAAGAAGGATATTCACAACACAGGTATGGAAGTCTGTTTTTATACTATTACTTCAGCCTGGTTCTGCCTTTGGTTTAGGATACAGATATTAACAACACAACAAGCTGGGACGGATGTAGAGTTATTGCACCTCTGAGCCTCTCTGACGATAGGGAAACCCAGGCTTCCTGCTCCTCCTCTGCTTATATGTTCACTTCACTCCTTTTGTTTCCCTTTATGTTTCCTTATAGAAGAGGAGAAAAATAGTTCAGCCCATTGATAAAGAACATTACATTTTATTATTTGTTTGACTTTCTTCCCATTGCGAATAAAAATAATTATTTTCATTCCCACTGTTTTTGTTTTAAGATTTTACATGATTAATAATGGAATAAACTTTGTGCCATATTCAAGATAAAAAGTTTATTCTGCTTACTTTTCATCTCACTTTAAATAAAAAAATGTAAATGTGTCTTTTCTTGCATTAATCGGGCCAGGTGACCCTGTATGGAAATGTTTCATGAAGTACCGTATTAATAGAACAATGTAAAGCAACCAAACAAGCAGTATTATTGTTTTATGTGCTTTCATTCTGCTGTTTATACTTCTGTGCATCTTGTGAGTAAGATTTTCCCGGCAAGACAAAACGCTGAACGACTCTAAATATTTTTTTCTTTCTGTACTACGTATCATAACCTTTCCTCTGCTGTTATTTTCACTTGCATGAACTCATGTTCAATGATAATAAATTGTTCATAAAGGAGAGAACACTCACAGAGAGATGCATTTTATCACACCCTGTCCATCATCCATTCACACGTGTCTCCATTTGTGACCTCACATATGAAAGGCTCAGTTATTGATCAATGTCAAATAGACAATAGAAAGTATTGTGTAAAGTCGGCTTCTCTTTGTTCTTAAACAAATTGCAGTCACTGATTAATTTTTTTATTCTCAAAAATGGTACTTTATTTATTTGAGCAGGAAATTTGAGCAATTTGTTCTTTGAATACTTTTCGGGGGGAAGAATGAAAGCAGCTAGAACGAGAGGGATAAATAGAAAAAGCACATTAATTTGATGGAAATATCATTAAATGTTGGATTTATTAGACCTAAAACACTCTAGGCGGTAAAAAATAAGTTACCACTCTTAAAATTTGATTGTTTTTTTATTTGTTTTATGTCAACTTAATATTTGTCATTTTGTTTTGGGGTGTTTCAGGAAGCCAAGAAAAAATATGACAAGGAGACTGAGAAATATTGTGCTGTACTGGAGAAGCACCTCAGCCTTTCAGCAAAGAAGAAGGAGTCCCATCTGCATGAGGTAGGTCCCACTATGGGAGGCCAGTTTTAAGTATTTTCTCCAAATATTACTCTTGTAGGCTTATTGTTTTTTTTCCCTGTTTCAGGCTGACAACCTGGTTGACAGTGTTAGACAGCATTTCTACGAGGTGTCTCTGGAGTACGTCTTCAAAGTGCAGGAGGTTCAAGAGAGGAAGATGTTTGACTTTGTGGAGCCCGTATGACACGTTTCTCCTCCTTTTATGTTCAATGTCTGTTTTTTTTGTTTAAACTCGTCTTTTTCCCTGAAGAGGCTGAGCACACATGCTCTGTTTCAGCTGTGGTCTCCATTACATTCACTCACTTTGACATATCCAAGCAGACCAGATGCTCTGTGTAACCACAGTCTTTAATGCTGGCAAACAGCACTTTGATTCGGCTCGAGGGCATCTCAGTGGTTCATTCTAAGAAAACAAAAACAAGTTGTTGGAAACATTCCCCACCAGCATTTTACCCAGGAAGGATTTCAGTCAGATTTATGATGTTTTCTGAATGTAATTTTTTTTACTGCAATATTACATTTCTCTTTTGGTTACAGTTGTCAGCCGTTTCCTCTGTCTGCTGTGTTCACATCACTTTGTTTCTTTTTCTACTTGTTTGTCCCATCTTTTCTTTTCACTTATCTCTACGTTGGTTTTTGGCATCCTTTTCTTTCCGTTTTCTTTCAGCTGTTGGCGTTTCTTCAAGGCCTGTTCACCTACTATCACCATGGCTATGAACTGGCAAAAGACTTTAACCACTTTAAGACTGATCTTACCATCAGCATACAAAATGTAAGGCCCCAAACACACAAACACACACTGTACCGTCATTAAACGCTGATCATCTTTAAGACTCATTTAGGTTTAGCTTTTATTTTAAAAGACATGTCTGGTAGATTTGGTGGTTAGGATGTCATTCACAAGTTAAATTAGGGAGGCAATAAAGATGAACTACTTTAATAGTCTGTGAGGATCTAACAACCTGCAAGCAGAGATAAATCAAATGATCACATAATGAGATGGGTGAGAATTTCTTCTTTAAAAGCTGATGATAATCTGCATATTAAAAAGCAGTTTGTTGTATATAAATAAGTTACTGGGAGGTTTTTCATAGTAAAACATAAAGAATCATGCCAGAGCTGTATTCTGTCTTATTTTCTCTGTTCTGTCAAAATAAACTGTGAAAACAAACAAAACAAAACAGAAAAATAATTCCCTTACATGCCTCTGTTGCTGGTTTAACATAGCTTCTGTAGGCTACTTCTATATGTGACTCATAATAGCCAGGCGATGCCTTCAGGGTCGAAAAAAATAGTAATTCAGAAAAGCTATTTTTGCTGTAATAAATAAAAGTAATTTACTCATTTCTCTATTTCTAATTTATTTTGTTGCGACATGCTGAACAGAATTCTTGCTGCTCTGCTTATGTTGACAGACAAGGAATCGTTTTGAGAGCACGCGGTCTGAGGTGGAGTGTCTGATGAAGAAGATGAAGGAGAATCCTCATGAACACAAGAGTGTCAGTCATCACACAATGGAGGGCTACCTATTTGTTCTGGAGAAGCGTACGTATCAGCTCGCCTCTGTGTGTACATGTTACATTTTACATGCATCTTGATGTAGACCCTACAGAGACAGATGAGTAACAACTTGGTGCAACATGATTTAGTGTGTGTGTGTGTAGCTTCTGGTAGTGTATGTGCACACAGATGCTCACTCAGCCACAGTGCACCAGAACAAACAAACCTTAATGAACCAATGACTGACAAAGACGAGTCTGATCTGTTGGAGACGTGACAGCAGCTCTGTTAACGTGTGGTTACCATGGCAATGCATCTAGCACTGAAGGAGGCCTGACTCATCCTTTTTTAATGTTCTTTTAACCATTTTTTCCTCTGACCATTTGACATTTTATTCTTCTTTTCTTGTACCTTTTTGTTTTGAATTTCAGCTCGTTCATCTCCCCGTTTTTCTCTCACAGGCTCGTTCGTATCTACTTGGGTGAAATACTACTGCACATATCACCGTGAGCCCAAGAAGGTCACCATGGTCCTCTTTGACCCTAAATCTGGAGGAAAAATAGTGAGTGCCTCTGGCTGTTTGAATATACAGATCACAAGTTCAGTAATTATCCCGGACGTGCACCTGTCCATGTCTTTTGCTGTATTTCTTCATCTGTATGGAGGAAAAAACAACGATGGGTCTTGCATTAAACAAGGAAAACCTTCACAGTAAAAGGCACTGAAATGTTTCACAGGCTGAGAAACACTGATGCCCTCATTTACAGATTCACAACGCTGGCCTGAGTGTCACTTGATCCTCTTTGCAGATCATCCCACTGAACCCTTCTGCAACGATCACATTCACCCTGCTCTTTGAAACAACAGTTTCACTGTTTGTTGGTTTTAAATATTTTCAGCACGTGAGGGAAAATGCAATCATGTTTTTCCCAGCAGATATCAAATGGAAGTTTTTCTGTTGAACAGGACTGCTTCACACCAGGCAGAAGCCTCATACAGGCAAATACTGGTTTGACAAGTCAGCACCAACACTTTGGTATGAGTTAGCAGGATGGTGCTTACAGTTTTCCTGAGGTGCTGCTCTTCTCTTCTTTCACTGTATTGTCTGTGAGGATTCTTTTAAAGGTTATACAAGTTGCAAACTCTTTTCTTTCTAATATAGTAACACATTTTGCATTACTTAAATAAAACTGCAAACCTTTGGCACCAAAGTCTTCACTCTGATAAAGAAAGAGGAATAAAATGCACAGGTTTAAAAGAGATATAAAAACTAAACTAAAATGCATCATTTGCCAAAATGTTACCTCATTTAGTAAAATGACATTAATAATAATAATAGTAATAAATAAAAGAAGATGTAAATGCTGTTAGTGTCATCAGATAATACAGACAAAACGTCTAACTAAAAACAATTCAGCTTTGCTTCTGTAGTATTGTAGCACCAGTCATATCACCAAGAAGTTCAAACAATGAAGGTTTACTATGACGGTACAATTAAACGGCATATAGGTTAACACTAAAATGATTACAAATATTGCAAGAACACAAAGATACCTTTGAAAAGGACAGATAGGGAAATAAGGAAATCTAGATTCAATGGTGTGATCTTCAGGACAGTCAGGTGAGAGTTTAAAACTAGCTAGTAATTTGTTGCATCAACTTAAATAACACCTCAGCAAACCCAGTTTGCCCGAGCAGCTGTGTAAAAAAACAGTTTCCACAGATGTCATTAGCTTTGTTTTAAGTTTTAAGAGAGGATTTCATCTGGGTTGATGTGAAACTAGAAACATACATTTCTACATCTAAGTAATATCTTACTAATAGGTCAATCATAAAATATCAGTAAATTCCTTGTGTTATATTATTACTACTGTTACCATACATTAACATTATTGATCAGCTGACACATTAATTGTGATCTTACTACATTTCCATGATTTTTTTAAAGTTGTTTTTTCATTGAAAATGTTGTGGAGTTTAGTTTTCTATTTGCGTTTTCTTTAAGTACCTGCAGGTTTGTTCATTATCTCACATTTCTAAATAAACATAATTTGTTCTTTTGGGACTAAAATAGAAAAGCTCTTCTCAAACATGAAACCAGGCTGAGTGAACATTCATGGTTTAGAACGATGGGTTTAAAATTTCTCCTCCTCTAGTTTCTATGCTATTATTGTTACACTGGAGTTTTTTGTTTTTTTTTTTACTTTTTCCTTCTTTTTTGTTTGCCAGGGAGAGGAGGAGAGCTTCATCCTTAAATCGTGCACCAGGAGGAAGACTGACTCAATAGAAAAGAGGTTTTGTTTTGATGTGGAGGGTATGGACAGGTGAGTCTGTGTGCCAAAATATGAACTCTAAATAATCCTCATTCCACACACCAGACACTGCCACCATGCAACCTCAAATTTATGGGATATAAATGGTTAAAGTAAGGGAAAATGAATGTCCCTTCATTCATGGTGATTTGAGGAGATAATGCTGGGTGTAATTACAGCTCAGACACACGTGAGGGTGCTGCTCAGTCAATGTGAATATTAAAAAGGGGACATTTTAAGTTTCTTTTGCCTCCTCAATAGTTTTAACCTCCCTCTGTTTTATGTAAGTTTGCTGTTATTTGTACTGAAAGTTGTATTTTTATGGGTTTAGGGTCTTAAATAGTTGCTAATGATGTATGAAGAGATGCCTTTTTTGGTTTTTACAGACTCAATTAAAGGCATTTATTTAATCTGGCATTGATTACACATAGGAGCTATTAAATGGCAATATTGACTATATTTTCATTTTCACAAAGATTTTTATTCCTAGAAGGATTTCTGACTGCCTTCTTTCTTTATCCTTATTTAAACACTGTGAACAGAATAGCACAAGGAGACTCGGTGGCAATCATTTTACTAGAGATGTAAATTCTCTGTTGTCTCATGTTAGAAAATTAATCTCTATACTTCTTTGAATCAAATGATTGACGTTTCATTTAGAGCGATTTGGAGTTAGGCTTTTGCCATTTTAGTTAGCAAAAATAAGATCTTGTAACTATTTTTCACAGACTTACATGTAGAAAATACACTTAATTGTCCAACACAAAAATCTTACTATAAAATGAATTATTCTTGCACCTGCTTACATTACTTTCCTCTCCTATATCTCTTAATTTCAGTGATGTCATCTAAAAATTCATTTTTAAAATATTTTCTCTGGTGGATTTCTGTTAGATGTTTTTCAACAGGTATCAGATTAAGTACTTTATTGATCATTTCAAGAATCATGCAACCTTTTCCCTGTGTACTCGCACTGAACTAAGCAGGAAAACCCGGGGAAAAAGCAGCACATTCCCGTGTGAAGTCAGACAATCTTAAAGAGGTCTGAGCTTCCAGGATGCAGTCATACTTTTGGACTAAAGTATATTAGGATAAAAGAGGGATGGTGTGTTGTGGTTTGATAGGTTGGGGTTAGGATGATGTGTGATTGGATTTTATGTGAGAGAGGTTGGAAGTTTAGTATTGAATGAGGTGTAAGTACACACACTTTTTCCTGCAAACTTTTTGTTTAAGCTGCAAAGTCTAATATAATTAGGTTAGTTGGTGATTTTTCATTTATTTCATGTTCTTTTGATCCCTTCATGGTAAAACGAAACCCAATTTAATAATCTGATTTACAGGAGAATGGTGTTAGTCGTTTCATCCACAATTAATTATAATTTGCTGCTTGAAGCAGGGTGAGGTACAGACTTTCTTTCAAACAGTTGAGTTTGTATCAGGAATTAAGAAGAGTTTAAATGACTTTAAAGTATTTAATGTTTATATTTGGTATATAGTGTCATAACTTTGCTGATCTAACAGGCTTTGACTGGAGGAGTTTGCCGCTAACTTCACTATCTGATAAGCTTTTGTGTATGTGTGAAGGCCGGGTGTGATCACCATGCAGGCTCTGTCAGAAGAGGACCGCAGGTTGTGGATGGAGGCTATGGATGGGAGAGAACCGGTAGGTTACCATGGTTACTAGTTTGCACTTACGTGACATAGACAGCCAGGAGCAGAGACAGACAATGAGAGGCAGGGACATCGTGTCCACAAAGCAAAACAAGAGAAGCGTTTAACTTTTAATGTTCACAGCCTCAACTTTTTCCCAATATCTTTCACCACTGAATTTTGAATCAATCCCTTAAGAAAAACCAGTTTGTTGTTGATATTTGTCTTCACTTTAAATAGTGTGGTAATCTTGCGTTCAACACCGTTATTCACAACTGTTCATGTCCAAACACTTCCTTCTTATCTGCATTCAAATGGGCAGAGGTAACAGACATCCATAAAGTCCACACAAGACTGAACAAGCATTTGGTGAAGTCAGCAGGTCAGTCGTAAAATGAGGAAAGCTCTCTCCAAGCTCCTACCTGTGACTGTTGTAAAGACGTCTTTGTCCTCTGGTTGTTGCTGTGTCAGTCACACCATGTTCCACCTCTGTGTCCTATCCTTTCAAAGGAAATTGATCTAAGAACAAACATGCATTTTGTTCTTTAAAGTGGACGATCTTCTAAATCCTCTCTTTGCTGTCAGAGTTGCTTTTATTATTTAAAGGGATTAATTAAGTGGATATAAAATTGCATGAATCTTTTTGTTTTATGAAAACAATGATGGATTTCTAGTCATGTCAGATTTGAAAGGTCACACCACTAATTTGTTGTGAGTCTAAATGGGTTAAATTCAAGTTTAAATGGGGCAACAGTAAAAAAGTAAACAACATATTTGCCATGACGATGCATAAATCTGCAGCATTAGTAGGTGCGGTTTGAAAATTCCAAGGATGACAATTCCTCGATATCAGGATGAATCGCAGTCACGGTTATGGTACATCATTTGCATTAGTTGATGTTGATTTTTTTCCTTTATTTTCAGGTGTACAATCTCAACAAAGATAACCAGGCAGAGGGCAGTAAGTAGCTTTACCTTATCTTTGGTTACAGTTGCATCTTTAACCTGCAGCACTGCTGGTTAACACCCAGCACCCTGAGTGCGGCATTTGTTACCACACCATTAACATAATGGAAATAATTGTGTGCATGTTTTTCTTATGGCCTGTAAGAGTTTATAAATCTTGAACATGTGTAATGTTTGAGCACATCTCATCCTGTTTGGCCTCCCCTCTATTAGCGGCCCAGCTGGATGTGATTGGATTCAACGTGATGAAGAAATTCATTTATGCAGTTGAGACTCGAGGTAAAATGTTAGCTTTATGTTCATGCAATTTTTCTGCTGTTTCTATTTCCTGCTTGTATTTCTATTGAAAGCTTTGCTGTATTTTTATTTAACTTCTGCTCTGATTCAGAGAGAAATGCGATGTTGCTTTATTAAGAGATGTAACAGCAAGAGAAAACATATCTCAGCCATTATTTCTCAATATACTATCATCTTTTTATTTTTAAATTCTGGTTACTTTTTAAGATTGTGTTTTTCACCCACACACAGTGAAGAAGAACATGGATGCAATTGAAATTGACGACTGATAACCATTACTGATAAATTCGGAAAGTGTTGAACAATTTTATAATAATTGGTAGCAGATGATTTTTACACCAATAGCTGATAAAATAAGTTTATTTTAAAACATGCTGTTTTTGCTCAAATACATCGATCACCACTCTGGACTTTGTGCCACCTACATCCCTCACTGATTGGCTTCACAACATGTGGCAGCCAATCAACATCAAAGATTGCATGATGATAGAAGTACACAGAAAATTACAAATTTACAATAAAAATCCTCTAAACCACTACAACCTCATTAGGATCAGTTTATTTGACATGCATAATAAATGTGCCATCATTATACTGTAGCTCTGTGTCGTCCTTTCTGCAGGCACTTGGAGAAATATTTTCTTTCTGTTGTTCTTTTAAACACATTTAAAACATGTTCCTCTAAGTTGAATTGTTTTACTTGACATTGTAAACAACAATGCTGCTCAAGAAGCCCAACACATTATTCTGACTGTCTTCTTTTATTGAAAAAACTCAATAAAACTTTATAGATTTCCGATTCATTCTGTTGTGACGGTGTATAGAAAAACATTAAATAAATAATTAAGCCGATCTGGTAAGCAGGGCTGTGGGTCTGTAAGGAGGACAGGTGCTTAAATTCTGCCTGGTGTGTTCTTAAAATTACATTTTTTTACTGCAAGTGAAATATTTGTTCTGAATATGGATTATCAGTTTCCTTAATTACTAACAATCGGTATAAAATATACCTTTTATTCAATTCAATTCTATTCAATTTAGCTTTATTTGTACTGAGCCACTTCATGATATTGTGCCTCAGGGTGCTTAGTGAATACATTCTCAACCTCAGTACATATTGCTGACATAACATCTTTGTGTTTCTGAGTCTTAGTAAAGAAATTAATGTTAAAATGCTAAAAAAAAAAATCAATGCGCTTGATTATTTTTTGCAAATCTAAATGGAATCATTTTTAAAAATGATAATTTGTTGAACTCACATCTTTACTCAGTTCTTATGTGAATGTAGGGAAACATTAACAAAGCTAGAAGAAACATAAGATTACATAAAAACTATGTGTTTGACTGATCTAAATAGGCCCAATGCCACCCAACATGAGACATTTGGCTCCTCAGATGGATCACATCAGAAACCACCTCTGGAATTTGGTGCATGGAGGACAAAGCAATGACCTGCTTTCATGTCCATTCAACACTTGTTTCATCAGCTTGGCTAGATTATCAGTCCCAGCGTAACCAACACAACCGCAATATCTGACTTGCGACAAATACTAGTTTACAAATCCACTGCCATCGCACAGCAGTGTGAGACCAAGCTGGTGACCAGCATGAGGAGCAGGAGCCAGACTGTTGTGCTGTGTATGAATCTCGCACATGCAACTGAGAGCTCTGTTAGTTAAATTAATAAAATGTTTAAATGCCAAAAAGTGTATTTTTCTTTCTGACTTCTGACTTCAATCACTCAGTAGTGAGTCGACAGCAGAACCAGCTGTTCATCCCACAAAGGTTTTGTTTTTACAAATATAGCAGCATATAAAACAGACATAAACAGGCTTTCTAACACAGAAATTATTCTAAGAAGTGTTATTACAACAAATAAATATTTTAAAAAAGCACAAAATGTCTTACTTTTTACGCTTGGTGTAGTTAATCCATAACTTATGTGTTAATATTAGTACATTTGTACCATACAGTAAAAATGTATGGGATGCAGGAAGAAAAGGTCCTCAGCAGACATTATAGCTGCCAGCTTGAGAGGATGTTACTCTTGGATGTGTCTGGGCATCTTTCTTGACAGATATTCTTCTAAATGTCACTGTAAAGGTCCACATATTCTCTGTATCAACACTGCCTTTCATTTGCTGCTCTAAGTTCATCCACTGCTGCACTCTCTATACCTCTTCATCACCCAGCAGATGCGTTCACCTTAACTCTGTAACCTACATCAGGGTTGCTGTTTGTTTCAGAGCTGCTGCATAGTGCTGAAAAATAAATGGTTTTACATATGATTAGTGGCTAAATTATAATAAAACAATTATTACAATAATCTTCATGTTTGGATTCATCAGTTTTCTGTTACAGGTTCAGTCACCATCACAGGTTTTATAGCCTAAAACTCTTTGACCTAAGCATGAGTGTGGTGCTACAATACTGCTAATGTTTTCTTATTTGTTTAACCAAGATGCCAAAACCTCTCCAACAGAGGATTTATTACAATATATTAAAATATCTTAGTAGTTATAATAACATTAAATGTGATTATAAACATTTAGGTGCTTCGAAAGGCCAATGGGAGAATTTCATGAGGTTTTCTTTCTCTCTCCAGGTATAGATGAGCAGGGTTTATACAGAATCGCTGGTGTCAACTCCAAAGTACAAAAGCTGCTGAGCCTGGCTATGGGTAAACACAGAAACACACAGCAAAGCATTCATTAAAACATATAGTGGAACAGTATATTTTAGCCCTTCTATGTTTTCACTCAATCTTTTTGTTTCTGTTCATCAGATCCTAAAACGTGTGCTGATGTAGAGCTGGAAAGTCCAGAGTGGGAGATCAAAACAATAACGAGTGCTATCAAGCATTATCTCAGGTTTGTGTGGAAAAAGCTGGCAATTGTTTCAAAAAGTGTCCATAAAAGTGAGATTTAACTTAAAGGCTGCTGGTAAAGGGACAGACTTTTACACGTCTGTATTTTTGTTCTTTGTGATGCTGTGTTTGGTCTTCTGAACTTTTACCGCTCATATAAATAAATGACTTTTATTCATTAATATTTATTTTTTCACTTCCCTTTAGTTAAGCCTGTTGAATGTATTCCCCAGAGAGTCTAACCTCTCCAAGTATCTTGCTTTTCACATAAACCCTTATTGGGACGTTTTACATGCTTTACGTTTTAACTGTTAAGAAAGTAGCATCAAGCATCGAATGCCTAACAACACCGTAATGATGAGTAAAGGATCAGGATCTTGAGAGTTAACAAAGACTCAGTTAAAGATGTAAGAAGCAACATGCTATTTTCAATCTGTAGGACCTGAATAATCTGCTACACACTTAATACAAACCCACATAAAGACACATACTATACGTGCACATCCAGTAACTCCCATAACAGTCGCTGTGTGGATGAGTCATCCATGAGAACACTCATTAAGCGGAGATTCATGTGTCAAAGCAGAACATGCTCAAATGAATGCTCATCCTCCATTTCTAACATTTTCTTTTATAAAGCACAGATTATAAGCTTTCTTTTCTAAGCGGATACTCTTCCCCTGACTCCTCTTGTGTTTACAGAGTGCTGCCTGCACCTCTCATGACGTATCAGTACCAGAGGAGCTTCATCAAAGCTGCCAGTGAGTCTCTCTTTCTCATAAAATTCATTTGCTTCCGCTTTTACATTTCAAACATCCATCCAAGACCACTGTGACACAAAGTAATGAAGGTCTGCTAAATAATTTACCTATGGCTTATTGATTTTTGTGCAGGACAATCTTTAGGTTGATCAATTGATGTTAATTAATGTTGCTGATTGAAGCTATGGTCCCTTTCATGTTGACAAGGACAGATTGTGAATGGATCATAGATGGAGTTGAGTGTGTTAATATTTTTCCAACATGTGAAACGGGGAATATTTGGTCCGTCTGTAGGAGGAGCTTTCTCAAGCATTCCTCTTGCGATTAATCTGTAAGATGAGAACATATGAATCAGCATTTGGATGAGGTGGCCATAATTTGTCTCATTGCTGAGACTTCTACTCTGTGTTGTGTGACACAGACAGATATAAATGCGTGTTTTATGTGTAGGAGGAGGGAAATGTACTTTTAGTTCACGGCTGAGATTCAAATTCCACAAATTAGGAAAAGGAAAAAAAAAAATTGAATGGTTGGTTTTACCAAGTTACATTTATTTGCCACACCAGGCAGCAGCTGCATGTGTAGTTTTTTCTAACACTGCCTAATGGGTGCGGTTTATTCCACATTAATTCCATAAAAAAAAAAGAAAGAAAGAAAAAAAAAAACTCGGCTCTCTCAGCTGTCTTGAAGACGGATTACCAAAACTGTCCAACAGTACTCTTGGCCATTATTTCACTGGATTCTTTTCCTGTGGCTGCTAGGCTACAAAAATAAACTCTTTGCAAGCACAAACCTTTACAGACTATAAAATGAAGACTTTCCACGTGAAGCCGTTTGCTAAATTTAATGGTTTTTACTGGTATTATTTGATAATTTTTTTGTATAAACTAGTTTGGCATTGACAGGCCGGTGTAGCATTAGTATAAACTCTATTTTCATGTTGTTATTGTTTCTTTTTAGTGAATGTTAAACAAGTCAATTTATTCCTGCAAGTTCAGGTGCAATTCAGTCTCGTCCAGTCTGAAAGGATTCGGTGACTTATTTTCTTTGTCTGCAGCAGCTCCTTTGTAAGACTGCACTGCAATAGGAAGGAACTGCAGGAAATGACTTTGTGTCTCTGGCAACACTAGCAGGAAGTAGCTCAAACATCTGAATGCTAGCTGGAGGGAAAACAAATTAAATGTTTTATTTGTGTGTTTTTGAGGATAGAGAAGTGTGAAAGTTACCATTGAAAGAGCTTAATTTTAATGAATCATTCATTTTTATGAAAAGCATGTGATAGAAGTTTTGTTTAAAATAGGCTATAATTCATGCTCACATACAAATTGATTTCTTTTCTTTCTGAATACCCCTGAATTAAACATCTTCTTTCTCTGTTTCTTCGGAATCCAACAATTTCTGGTAATTTTGCATTTGCATGGCATGTGTTCAAATTGGTCTCTATGAATGTGAGTTTTTTTCCCCCAAGGCTGAAGTTTTGCCAAGGCAGCAGTGTGATACGAGGACAGTGTCCTGGTTTGAACTTGTTCTCCGGTTCCTCCCACTGCTCTCTCAAGTTCACTCTTGCGTTTTTTTCTCTCTCTTTTTATAAATCTGTTAACAGGTTTGTACAGAAATCAGGGATTAAGTTTAAAGAAAAGAAAGAAACAGTATCTCGATCATGAAAAGCATTAAACACATAACGGCGATCATGTGATTGGTGTTATAAAGAATTGATTCAAAATTGCTAAACTTATCCTAAATGCATTCTAGAAATTTACTGATCAGTAGTTTTTGTCTTTTTTGCTTTACTTTCTGGCAATGTTCACTTCTTTTGCCAACATATCCATAAAACACTTATAAAGTTATAAATGGAAATGTTCTCTGTTGTTTTGCAAACGTGCCATCAGTATGTTTATCTGAGTTGTAAGAGGTTTTGGTCTTTAGCATCATGAGTGGTTGCTCTGGTGGACACTACGAATGTGTTTTAGTCTGTTTCCCCATCAGATCGACAGATAAAAAGATTTGGTTTTCTCTTGTTGCACTGGCTTTTGTCTGGGAGTTCTTGTGAGTACTCTGTTAAGAGCTGTTTATTTTAGCGCTCATCAGACCATAAATGCTAAGAAAATGTCCGTGTTTAAATGTATTGCCCAGCACTGACAACCACAGCCACAGGTCTGATTAAGTGTGAGTGCTCTTTCATCTCCTATTGACTTATTGTAGTGACATTGTAGTCTGTCTGCGCCTGCAAACCAGGAAGTAGTGTTTAACTTTGCAGGAGTGTTAATGCTGTAATGAAAAGCACCTGCTTTTTTTACGGAACTGAAAGATACATAACCTTATACTGGTTTGCAGACAGATAAGAAACTCATTCAAAGATCAAGCTTTGCTGCTGGAATCATTCATTATTATTCTGCTTGTCGTCTGATCCAATAAAAAGACCTCAACAGAGGATGTGCTGGTTTGTCCCTGAATATTGTCCAACTTCCTAATCAAATGAGTAAAAAATGTGGGTAATGTTTTCTGTTGTGGGTCAAAACAAACTGATTGGTGAGATTTTAGTGAAACTATTTTTTTTTAAGGATCTGACTCAAAATACACTCGTGATGAAAAATCATGACAGTTAAAGCAAAACTGTTTCTATATTTTGCAAATGTAACGTTTGTAATTTGCATGCTCTAATGTTCAGAAAAACACATTTGTGTTTCCTTCTACCTGAAATATTTACAGTAAACTTTAAGCAAACACGATGCAAATGTGTTGCTTAGTGATGTTCATAGAGTTGCAGTCAAAATAATTTAACACCCATGGAAAAATTAAGGATATTGGAAAAATGTACAAACTAGCAACCGTTTGAAATAAACAAATCAAAGAACCATTTAAATAGCTTGATACAAATAATATGAATAATGTCCTTATTAGCAAATTCAGTGTGGTCTCACATGAAACAAAGCAAGGTGTTAATAAATTTCATCAAGTTTGCTGAAGATGCAAAACCTTCACATTGCATGTTAGATATGCTAAGTCAAGACAATTATCCAACATTTCTATCACTTTATTTGGTAAAGATAAAGTTAGAAGGATAGTTTATAGGTTCTGAGTTTAAGAAACTGTGACTACATAACCCTCCACGTCGCAGAAAGAGGAAGCTATCAGTCGCTACTACCAGATTCCTGAGAAGGCAGGTGGTCAAAAATCCTCGGCCGTCTGCTAAAAACTTGCAGCAAGGCTTGGTGACATCCTGCTCTGACGTTTCAGTTTCCACAATATGGTGCACACTACATGTTGGAGGGCTCCATGCCCGCACTCCAAGATGTTACACCACCAGTGACCCAAGAGCACAGGAAAGGTCATCTCCAATTTGCTCAACACCACATAAATAAGCCAAGGAGGTTTTGTTATGCTGTTCTGTGGAGTGATAAAACATAGCTAGAACTTTTTGTGCCTTTGGGTCAGTGGTATGTTGAGGAAGAATGATGCATACACTGAAAATAACACCTTGCCTTCGGTGAAGCATGGCAGTGGGTGAGTGATGCTTTGGGGCTGCTTTGCTTACTCTTTGCATGTGGAGGACAAAATGGATTCAGCTAAGTATCAGAATGAGGAGATGGCGAAAAAAAAGGTCTTTAGGAAAAACATCATCAGGAAATTGCAAACTGCAATATATGTTGTGTATTCATACCCAAATGTTTGTGTGAAGATATTTTTTTCATTTGTTTCAATGAGATTTTTCACACATTTTTGTGAACATATCTTTCAGTTTAATCTGTAAAACTAAAGATTTTTTTTGTCAACAGTCTGCTGTCCTTTATTATTTTAGAAACTGCTTGCATGTTTGTAATGTGTGCATTTTTATCTAACCTGAGCCAGGTGAATAAGCAATAACTCCGTGTTTAAGCTTCAAATAAAGCTTCTGCTCTTCGAGTAGCAGTATGTAAAACTGCTGCGTCATGTTTAATGCAATGCTGAGCACCTGTTATCTTTAAATTCCAAAATGACATTCGAGTAAAAGTTTTGTCTGCTGGTGCCGCTACTGCCAAACACCAGTGACTGTGTGGATGTGGTGTCCTTACGGGAAGTAAAGGATCACATTGATGCCATGGAAAACTATGGTATCGGTTTTTAACCTCTGCATGTTTGGCTGAAATGAACTGCTGCGCAGACATGACATGTTGTTTTGGGGAAAACTTTAGTTCCCAGTATGTACTGTCCATTCTCATTTGAATGGCAAATATTTTGTGCATGACATTGCTCTTTTGTCACATTAACAGGCATGCCTGAACGGAGAACTTAACCGATTACTAAATGCCAGTGCTTTAATGGATTGGTGAAGCTTTTTAAGTGACACGTTTCCTTAGTGATGCATAAAAACATCCCTGAATTTAAACCTGCTTTTTTCCCTTCATTTATTCCTACAATGACTCGTCTCTCTGCATTAAGGTCTGTGAAGTGTTTGTGCCATCTGTGTGTAAACAAGATTAAAAAAACGAGTCTCCTTTACAGTCGTCTGCACTGTATTCTGTCCATTAAGTGCTGTTTAATGCTTCTGACTTAATCCAATGAGTTCAGGGGATAATGACTAGCGACAGTGGTATGTTTCTTCACCCCCGTCGCTTTTTTCTGTGTTTGTTCAGAGATGGACAGTCCGGAGGCCAGGGTGACTGAGATCCATGCCCTCGTGCACCGGCTGCCTGAGAAGAACAGGCAGATGCTAGAGCTGCTGATGAAACACCTGGCCAAGTAAGTGGAACCAGCAGCTACTCTCTTTACGATGTTAGTGCATGATACTTTTCACAGAGAAAACTATCTACTTTTGTTCTTTTTACCCATATATTGGTTGGTCTGAGTGTGTGACTTTTCTCTCCTCTCTTTATTTACGACGCTACATAATGCTGTGTAATACCCTTTGACTGCTGTTGTCCTCGGTCCTTGGAAAGGATCAATGCTCAGTGTAATCTGAAAATAATTGTGGACTGAAAATAAAAACCCAGCAGCCACCATGCTAAATCTATTTCCCAGGCTATCTGTTGAAGGGAAAGAGGAGTGATCCTCTGTGGTCACTGGTTGGTAATGATTCATTCAGGTGAATCTAAATTAAACAGCAGTATAAACATTTGTGTTACTTTAGGTTTTATTTAGAATAGTATTTTTTGTGTATTTTGAGCTTGACAAATATGAATACAACAAATGTTATTCAGCTGCAAATACTTCTTTAGTTTCTTTTTCTTTAACTTTATTCCCTTTCTCTTGGATTTTTAAATGAACACTACACTTTATAACTGTGTGTTACAAAAGCACAAGCTTCTGCAGCCTGAAGAAAGTAAATATATAAATCAGGGCTTGATATTTGCGTCTATGTAATTATTCCTCTAAAGCATTCAGCTGGCATTTCAGATTCAGTCTAAGCCCGCATATAATCCTACAGGCCTTATCAGGCTTTCCTTCAGCATCGTTCTATCTGAGATAAATGGCCCATATGCCATGGCAGTGCTTTATGTGGTTAAGTACACGTGTAGACACTTTGAGCAGGGAAAGTTTGGCTGGCTTATTTTACGTGCCGACCGTCATCATTTTCATTGGCTACAAACCTTCTGGCTGGATCCTTCTGTCTCTTTCTGTTTGTACTAGTTGAGGTATAATGCATCAATACCAAGGATCAGGCTGTGGGACATGTAAAAACAAGTCAAACACACCAACTTCCATTCATGGAAGAACATATAGAACCATGATTCAATGGAGGTATGCTCTATTATATGTGTGCACAGTTCCCTGTTTTTATACTTCGAATTGTTCATCTTATACACCAAAATCTACCATTTTCTCAGCAACTTCCTGCCTTGATGCAAGCATGCTCTCCTCTGTCTTACTATTATTTTCACGTTTTGCTTCAGAATGTTGCACAACAATCTGTCACAACTCTTTTGGCTTCTTAGAGAACAAGATGCTGATAGTGACACTACATCCTCATGGGCGCTCTCATTTCACTTTGCAGTGTCTCCTTGAATCACTGGTTTTTACTGGATTCAGCAAATGTAACTAAATCTTATGATTCACTTTAATAAAGTTTAATTTACTGGGGCAATTCCCTCCAAATGTCAACTCATTGCCTTTAACAAAAAAGGTTCAGATTTGGGCAAGTCACAAGTAATCTATATTATTCTAATTTAACTTATTCCCAATCTTTGATGATGATTTTCTATTATTATTTAATTATTTAAATGTTAATGTACTGAAATAATTGCAGTAAAAATGACTAAATCAAGTATAGATGTGTATAAATACAAATTGATGATGTTTTACAAATATTATTTTAGTAACACTACAACAAGAATGCTATTTAATATTATTATTATTTAAAAAATTACTAATAATAATATGCTACTACTAATAATAATAAACATGATAATAATAATAAATTATAATAATAATAATTATTAGAATATTATACTGCCAGTTTATCATCATATACAGTATATATATGTGTATATATATACTGTATATGTATATATGTGTGTATATATATATATAAGGTTTTACAACCTTAAATCCTTCAGTTTTAATAATTTAATAAACCCAACTATAGCAGAGCCTGGCATACACGGTATTTGTTTTTGTGAGTTAAGTATTCACTCCTTTTGATTCCCGCTTTGCTTCGTGTCTAGCTGCTCCGGAAGATCTTTATGTTCATTATCTTCTCTGAAAAGGGTTTAATACCGGCATTTCAGGAAGCATTCAAACAAATGCTGTTCCGAGTTAATCGAAGCTTTTGAGATGAGCTGGATTGTCACAGCTTGATCCAGTATCAAACTTGTCAGGTTACGTGTGTCAATAAATTAAATGTGGCGCCAATCTTCCTTTGTGTTATCTGCAGCGTGGCTAGTCACCACCAACAAAACCTGATGACCATTGCAAATCTGGGTGTGGTCTTTGGGCCAACTCTGCTCCGTCCACAGGAGGAAACAGTGGCCGCTATCATGGACATCAAGTTCCAGAACATTGTAGTGGAAATCCTCATAGAGCACCATGAGAGGGTAAGAGGACATGAGTGTGAGTGTATGTGTGTGTCTGCGAATGAGTGCGACACCCATAATGGTTTCTGGCAGATTTAGGATTTAATGAAGACTTCAACTTCCAAATGCAAACAAACTTTTCTGTTATATAACATTCAAATCCCAATTATTACACCTAGCCATGTCCTGCATTCAGTCTATAGACTTTTTACAGCCTTCAAAGCCACTCTCCTCTTAGATACATGCAGTTTATTGCAGGCCAAGCTGCTTAATGTGTAACTATGGCAACGCTATGTCTGCTGCATGAGATCCTGGCATTGTGCGCATGTATTCAACCAGTGAATGGAGCAAACAATTACACACAGAATAATGACATGTGACGCTACACTTGTGTAGGCTACATGCATAGATTTACACGTAAGCAGGAGAACATGAGCAAAACACACACACATACACACACACACACACACACACAAATCATGCTGGTGTTCCTATATGTTCCTTAGTCGTCCTTGTGAACAGGTGGGTCTAGTGAAATGTGTAAAAGTGAAACAGATTGAGTGTAAACACAGAGACAGAACAGCTGCGCACCCTTCAAGTCGTCTCCAAACTGTGTAACAATCAGTAAACTTGTAGATGAACTCATGTTTCATTAAAACATGTTGTGATCCAGCTTGTTTGACATTTTCTCAAGCGTTTCTGCAACCTAAGCAACCAAATCAGTGTTCAGATCCAGCTTTTTTTGCCCCCTATATGAGCTGTGGGTGTGAAGCAGAAAAAAGACGCTCTTACACAAGCAGAACATTACTAGTGTGAAAAGAAAAATACACTGAAATAGAACCTGTAAAAACATTTAGCTTGGAGGGGAAATATATTGCTTCGGCAGAGAGGAAAAATGCCTCCCTGGACAAATGCACAGTTCCATATATGTTTGGACTCTGTTTTATGTTTCATTTTGTAAATTTCATTTCATACGGCAATCAATATAGGCGTAAAGAGGAGACTGCTTTTTTATTGATGGTATTAAGATTTAAATTGGAAGAAGGATTATGGAGTTACAACTCTAATATGCAACTTTTTTTCAAACTGGATAGTTGTCTTAAACTATTTCACGGGTTTTCCTTGGTAATCAGCTAATCCGGTAAAAGGTCTGGGTCTGATTGCAGGTATAGAATCTAAATTTGGGAACACAACATGTGGTTATAGAAGTTGTTAGTAGCAGGGAAACGTACCTGGCTGGAAAAAAAACTTGGGAACTCTAAAAGGTCCAAATGTCCATGGAAAACATCAGTGGTGGCTTTAAGCAAGATCTGCTCATGTGAAGATCATGTGAAAAAAAAATTTCACATGATTTACTATCAGGAAAGTCGGTGTATCAGTATTAAATGGTACCATGAAAGAAGATTCTATGAGAACAAATAAGAATATATATTACTACAAAGTGCTAACCTTTAATTTGCTTCAAAGAGAAAAGGCAAAAATATTATTTTCCAAATAATACAAATACATCTTAAGTAGCCATATTAGTTCTTGAGCAGCATCCTCCTGACATGAAGCCAAAATCATGCATCAGAATTATGGGAAGGAGAATGTATGTATAAGATCTGTGATGGTTGGTGATACAAAGCACGCAGCATCCTCAGTAAAACATGGACATGCATGGTTCCCAGTGGCACTGGGTCACTAGTGTTTAGATGTGGCAGAAGTAGCTGAATGGATTGTGAAGTGTGCGTGGAAATGCTTTCTGCAGATTGAACTGAATAAAGTATTATTCATTCATTCAGCTTAATATAGGGCTGATTAAATGCTTCTTTATTGTAGCAATGAAGAATGACCCAAAACATAGTGTGTAAGCAAGCTTGCATTTATTTACTAATTTAAAAAACAAACAATATTTTGCCATTGTTGACTTAATCACTAGAATGGGAAACATATCGTCCATTGGTTTCAAACTCCAGGATTTAAAGAATAAAAAAAATATAAAAATGGGCTAAAATTAATATTTTGTTTGTGGTAATATTCATTTAGTTCATTTATGTTAGATACCTTAGAAGTAAGTGTCCAAATTTTCTTTTTAGAATATTTTTATTTAACATCCTGCATAAACCCAAAAGTCTGCATATAAGTTTAGCATTTTATTTATCATTTTATTTGCAGCCCCATGAAGCAGCATGCAGAGCCCAAATACTAAGGATCATGTTACAGTCTAAACATTTCTATCCTTCCCTCTAATGATATAAAAATAATTGTTTTTCTATTTTGTTTTGTCTGAACGTGATAACACACTGCAGTATAAATGCCATACTGTTCTGCTTTTACCAACATTTGTGTTTTTAAAGTTTTTTAAGTTTCTAAACTGTGTTGTTTCTGACGTTATGATTAAATCTGGATTTTCTCTTTGTAGATATTCAGGGACATGCCGACTCCTGTCAGTGGTTCCACCAACGCGCAGCTGAACTTGTCCAGGAGGAAAAGTCCTGAAAGCAAAGCCCCATCCTGTAGCGAGAGGCCTCTCACACTGTTCCACACACCCACACATTCCCACAAAGGTGGGTTTTATACACAAACATTTTCTTTTTCATTTTAGCTGTTTAAACATTTTAGTTCAGAATCTTATTATATTCAATTTTTCAGAAAAAAAAATTCGTTTTGCAATGCTAACAAGAACAAACTGATGATTTTTAAGCTCCAGCAATCCACTAATACATCTTTTTGCTACCCAGAGTATAATATATAAAACATATGTTGTCTTTTCTAGGTGAAAAGAGGAACAGCGTTTGCAACACTACGGCCACTGACCTGCAACATCCAGTTTCTTTTTCCGCCAACTGTAACAGCAGCAGCAGCAGCAGCAACAGCAGCAGCCAGGGGCGAACTCCAAGACACAGCCTGACCAGCAGCGATGTGGAGCAGGATGGCCGGCACATCCGACCCACCTCACTGTGAGTAGGACTCTGTGATTAACTGGACTTTCACTGTTTAGTCCTTCATGTACAGATATAACCTTTCTTTCTATAAAAGTTGGAAGACTATAGAGTGTAACTAAAACCCATGTATATCAATAAAATGCCACATCGTCTCACTGCCTGGGTTGCCATAATAATATAAATAATAATCTAAATTTCATGCTATGTTGTTTATTTTTCTACCAAGCTTGCAAGTCTGCAGCACTGCCATGCACCCTGCTGTTGTTGAATGTTCTGCTGAAGGTGGATTAAGGAAGTTTTATAATTTTAAGTAATCCTTAGTCTCCATGTGACCTTTTGGATTATTGTACACCTTTGCATTGGAGTGGTCTTTGTTAGCAGACCAATGTTATGGTAAAAGGATTTGCACTTATATAAGGGTTTTAACAGTTGTTATGACTGGTTACATTGACAACACATTCACCCATTCACACACACTCACACCCTGATAGGCACATCAGGAGACAAATTAAACTTTAGTGTCTTGATCAAGGACACTTCCACAAGGAGAAATTCACCCAACTTTCCAGTTTTAAGCTGATTGCTCTTCCTCCTGAGCTACCGCCACCCTTATGCTGCTGCAGCTATGACAGGAAACAGTCTTGACTTTTTGCTGTTTGCTCACAAGATCTTATTTTAGGATTCCTCAACCTGTTAAACAACAACCTCTTCCAAGGATGTTATGTTTTTGCTTGTGTTAATCTGTTTGTCTGTTAGCAGCTTTGTGCAACTTTGTACTGGGAGGATGTTCATTATTTTTTCTTAGATTCAATTAAGGATCCAATATTCTTACCTCTTCCACCCATAGGTGTGATGTTGCTGCATTTAGGACTTTGGATAAATCTGATCCAGGTTGAAATGCAAATACCTTCAAGGACACGGCTCTCTTCCTGATGCTGCATGAAAACTGAAGAGACAAATCACAAAGTAATGATATAAGAAAGGAAAGAGAGAGAAAGCCATGCTTATCAGAGAAAGGGTCTGGAAGAGATATTTAGGAAAACACAGACAGCATCTTAAAGATGGGAAAGCTTTTTTTACGCTTTGCTTTGTGAGCCACATGAAAGAGCTGAACAATCTGCCAGGGGTGATAATGGCATGTAAATTCTGTATTTAAATGCCTCCTTCCTTAATCTCAATGACGCAAAGACATAAAACTGTCCAGTGTTCATACATGTAACAGTACATTGTCATCCACATTATCCTCCTCATTTTCTTTAAATAAATGTACATTTTGTTGTCATGCTGGAGTAAAAAGCAGCATGTGGTTAAATCTTTACCAGCTCCGTGAGCACACTCCTGAAGATACTGTTGTAGATTAAGATGCAGAGTGATTTCCATGTACTTTACCATCTCTGGATTTTACTACACCTTTGGAGTACGGTTGGTGTATTTTTGCATCAGTCCCATACTGTGAAAACTGCCTGCATCGAAATCATCAATGAAAATATCTCACCAAAAAAACACTAAAACAGAAAACCCATGGCTGGCAAAATTATTACAGCTCAATGATATTTACTGATGCTCATGATAGTATTTGGTGATGATAATATGAAATGGAGGACTCCTGTTTGGATGAGCAAAATAGTTGTTTTTTTTCAGGAATTTAATTGACACAATATAAAATGCATTATTTTGCTGCATTTTGTACAGTTGTCAACATCTCAAATAAATAGATGTATTACTTTTTCTCACAGAGTTTAGCTTTTTTCTTCATATTTAACTGATTAGTAAATGAATAAAAAAGGTTACACAAATTGAAAATCAGAAATCAGAATATTAAAACTTTAGTTTAACAAGAAAATATGTTAGTTTTTTTTGTTTGTTTTAGAAAATACTGTTATATAATACCTAAATGCATATGGATTAAAAAGTTGAAGAAAATATCCCATAAAGGGTTTAAAGATCAGCTTTAGTAGTACTCCTAAGTTTGGAAAATAAGTTGAAATATAGGGATAATTTAGAGTAATGTGTACTAAGATGGGTAACATAGTATTTCTTGCCCCATAAATTTGTCATTTATTGTACCTGTGTACTTAAACATTACAATGTCTATAGTAAGAAAAGAACCAGTACATTAGGTGGAGACCCTCTGTAGGCACTGGCATGGTGGGTTCAGAATTATGGGTTGTGAATCAGAAGTTCACAAGTTCTTTTTTAAAGTTAGCTATGATGTTTAATAAGTCTCAGAAACTACATGTGGGTAAAAAGGAGAATAGAAATAGCAAGAAAAGAAATTTTACGCAAACTGTTTGCTCCTCCAGTGGAGGAATGGTAGCAACAAAACATATTGCATTTGATGAAATGCATCTGATTTGATCAGCTCAGATCTTTTCTGGTATCCAGGTGTAACGTGTCAGATTTTTCTTTGGAAACCATTTCCTCCTCACAGCACAACAGTAATACAGTAGAAACACACACACACACACATAATAAATGCTGGTTATCAATACACAAAGGACTGACCTCTTCTTTTAATACATAGTTTTCATAAAAAAAAATAAACAAATACAAATCTCCCATAAAACAGTTAAAAACATTTTGGATCCTCTGAGTAGATTAGCTCTGTTTTAAGTTCACTTTGTTTTAAAATGGAGTTAAGGAGATGCAATCCTACTTTTTATTGAGTTCAGAGAAGCTCTGTGGCTTGTCTGCTTTCTTTCCTCTAAACGGGATAGTAAACAGAAAAAAGTTGAAATCATTCCATGTTTTTGGATCTACCTGCACAGGTGTTTTCAGTAACAGCCTCATTTACCTGTGCTTAATAAATTCAGCTGGTTTGGTGACTGGTCAGAGCTGCTGCTGGACAGGATTTCCTCAACTTGGATCAGGAAATGTCCATCTCTGTCTAAAACTCAGCTCTTGAGGTAGAATATCTTAAGAATGAAAAGTATGTCACTTCTTGTATTTCTGCAGCTATAGCCTCAAGGCAACATATATTTCACATTGAGAAATAACTTAGGCACTTATCTCTTCACTGAGTTTTTACATTCAAACACACAGATGATGTTTGCTTTGGTTGTCCTTTTTTGAGGAAAGGAAAGGATGATTTTTATTATTAAAATATTTATATCAGCTTTCTCAACTTGTATTGAAAACCTTGAAAACTAGCCTTTTTTGCATTTTTAAATGGAGCAAAAACACATTTGAAACATTTAATAATTTCATTTTAAACCAGCAGATGCACTAAACAGAATTATAGTTTATATTTTTACGTTTATTTATCAATTATAGGTAGTAAAAAGTCAGTTGTTTCTGATACTGTCAGTATTTTATGCTGTGAACCATGACTTGTTTGCACGGAGCGGGGTGAATAATCTTGTTCTAACAAAATAAATTGTTGGCTTATCAGTGTGAGGGGGAGGAAAGGAAAGACTTATGGTAAATTAAATCAGCTGTCCTGCACAATGTGAGTGGGATGCAGAGATTAAAATTTACCTGAAAGCAGTAAAACTCAGAAACTCAGTCACACTTCACATGCTTTGGTTTTTGTTTGAAAATGATATGCAACATGTTTGTTTGAAAAGCAGAGGAAATGGGACAACGCTTATTTATACACTAAGGAAATTCCTCCTCTTCCCCCTGGAACATATGACTTAGCTGCATGCTTTGAAATGATTTAGTTAAAGTGTTCAGTCTGATAACCCAGGGTTGTGTGGACTCTGTCATTTGTTTAAACCCTATAAATACACATCTCAAAATAAAGCAAGACCACATTTAATCTGACCGATAACTGAAGAGATGTTTCCCACAGTAAGAAGTCTTCTTGCTCAAACCTCTGGGCCTCTTAGTTTGCATGCTTTCTCTTCAGGTGCTCCAGCTTTCTCACTCCCTTCCTCTAAACTGACCCAGTGAGTCCGTGTAGGTGTTTGTCTCTGTGATGGATTAGCAGCCTGTCCAGGGTGTACCTTTTCTTGCAAAACACTCCCATGTAAAGTATAGTTGCACGCAGGAACAGGAGGTGTCACTCCAACAGCTTTGAACACATGCTGCAGCTTATATTTCGAGTCATTTAGAATAAGAAAGAAAAAAATGTGTTTATGCATCTTTTACTTTGACCCCTTTTCTTGATATCCGTGATTTATAGAAAGCCTGAACCTTAAAACTAATTCAGAGTAATTTCTTTGGCATATAAATGATTTAAGGTAAAAAGTAACATGGATGAAGTGTGGAGAAAAGCCCCCTGATTCCAGCGTACGTCCTCAGTCTCCTAAAAGCTATTGATTTGTTTGAGTGCTCAAAACGTCCTGTTTTTGGTACAGGTTTGATTGTTTCATACATAGAAAAGTTTATATTTTATGAAGAACAAAAAAGCTTTTCTGAGAATGTAATGTACTATCATAAAACACTAAGTAGCAACTCGTGTGTTTAGTCTAGCACAGTGTTATTTTAGCTCATTTGAGTGCTCGGAAAAAGCCCTATATTAGCTTGTAGTTGAGCTTAATGCACAGCAGGCTGCAGTGGACCAGTGCTGCTGCATAAATACAGAATAGTAGGTGTTCTGTTTATGTGCAAATACTGAAAACAATTTCTGCAAAATGAAGAAAAACTCAAATCATGTTACAAAACCTGTTTTTGTTGTTTGCGCGTGTAGCTGTTTAATAGCTGATTGTGAGTTTTCCAGCATGTTGCAGAACCGGATTATTGGAAGTGAATGACAGATGGATGGGTGAATGCAGACAGCTTGCTCAGACAGAAAGATTAAATGCATTTTTATTGAATTTGAACTGCACAAAGCTGACACACCATTAAGAAATTAAGATTTTTTACAGACTAATATTTCTATAAATAAAAAAAAAAAAGCTTCACAACTCTTTGTGCATACTGTATAAATCAACATTAGAACAATGTTTTAGTCATTTTTTGTTGATTATTTGTTGCGAACCACAAAAGAAGCAGTTTCTTGTTTGACCAGATGAAGAACCAAACCCTATTTGTTTTTTATTATTTGAATAGCCATTACCTCTTTAAATACTATTATTTTAGCTGCAGCACCTGAAATAACACACACAGCTTTATAGTGTTATTATCAGAGGGTTACTTGTATAAGTCTCAGTCTGTATAAAACGCTATGTTTTAGCAGCCCCCTATCTGCTTCAGTTGGTCCATCTAATTGATTTAACATGGACGAATTCAGATTCATAGCAGTTTCAAATGCTTTTGCAAAGGTGTGGCAACCTCACCACTGAGCAATATGCAGTATGCATGTCCTGTGATTGTGACATGAAGTCCACAGAGAGCATCCTGGGACAGCACTGAAAGAAAACATAATGATCTTCCACCCTCTTTACGTTCCTTAACTCTGTTAATGCATAAAGAGTCGACCTAAAACTTTCTTGTTTCTGCATGCATACTCTGCTCAGTAGATTATTATTATTAATAGTATTATGACCATCATATTTTTATGTCTATTTTGTTGTACACTCTTTTATTGTATCTTTTTATGTATTTTTGATCTTTTATGTGAAGCACTTTGTGGCTTCTCCTGTCTGTGAAAGGTGCTTTATAAATACATTTTACTTACTTACTTACTAATAACTCAGTGGAGAAATTTAAAAGAAAATATGTAAGTATTTAATTTAATTGGTTGTGTTTTTTTTTAGGTTGAACCCAAAGAGCCGCAGCAGCATCCCGACCAGGTGAGGAAAATACACGGCTCTAAAAAGCTGTGACCATAATAGCAAATGTTCAGAAACTGTAGTAATCATACAGTTTGTGTTACATTGTGTGAATGTGCCCATCAGCGCAACATCTCCCAGTCCCACCTCACCACGTTCTCCCTCCTGGCCAATGTTCTCTGCCCCTTCAAGTCCGCAGCCGATATCCTCCGCCTCCAGCGACTCTTCTCCCGTCAGGTAGGTTAAAGCTGGTTGTGAACGGATTAAAAGTCCTTTGTAATTCAGAGAAACAACACTAGACATTTACTGCGTGTAATATATGTGAAGTAGGACGAGGAAGCAGAAGGAATCCCATTCCTCCACAAATGCTAGTTTATTAATAAAGATCAGCAAGAAAAAAAAAATTTTTTTATGGCCCTGATGTTCTTAAGCAAGCTTCTTCTATCTCACGAGCCTCCAAGAGCTGTCATGTGGTGGATGTGACCTCTGACCTTCCCATGGAACGAGGGAATTTAACAGCTAAATTGCTTCTCAGTGACTTAGTGTAGCGTCTTGGACAGAGAATGTGCTTTGAGCTATTTTCATACACGTCACTGCAGTTCTTCTTACATAAGTTTCTCTATTTAAAATGTAGTGAAAATGCATCTCGATTGGGCGCAGTTACCAAAGTGAAGCTTGGCAGGCATGTGGTGTCTGCGACTGCATTTCACTGCTTCACATTTCAAGACTCAGGCATCCATGGTGTTGTAGTAGAAGCTGCTAACAGCTGGTCCTGCTTTGCACCACCAGTAGCCTGCTTTCCCTTCAGAATGCGGTGTCTGTGGCACGCTCAGTTTAGGTTACAGGTATATAGGAAATAGCGTGTATGAGAGTATAGAAGTTCACCCTGTTAAGATCCAGAGTGCTTTGTTGACATGTTCACATCACGGACTCGCATGTTGCATTAAGTCTTAAAAGGTTAAATGAGCGTGGCAAATAAAAATTCCAACTTAATTTCCATTACAGTCTAACCAGATTACCATTACCAGTTTGTTTTATGCAGGAAAATGTCCATTTTCTGCATTAATACATCCATTTAGACTATGGAACTGTTTATAGTTGTTCCCCATCTTTAGTTGTTTATTGCTACTGTCTTTTTGCTTGCAGTGTCATGGGCAGAAAGGCTCAAGCGCTGTACGCCTGTAAGGCAGAGCATGACTCTGAGCTGTCCTTCATCGCTGGGACCATTTTTGAGAACGGTGAGTTTGACTGTGGGTGTGTCGGAAAGAATGTGTGTTTCTCTAGACTCTAGAGAAACACACACATTAACATTTCTTTCTTTACCTAGTTGTGTTTTGATTTGCATGCAAACACCCCTGAAAAGGCTATTTAAAATAAATATTTTTTGCAGTTTTTTAGTTGCTAAAGCTCATGAGAAGCTAATTATTGGTGCATTTATTCCAAAGGGCGTCCGGTACTTTGCATTTGATAAATGTTATGTCGTCTGACACCTCTTATTCACATATAATGTGCTTGGAGGCGCTCTGGGAATGCAGGCAAGCAGACAAGACTGCAGCAAATGCCATGCATGACTCTGGCAACGATGTTTCAGATGGAAGGAGTTGTGCGTTTTGTTTTGGATAATGAAAAAGTAAGGCGAAAGTGACCTTACACAAGCTCACAGTGGCTTCTTCTTTTCCAATCGTTTCACCAATTTTTACCTTCAGACTCACCTGCATCTGCTTCTTTTTCTACCTCAAACTCCTACTTTAAATTTCTTTCTATTGAAGGTCAGATTGAACAAATTTGTTCCGCCATGTTCGCCGTGCTTCACTTATTACGACACACATTACTGGTAAACCTGTACAGTAATTATCCTGTTTGTATGTCAGAATCCCCTTCAAACACACACAACACGAGTGCTGGGAATTCATTTTTCATGCCAGTTGACAAATGGTCCCTATGCTGTAAATAGAGCGAGCTGCATGAGCACTGCTGGGAGTTATGTAATGCAGATCAGTGTCATCCGAGCCCCTTGGGCCAAATTGTGACCTTAGGGACACGTAATCCTCAAAGTGGTATCTGAGCACTGCAGTCTTTTCATCGGCAGCCAAGGACGTTGCAGTCCATCTGTCACCATGAAGGCTTTTTTTTTTTTTAAAGGATACAGCATAGAGATATGATGCATTTGATGACTATTTAATCACAACTGTAGTAATTAAGATGATCTTTCTGCATAACAGTTGCAAATGTACCTCATTCAGAGCAACAAAGATCACAAACAAAGCATGTGTGGGTGGCTTTTGTATTTGGATTCTTCCATTCATATAAATGATGTAAATCTGAGAAACACTGTGCTGAACTCTGTATTCCAGAGTCTGTCGTCTACCAGCACTCACGTGGTTTGCAAATGGGCTGAAAAAGGGTTCTCTATATGTGATTGTCCACATAGTGGGCATGCTCTTTATGGCTTTTTAAAACCCAAGTGGGGTTTCCATATCCAGCTAGTACACAACCTGTGGAAGCCGCTTTCAGCTTGTTGCTAACAATTGTTAGCATCCTTGTATCTTCTCAGTCCACATGTGTGTTTAAGTGTACATGTTTGTGCTTCATAGTTCACATGACCCTTTTTAAAAAAGACACGATTTAGCCTAAATTAATGTTTTTTTCTCTACAGTTCATGCTTCCAGGGAGCCTGGTTGGTTGGAGGGGACTCTTGATGGTCGAACAGGACTGATACCAGAAAACTATGTGGAGTTTCTATAGTCCAGGCCTGACAAAACGAAAGCATCCAGACAAATCTGGTGTTGATATGACCAGATTCAACTGCACAGAACTCCTTCCTCTTTAGCAGATTTTCTATTATAATGTGCTGGACTATTGTTTATTGCTCTTAATTTGACTAGGAAATGAAACCGGACCATGAACAACCATATCAAATGGATTTGACTGACATAAAAAAAAATAAGGGACTGTGGGGGGAGAGCACTGATTTTTCACTGGAAACAAAAGAAAAGACCGGTCGTTCCTTTTTTTTCTGGATGGCTTCCAGAGTTGTGGGTGAAGATAATCTGGGAATGTGTGATTATTGCTGGAAGGGAAAGAAAATGAGATAGATGAGTTCACGTTTTTAAGCTGAAGCTTGTGATTTTTTTTCTTTTCAACCTCTTTCCCTTATTTTCATCTGCACTGCTTCAGTATCTTTTATTTTCATCAAGTTATTACCAAGATCTTTTTGCCCTGTTAATGATGAAGAAGATGATAAAGAGCAAGTGGCCTTTAGCATTAAACTGGCTCGTCCACCCCCTTATTGTTTGATTCATTATATTGATTGTTAAACCCCCCTTGGGAAATTGAAGCTGTTAAGGCAGACAGAAGTAATTGGGTTTGGAAGTACAGCTGTAAATGCATTTGGAGCATGGTTGCAGCAGTTGGGTCATTCCCAGGGACAAGAAGCAGCCGAGCTAATGTTTCAAAGCTCCACTTAAACAGCAGGAGCCCCGGGGCAGAACAGCAGCAGATGAGATTGCCTCCAACGGTTCGCCAAACGGTCAGCATTAGCATCCATGTTTATAATGCTTCCCCCTGCAGAGCCCTCTTGAAAAAATGTGGAAAATTTCAAACAAGTTCCACAAACAGATCAGCAGTTTACAACAAAGCGTAGGAGTAGCAGCTGATTCCTGCAAGCCAAGCTGTAAGTCCTCACTGTGCGGAGCCATGAGTCATGTTTGCATTGACTTGGAGTTGTAATCAACCAGGAAGTGGTGTGTTTTACATCACAGGGCACCTGAGTTTTTGCCCCAGTTTTAAATGCTGTGCAGATCCAGGTTCATTGTGACAGAAGATTAGTCTCAACGGAATTGTCATGCCATGATTTTATCTGAAATGGATGAAAGTTTGCACTTGGATCTGGAGTTTCCAACCAAGACCATCAGAAATAAATAAGTGCATGTTTTAGTTTTTTTAAATAAAAAAACTCAGAGATTAAAAAGGAGTAAATCCTTCCTTCTCAGAATAGTTCCACAGTATACATAAACAGCTGAGATGCTTTGAAGCTTATTTCCTAAAAATCAGCTTTTTTCTTTCAACCATCTGTGAAAGTTTTGTGATTTTTCTGGGGAAAACATTTATATTTTATCAATTTAAACGAGAAAGAAATCAAATGGGAGAGTAAAAAAAAAAGATAAATGTGAAATGAGACTACTTTGTTCATATCTAAACTTATTTATGAGCCTTTCCTAAAGGTAAAATCCTGCTCTGTATCCATCTGAGGGGTTTTATTGGCCTTGTAAATA
This sequence comes from Kiunga ballochi, assembly GCA_037177335.1. Taxonomy (NCBI): domain Eukaryota; kingdom Metazoa; phylum Chordata; class Actinopteri; order Atheriniformes; family Pseudomugilidae; genus Kiunga; species Kiunga ballochi. The sequence continues at coordinate 13,564,635 of JBAMIG010000016.1, read as the reverse complement.
AAAACAGCATTTCATGAGGTATAATTTTTTTTTCCAACTATGAAATTTTATATTTTGTATTATTAGCAGACTAATTTAATTCCTTAATTGCATCTTTGTTGGCAGATTTTTTGTAATTATTATTTTAAGTCTATCTACAGCCTTAAATATTCTTGCAGATGTTTTGGTGAAGGATTGTTCTGAATTAAAGATGAAACTTACATGGCTCTTATCAGTTTTGTTTTGTTTACTTTTTTACTGTATAGTGTCACACAAGGGATGTGTCGTTCTGATCCAAATGACTGCTGTACTGTAAACGTGAGATGTTTCTTCCCCCAGCACATCAGACCTCAAAGAAATGGATCTTCTCAACAGATCGCTGTCAAGTTCAGCTTAAGCCTGTTAATTCCCCGTTATTTGCCGTTATGTGTGTTGTTCCAGAGAACATCCAAATATGCAGAAGTGCAGCACACAAGAACCACAACATGGACATCCCTGATCTTGGGGAAAGTGCTGCTCCCGGTCAAAAAGAACTTAAAATGAATCTTACAAGCTGCATCTATCCCAACGTTTAGCAGGCAAAAGGCAGGATACATTTATAGACTCAGCAAACATTTTCCATGAAAGGGTTAACTGCTTTAATTCAAGATGAAAAATGTTCAATATCTTCTATTAATGATAAAATAAATGTTTATTTGCAGTTAATTGAATGTTATTTTTAAAATAATTTTGTGTCCCAGTTTTTTTCTGGGTAAGATCTCACATGACTGCATTTAGCACTACTGGGAAAAACGTAGTAGAACTTTCATAATACTCAGAGGACACTAGATCTTTTGTTTATGGGTAATATAAATGCTGACCAGCGACAGGAGATGTCACAAATGCAATCGCTTCGACTTAATCTGGAGGTGAAGTTCAACAGCTGACGTAAGAGAAGTGAAGGAAAACTACTGTATCTGAGCGTTGGGAGACAGGAAATTTTATTGTGTCAGATGTATGAACTAAAGAGAAATCAGTTTTTCTGAATTTTAGCATTGAACCAGTGATGGCAGAAACATCAGCCGACACAATGCCAAATCCAGTGTCAAAGAACAACACAGATAATTCTCCATTTAATCAAATAGGTGAAAATATTGACACTGACTACAGAAAGTGTAAATACAAACTCATTTTAAAGCAAACATTTTTCATATATGTGTGTGTATGTATATATGTATTTATGTATCTATATATATATATATATATATATATATATATTATACATACATATATACAAATTATATATATA